>OY288277.1:26750934-27350934 GCA_958450335.1 Hibiscus tridactylites | reverse complement strand
TTTTGATTTTACCTTTCCGTAGCCGAATCCCCTTTCCGTTTCTCAAGCCGGGGCGGCAACAAGCCTATCGGCGTCCGTCTAGACGGTCACCGGGGTGAGCCGGCCGAGTCGTAAGTAGGTTTCTCTCTAGGGTTTCTTTAGGGTCTCGGATCGAAACTATCGAAGGGGGAGAGGGGGCTTTCAGGTTGATAAAAAAAAAGGGAGAGGAAGAGGGCTTATTGTAGAGTTGCCGTCGCCGTTGCCGGCGTTGGGCGTCCGGCGAACGGGAAGCCAACAGGGTTTTGTTCTCTGGTTTCCAAAGAGAGAGGAAGGGGGAGAACGGCGCCGCAAGGCTCCAATTTTGTTTCTAGGGTTTAAAATCGGATTAGGTTGCTTTTATATGAGAGCCACATGGTTTAATGCGGCTGAGGCCACCAAACTTTTTAAAAACCACGCCCGTGGTCCCTACCGTCCCGCGTTCTATTCGATTTCACGATTTGATAAAGTTCTCATGGGGAAATCACCTTTTCAGTCCCTACATGTTTACAGCCTCCTTTAATTTCACCCTTTTCTGATTAATCGACCCGTTTTCTTTTTGGGATAAACCCATTTGAACCTTTAAGGTTTTATTTTGTTTCGATTTCACCTCCAAATTAGTGGTTTATTTACGTGGCTGGTCCTGTAACTTGTTTTCAATTTGCTTGCTGATCATATTACTTTAATCTGGTTTTATCATGCTTTTTATGTGGATACATTAACGTGTATATCATTTCCTTATTGTTGCACATGTCATACGTTTTTATCTAGGATCATATAGTAACGAATGCATATATATCTAATATATAATTCTCGTGTAGCCTCGGTCGTGTTTTATAATTTTGTGAAGTTATGCATTTATACATGTGTTATATTTTTGTGCATTTTTTGTTAATCATGTGAGATACGTAGAATTTTGAATTTTGTATACTTATCTTATTTTTATGAATATGTTTATGTTGTCCACGTTACATATGCCATTTGCACTTTGTCTATATTTTTTATCATGAAATTTATTTATCTCGTTTTTAAATTTATGAGTTGCATCCGAATTATAAATTGCAATGCGAATGTCTTTTTATTCGGGCACAAACGAGGCCAGTACCAGTCGTAGTGGTGGTGGTTCGGGCGCTCCTTCTCGAATATTAAGACTTTTAAAATTTACTCACTCGTATAATCAAATTTTGATACGATCGTCACTTTAATTCGCAAAATTTAATATTAACTAAGCGGTAATGTTTTTGGTACCGATTTTCGGGCACGACGGGGGTGCTCATCCTTCCCTGCGTGTAACTGACTCCTGAACCCATTTTCAAAAAGAATCTCTGGTTTTATTTCGGTGTCCGGTCTACCATTTTTAAATGGCCGGTGGCGACTCCTCCTTTTTTACACAAATTCGACTAATTTTTCAAAAACCAATTTAAAACCCGGTTCTTCTAAGCGGCTGCGAGGTATTTTTTAGTCGCAACAAGTGATAATAAAATTAATATAAGAACAAAAAGCAATGATTTTTAAACAATAACTAATCCATACATGTGTAAGGAATAAGTGCTGTTTGCATCGAATATATTCTCCCTGTGACGTTTCTATAACCTTTTTAAAAGAAATGAACAATTTATTTTAGACAAATCGTTGAAGTTGTTACGTTTTTAGTTAAAACATCAGTTAGCTCGTTAAAAAATGAAACATGTGCATGGACGGAGGTATTAGTACAATGGAAGAGGCTCTTGTCACCCATGCAGTAAATTTTTTTACCCTTAAATTATATATATATATATATATAATTATAAATTTATTCTTATTTTTAGATATTTATATTTTATCCTCAGTCTCCAATTTTGACTCCATCTCATAACATGTACTATTTAATATCTATCTCAGATTTTATTCCCTCTAAAAGTATAAATCATGTTCAAAACATTGCCATGTTCAAACAAATTTTGAGCCATATATAGGTTAAAGTAACATAGGTGTCACACTTAAGAGTATTTAAAAATATCCGATCCGATCAATCTGGTTCGGTTATCAGTTAATTCGATCTAAAAATTTAGATATCCAGTTTTAAATTTTTTGGATCGGATACAAATCGCAATATTTTAAGTTTCGGATTATCCGAAAAATTTCAATTTGCATGAATATTAATTTTGTTATTTTTAACAATTTGATGCTTGTTATATCTAAAAATTAAAAAAATTGAATTTTTCATATATGCGAATCTTGTTATATTTAGCAATTTGTTGTTTGTTATATTCGAAATTTTGAAATTTTTATAAATACGAAATTCAAATTCGAAAAAATAATTAAATCAAAATATATTTTTCAGATAATCGGATATTCGAATTTTTTCAAATCAGATACGGATCACTATATCATCGATCCGATAAATCAGATATCCGAAAAAAATCAGATCGAATTCAATCGATATTTGACAATGAACACCCCAGTTACACCACTTGCAACTCTTTCTTAAAAATTGATCAAATATTTCAACTAAGTTCAACAAAACATTTTAATTCAGATGTTAATCAATGATTGTGTAACACTATGTTCCCGGTCTAGTAGAAAACTGAGTCAAAAGCGTCATCGATGGTCAATGTCAGAAATTTTACAGTAAAAACCAATGTTATATGATTAATAATGCAATCAATGAATGTCAATGATGCAAAATTTCATCAAACATAACCACAAGGAATCTAATTATTTAATTAATTTTTCATTAAGGGCTTTATTGCTATTTATTCAATACTTAGGGATTAAATTGTAATAATCATAAAGTTAAGAACCATTTTGATAAATCATACGATACACATCTCAATTCAGATTGCAATGTCATAGCTTCAAATTTATTTCCTATAAAGCTGTCATAACTTCAAATTTATTTCCTATAAAGCTTGCATGTCAAATTTCAACACATTTGAAATGCAACAACCTTCTCAATCTAAGCCTACAATAATTGAGGACTAATTTATAATTATCAAATTTTATATATCCATGGATCAAAATTAGATGTGTATTATGAAGTTCAATACATGATTATTGTATTTGCAAGTTCCCAGAATATTCAAATGTCAATAATAAACTCAATTAAGTCCCTTTATTCTCCGGGACCAAAATGTAAATCTTTTTATTATCAATTCATAATCGGGGTTTAAGATCATATTCATTAATTACAAGCCATATTATACATGTCTATAAATTTTTATGTTATTTGGAATTTGTAACACTTTCAATAGACTTTTATAGTTTCAAAGACTTGCACCAGTTAAATAACAAGGATTTACACACACCACTTAAATATCAAAGACTTACACCAGTCAAATAACAAGGACTTACACCACTTAAATGTTAAAGACTTACACCAGTCAAATAACATTAACTTACACCATTTAAATATCAAAGACTTACACCAATCAAATAACAAAGACTTACACCACTTAAATGTCAAAGATTTACACCAGTCAAATAACAAGAACTTACACCACTTAAATATCAAAGACTTACACCAAACAAATGCAGAGCATACTTATATCATACTACATACATCACATAAACATCATTCCACCTTGTTTAACATGCATAACATATAAAAATAAACATATAACATGTTCACAAACTCCATCACAACATTACTTACGTCATCATCATAGCAACCGTACGAAATTCATGACAAAGCATGTAACATTATCATAATACTATTTCATGCTTAACTCATATGCCACCATCCATGAGTTATAGGGAAGAGTATAAACATTACTTAGAGCTTGAGAAGTAACTTGCAACCTCCAACCACGATCGATCCTTAACGAACTTATGACTTAAAAATGCATGTCAATAAAATGCATCAAGCTTGAATAGCCTAAGTGAGGTAGTAACCTTGCATAACTTTATATATGAACAATCATGGATTTCAATCAAATCAAACATATATTGGCAACAATATAAACAATGAAATCAAAGTACATGGTGACATCAATGTATACTTATTATATCTTGAGAGTGTCTTATTTGAGTTCATAGTCATATCTTGAGTATATTTTATTGGTGAATCATTGTCATATCTTGAACATGCCTTTTAATAACGTTCGTCTTAGATCACATTTAGCTATGGATAACATTGGTCTGTATTACACATAACACAAGGCACAAAGCAATGACTAGTGTTTAAGCATATCAATGAATCTCCTTCTCCTCCATCATCTCCTATGAACCCCACAACATCACCATAATCATATAACATATACCATGAACCATGCCAAAGTGTTCAAAGACTTCTATTTCATAGGCAACATATACATTTTTATGCTTTAGTACTAGAAAAGCATTCTTATAACATGATTAAGCCTTAGCTTGCAACATTGTAACTTTATAGTATCTTGTAGCACGAGTGAGCCATTAGCTCCAATGATTCATGTAATTATCAATGATGAGCATAAAGCTCCAAGAATCCATAAACGTATCAATGATGAGCACACAGCTCCAAAGCATGAGAATTCATATCTTTTCACATTATTATGTTTTATAGTTTTTCATAGCATAGTTTTCATATAACAAAATTCTTCTTCTTCTTTATAATATCATTACATAACATATCATGTCAATGTACAATGCAACATTATCAAAACATAATCAAAGAAGTTTACCAAACTTTCATGTAACACCCGGGTTCGGGGGTCGGGTGAAAATATTAATTTAAAAATAGTTCGGGTTTCGGTTTCAAATTTTAAATAATAAAATAATGACTTGGGCCTCGGGTTTTATTTAGTTGGACTATATTTTAAACAAGCCCACATAGCCATGGTGTCATCCATTGTAGATCCCCTATTTCATTAAGGGTGTTTTGGTCTTTTGACCCCCCATTTCAAACAAACCTAAAATAATACTAGAGTCATCTTCTTCCTCTAACTCCACTATTCACAATACCGTCAAAAAAACACCCCCTCTTCTTGGATAATATTCCATTCAAAAGCTTGCCCATTTTTGAAGGTTTTGCAAAGGTAATTTCGTTTTTGACTTACTCTCTTTATCCTCTACAAGTTGATGTCTTTTATTTTCATTTCTACTCACATTTTGAAATGTTGGAGTTTGAAGGTTTTGAATTAAAAATGTTGTCTTTGAAGTTTTGATTCTAGTTTTTGATTTGTTAAGGTTCAATGAGTAATCTACAACCAAAAAGGGGTAACCAAAATGATTTTTTTTGAGGTTTTGGGTATTTTCCCGAAATGGGGTTTTGGGGAGGTTTTTGAGAGGTTTTGGGGATGTTTTATGTGAATATGAGAGGGCTGATGGATAGGCTACATGTAAGGGAAGTTTTGGAGACTTTAGGGAGTAGTTTGAAGGATGAAATCAATGGTTTTAAGGGTTGCTTAAGGGCTGCTCGGAAATTGGTATTTTGGGCTTGTTTTCAATGTGAAAATTTAAGTCTTGTGCTTAGTATATTATCCGGGTTGAGTATTTTAGATCATGGACTGACTTGAGGTTATTTGCTTGGTGTTGGAATGCTTAGAATCAAGGAATTTGGTTGGTGAAGCTTCGGGGACAAATCCGGAAATTTTGGAGTCTTGAGCTTGGTCTTCGATCTCCTCTTGGGTAGCAACGGTGAGTAGAATTGTTGATTTTTGCATTGAGCTCGATATGGATTCCTTTGGGGTTTGGGTGAGACCTTGAGAGGTCACCTAAACCCGTGTGTAAGCCTCTCTACTCCCATGTTGTTGTGATATGTTGGATGCTTATATGTCATGTTCATTAAGTGCATTTTGAGTTGTTAATTGTGTAGTCGAGTTGAGTTCGTGCCTCACGTGATGGTGGTCTAAACTACGGTGATGTGTAGTCCCACCGGTAGTGACTAGTAGGATAGTACTTTGATGTGTAGTCCCATTGGAAGTCCACTAGTCGAAACGGTGATGTGTAGTCCCACCGTATGTGTATGTTGGTTGTGCTTGTGCAAACCAAGTGTGGTGGTAGAGATAGACCCTTGTGCATCCATCGTTTTCTTGCATATAAATCGTGTTTTGGAAAACTACATGTTGTGAATTATAGAGCCTCTCTCACTAAGCTAGTTGCTTATGCTCTTTGTTTCCAACGTGCAGATCGTTAGAGTTCGGGAGGCGAGCGGGCGAAGGAGGAGCTTTTGGGAGTTCTCAAGCAAGTTTAAGTATGGTTTACTTTTGTAATAATGCCTAGACAATGGGGTTTAGAGTGTTAGGAGTTGGGGTCAAACTCCTTAGGAAGTCATGCTTGAAATTGTTGAATTTATGTTGCGCGTTATGCTTTTGCTTCTTGGATTATGTTCTATGCTTCTTATGTGGTTTAATTGTATATGCCTGAATTGTAGGATGTTGGCCTAGGTAGGCCTTATGTTGTCTACTTTGTGAAGGATGACTTATGCTTGCTAAGTATGTTTTTGTAGACTTGTATGGAGCTTTGTTTGGTATGTTATTGTTAGTATGAATGCCCCTCATGTTAAGTCCTGATGGTGGTTGATGTATGTACGCTTGTGTGTGCTTAAGGGTGTCTAAGTATGCATCTAGAACCTTGCAAGTTGTTATCAAACTGTGAAAGGAGGTGTTGCAGGACAGGGGTATCGATACGGTTAGACCCGTATCGATACGACCTTCTTATTCCAGGCCTTCCGTTTCGATACGCGGGGAGGCGTATCGGTACCATTTCGGCCACTGGAGCCACTGTCCATCTTGGTATCGATACCGGCCTCAAGCGTATCGGTACGGTCAACTAGCATTGACCGTGGGAAGTCAACCTTTGACGAGGTATCGATACACTCCCAAGGTGTATCGATACGGTCTCCACGGGTTGACTCTGACCTTTGACTTAGTCAAGGCGTATCGATACACCCCTTAGGTGTATCGATACCCCTGCTGTTAAACCTGAAAATTTGCCTTTTTGTTGTGGAATTAAGTTCGTTAGATTGTTTTGGTTATGTTATTCCACTGTTTGATCACTTAGGGTTAATTACTCATCTAGACGAGATTTAAAATGAAAAAAAAAATTAGGGTTGCTAACCGAGGGGGAATCCTTTAGGGGTTTTCTCTCGGTTTTCCCCGTGTAGCCCTTTTAGACCGGTCATCCGGCCAGACCGGGACAAGGGGGTTACATTTATTGGTATCAGAGCCTGAGGTTTCCGAGACCTCGGGCAGGTAAGTGAGGTAAGTTAAGATATTATGAGTGTTTTGCCAGGTATGCCTAAATTTTGTTTTTAGCACAGTGTATGTATGCATGCTATGATGGTTTTTCTGTTGTTTGAGAGTTGGTTCGAGTCCCCATTGTTAGGCATTGTTGTCAAAATAAAAAGGAAAATTGTTTTGGTTTAAAGAGCTTGAGAACCGGAGTCCTTTGCCCCTTGCTAACCTAACGTTTCTTGTTGTTGTGTGTTTGTTGTTTTAGATTACACTAATTGCTATGGTGAGACCGAGGGGACGGCCTAGAGCGGGTGACCAGGCACCCGAGCACGCGCCTCCTGCTCTTAATGCTCCGGGTGGTAATGGAGGGAACGTTGGAGGTGATGGTAATGGGCCTCAGGCTGGGGCTAACGTGGGAGGTAATGGGGCTCAAGCGGGCCAAGGTCAGGCGGGTCCAGATGTGGCACATTTGATTCAGACTATAGCCGGAGCTTTCCAGACAGCTTTGGCTGGTATGCAAGCTGCAACACCACCTCCGGGTGCGGGGACAGGATTACCCCTAGAGAGGCTTCGCAATTTGGGGGCAGTTGAGTTTCGTGGGTTGTCTCCGGAAGGTTCGGAAGGGTGGCTTGAGAGCACTACTCGCATCTTGAGTCAGATGGAGTGTTCGGATGCTCGTAAGTTGGGATGCATTGTCTCATTGCTTCAGGGAGACGCTTATACTTGGTGGACCACTGTTATTACTGGTATGGCCGAGGTGGATGTCACATGGGAGTTTTTCAAGAATGCTTTCAAGAGGAAGTACCTTGGGGTCCGGTACTTAGATGAAAAGAAAAGGGAGTTCATGGCTTTGGTTCAAGGCCATAGGACTGTGTCCGAGTATGAGATCCAATTTGTAAGGTTGAGCCAGTACGCGCCAGAGTTGATTCCGGATGAGAAGGAACGATGTGAGCGCTTCAGATATGGGTTGACTACTGATGTGAAGACCTACATGTTGGCCGCCGACTACACTGAGTTTGATGTCTTGGTTTCTAGAGCCAAGGATGTAGAACAAAACCTAAGCTCTAGAACACGTGCTGGTGGGCCTGACTCCGGGAAGAGACATGCGAACTGGGATAGAGATCATGCCAAGAGGCATAGGGATAGGAGGTACCAGCCGGATACGAGGCCTAGGGGTGGTAACCATGGTCAGGGCCGTCAGGGCCAAGGAGCTGTTGGGCACATTCCGGAGTGCACTAGGTGCGGGAGACGCCACCCAGGTGAGTGTATGGGTATGTTTGGGGCGTGTTGGAACTGTAGCTCCCGAGATCATTTGAGACGTGATTGTCCACACCCAGTCAGAGGAGGACCGGCTCCAGCGAGGGGTTTTGAGCATCAGAGAGGTCGTGGGCGCGGCCGTGGGAACTTCCAGCCAAGGAATGAGGGTCAGAGGAACTTGGCTCATGTGGTAGCAGTCCAGCCCGAGGGAGGAGGACCGGCTAGGGTGTACGCTCAGCGAGAGGCTGGAAATGACACTGATGTCATTGCAGGTAATTTCACATTACAGTCTTTGAGTCTGCTTTCTCTCATAGATTCGGGGTCAACGCATTCGTATATTCTGGGTGAGCATGCAAAGTCATTAGGGCTACCTTGTGATTGGTTAGAAGTAGGAGTAAATGTCACTAGCTCCTTTGGTGATACATTGGTAGTTAGGAAAGTGTATAGGAGGTGTCCCTTGATGATTCAGGGCCACATATTTCCAGTCGACATGATGGAGCTACCCTTTTATGGCTTTGATGTGATTTTGGGCATGGATTGGCTTGTAGAGCATAGAGCTAGGGTTGACTTTGAGACTAAGAGAGTCTCTTTGAGGCTTACTGATGACTTTGAGGTTGTGGTAGTTGGGGAGAATGTTAAGTTTTTGTCCAATGTGGTTTCGGCTTTGGAAGCTCAGAGATTGTTAAGTTCAGGGTGTCAGGCTTACTTGGCTTACGTAATGAACCCAGATATGAGTGAGGTGAGACCTCAGGACATCAGGACTGTGTGTGACTTCCCGAGTGTTTTTCCGGAAGAACTACCAGGTTTTCCTCCAGACAGAGCAGTTGAGTTTGCTATTGAGACTTATTCTGATTCCGCACCGGTGTCGATTGCACCGTATAGAATGGCACCGAAGGAGTTGAAGGAGTTGAAGACACAGCTTCAGGAGTTGACTGACAGAGGCTTCATTAGGCCTAGTGTTTCCCCGTGGGGTGCTCCGGTTTTGTTTGTGAAAAAGAAGGACGGTAGCATGAGGATGTGCATAGACTATAGACAGTTGAATAAGGTGACAGTGAAAAATAAATATCCCTTGCCAAGGATAGATGACTTACTAGACCAGTTGAGGGGTGCTTCTGTGTTTTCAAAAATTGATTTGAGGTCTGGGTATTATCAGTTAAAGGTAAAGGATGTGGACATACCGAAGACAGCTTTTCGTACACGTTACGGACATTATGAGTTTTTGGTGATGCCTTTTGGTTTGACCAATGCTCCAGCAGCCTTCATGGATATGATGAACCGGGTGTTTCATAAGTTCTTGGACAGGTTTGTGGTAGTGTTTATTGATGACATCCTAGTGTACTCTAGAACCGAAGAGGAGCATGATGAACACTTAAGGTTGGTGCTTCAGACCCTACTTGAGAATCAATTGTATGCCAAGCTAAGTAAGTGTGAGTTTTGGATTAGAGAGGTGGTCTTCCTTGGCCACGTGATCTCAGCTAGTGGGATTAGTGTAGATCCCAAGAAGATTGAAGCCATTGTAAATTGGAAGCAACCAAAATCAGTGACAGAAATCCGCAGCTTCCTAGGCTTGGCGGGATACTATAGGAGGTTTGTTGAGGGGTTCTCGAGGATAGCGGCTCCGTTGACCAAGTTGCTACAGAAGAATGTCCCGTATGAATGGTCAGATGCAAGACAAGAAGCGTTTGAGAAGTTGAAGAAAGCTTTGACCGAAGCTCCCATTTTGATTCAGCCCGAGCCGGGGAGAGAGTTTGTAATTTACAGTGATGCATCTTACGTGGGGCTAGGTTGTGTACTTATGCAAGGAGGTAAGGTAGTGGCATATGCTTCCCGACAGTTGAAGGTTCATGGGAAGAATTACCCCACACATGACATAGAGTTGGCCGCAGTGGTGTTCGCGTTGAAAATTTGGAGACACCATCTTTATGGTGAGAAGTGCACTGTGTACACCGACCACAAGAGCTTGAAATATTTGATGTCCCAAAAGGAGTTGAATCTTAGGCAACGAAGGTGGTTAGAGCTCCTTAAAGATTATGACCTCACCATAGAATATCATCCGGGCAAGGCGAATGTGGTGGCCGATGCCTTGAGTAGGAAGATGGCCGTTGAGTTGCGAGCAATGTTCGCAAAGTTGAGTGTGTCTACGGACGGTGGGCTAGTGGCCGAGCTTCAGGTTAAGCCATCATTGGTTCAGTTGATTCGTGAGAAGCAGTTGCGAGATGAGTCCTTGGCACCTCATGTGCAAGACATAGCGGAAGATAGGCCTACCGAGTATTGTTTTGGAGAGAATGGGATCCTATGTTTCAAGGATAGGATAGTGGTTCCGGAGGATGCCGAGTTGAGGCGTACGATCATGAGTGAGGCTCACAATAGCCCTTTTGCTATGCATCCGGGTAGCACGAAGATGTATCGAGGATTAAAGGAAGAGTATTATTGGGTTGGTTTGAAAAAGGATGTAGCCGAGTTCGTAAGTAAGTGCATGGTTTGTCAGAGAGTCAAGGCTGAGCACCAGTTTCCCTCAGGGTTGTTGCAACCGTTGAAGATTCCAGAGTGGAAGTGGGAGCGTATCACTATGGACTTTGTATCAGGGCTTCCGTTGACTCCTTCGAAGAAAAATTCAGTGTGGGTGATTGTAGACAGATTCACCAAGTGTGCACACTTCATACCGGTTCATACCACCTATACGTTGGACAAGTTGGCCGAATTGTATATCCGTGAGATTGTGAGACTACATGGGGTACCGAAGTCAATTGTGTCAGATCGAGATCCGAGATTCACCTCTAGATTTGGGGAGTGTTTGCATCGAGCCTTAGGCACTTGGTTGAACTTCAGCACTTCGTATCATCCGCAGTCAGATGGGCAGTCTGAGAGAGTGATTCAGATTTTGGAAGATATGTTGAGGTGTTGTATTATTGACTTCCAGGGGTCGTGGGAGAAACACCTACCATTAGTGGAATTTGCGTACAACAACAGCTTGCAGTCAAGCATTCAGATGGCTCCTTAGGAGGCCTTGTATGGTAGGAAGTGTAGGACCCCGATTTGTTGGGCTGAGGCCGGACAGAAACTGGTGCCGATGCCCGAGTTACTTAAGGGAACCACCGAAAAGGTAAAATTGATATGTGATCGCTTGAAGGCGGCTTCGGATCGGCAAAAGTCCTATGCCGATTTAAAAAGGAAGGAGGTGGAGTACTCCGTGGGGGATAAAGTGTTTTTGAAAGTTTCACCTTGGAAGAAGGTGATGAGGTTTGGGAGGAAGGGCAAGTTGAGCCCGAGATACATAGGACCTTATGAGATAGTTGAGAGGATTGGTCCGGTTGCTTATAGATTTAGACTCCCGGTTGAGCTAGAGAAGATTCATGATGTATTTCATGTATCGATGCTTAGGAGGTATAGATCGGATCCGTCCCATGTCATGCCAGTGGAAGAAATAGAGTTAAATTCGGACTTATCTTACAATGAGGAACCAATTGAGATACTTGCTTCTGATAGCAAGGTGTTGCGTGGCAAGACTATAGAGTTAGTCAAAGTCTTATGGAGACATAGAGGTGTGGAGGAAGCCACGTGGGAGAGAAAAGCTGACATGCTTGAGCAGTTTCCCTACTTGTTTCCGTAAGGTAATTTCGAGGACGAAATTTCCTTAAGTAGGGGAGAGTTGTAACACCCGGGTTCGGGGGTCGGGTGAAAATATTAATTTAAAAATAATTCGGGTTTCGGTTTCAAATTTTAAATAATAAAATATTGACTTGGGCCTCGGGTTTTATTTAGTTGGACTATATTTTAAACAAGCCCACATAGCCATGGTGTCATCCATTGTAGATCCCCTATTTCATTAAGGGTGTTTTGGTCTTTTGACCCCCCATTTCAAACAAACCTAAAATAATACTAGAGTCATCTTCTTCCTCTAACTCCACTATTCACAATACCGTCAAAAAAACACCCCTCTTCTTGGATACTATTCCATTCAAAAGCTTGCCCATTTTTGAAGGTTTTGCAAAGGTAATTTCGTTTTTGACTTACTCTCTTTATCCTCTACAAGTTGATGTCTTTTATTTTCATTTCTACTCACATTTTGAAATTTTGGAGTTTGAAGGTTTTGAATTAAAAATGTTGTCTTTGAAGTTTTGATTCTAGTTTTTGATTTGTTAAGGTTCAATGAGTAATCTACAACCAAAAGGGGTAACCAAAATGATTTTTTTGAGGTTTTGGGTATTTTCCCGAAATGGGGTTTTGGGGAGGTTTTTGAGAGGTTTTGGGTTGAGTTTTGGGGATGTTTTATGTGAATATGAGAGGGCTGATGGATAGGCTACATGTAAGGGAAGTTTTGGAGACTTTAGGGAGTAGTTTGAAGGATGAAATCAATGGTTTTAAGGGTTGCTTAAGGGCTGCTCGGAAATTGGTATTTTGGGCTTGTTTTCAATGTGAAAATTTAAGTCTTGTGCTTAGTATATTATCCGGGTTGAGTATTTTAGATCATGGACTGACTTGAGGTTATTTGCTTGGTGTTGGAATGCTTAGAATCAAGGAATTTGGTTGGTGAAGCTTCGGGGACAAATCCGGAAATTTTGGAGTCTTGAGCTTGGTCTTCGATCTCCTCTTGGGTAGCAACGGTGAGTAGAATTGTTGATTTTTGCATTGAGCTCGATATGGATTCCTTTGGGGTTTGGGTGAGACCTTGAGAGGTCACCTAAACCCGTGTGTAAGCCTCTCTACTCCCATGTTGTTGTGATATGTTGGATGCTTATATGTCATGTTCATTAAGTGCATTTTGAGTTGTTAATTGTGTAGTCGAGTTGAGTTCGTGCCTCACGTGATGGTGGTCTAAACTACGGTGATGTGTAGTCCCACCGGTAGTGACTAGTAGGATAGTACTTTGATGTGTAGTCCCATTGGAAGTCCACTAGTCGAAACGGTGATGTGTAGTCCCACCGTATGTGTATGTTGGTTGTGCTTGTGCAAACCAAGTGTGGTGGTAGAGATAGACCCTTGTGCATCCATCGTTTTCTTGCATATAAATCGTGTTTTGGAAAACTACATGTTGTGAATTATAGAGCCTCTCTCACTAAGCTAGTTGCTTATGCTCTTTGTTTCCAACGTGCAGATCGTTAGAGTTCGGGAGGCGAGCGGGCGAAGGAGGAGCTTTTGGGAGTTCTCAAGCAAGTTTAAGTATGGTTTACTTTTGTAATAATGCCTAGACAATGGGGTTTAGAGTGTTAGGAGTTGGGGTCAAACTCCTTAGGAAGTCATGCTTGAAATTGTTGAATTTATGTTGCGCGTTATGCTTTTGCTTCTTGGATTATGTTCTATGCTTCTTATGTGGTTTAATTGTATATGCCTGAATTGTAGGATGTTGGCCTAGGTAGGCCTTATGTTGTCTACTTTGTGAAGGATGACTTATGCTTGCTAAGTATGTTTTTGTAGACTTGTATGGAGCTTTGTTTGGTATGTTATTGTTAGTATGAATGCCCCTCATGTTAAGTCCTGATGGTGGTTGATGTATGTACGCTTGTGTGTGCTTAAGGGTGTCTAAGTATGCATCTAGAACCTTGCAAGTTGTTATCAAACTGTGAAAGGAGGTGTTGCAGGACAGGGGTATCGATACGGTTAGACCCGTATCGATACGGCCTTCTTATTCCAGGCCTTCCGTTTCGATACGCGGGGAGGCGTATCGGTACCATTTCGGCCACTGGAGCCACTGTCCATCTTGGTATCGATACCGGCCTCAAGCGTATCGGTACGGTCAACTAGCATTGACCGTGGGAAGTCAACCTTTGACGAGGGTATCGATACACTCCCAAGGTGTATCGATACGGTCTCCACGGGTTGACTCTGACCTTTGACTTAGTCAAGGCGTATCGATACACCCCTTAGGTGTATCGATACCCCTGCTGTTAAACCTAAAAATTTGCCTTTTTGTTGTGGAATTAAGTTCGTTAGATTGTTTTGGTTATGTTATTCCACTGTTTGATCACTTAGGGTTAATTACTCATCTAGACGAGATTTAAAATGAAAAAAAAATTAGGGTTGCTAACCGAGGGGGAATCCTTTAGGGGTTTTCTCTCGGTTTTCCCCGTGTAGCCCTTTTGGACCGGTCATCCGGCCAGACCGGGACAAGGGGGTTACATTTCATGCCATGAATGTAACCACTAACTTGCTCTAAATGAGCCATGTAAACCATAAATATAAACATCAATGACACCAATGCATAATGACGCAAACACAACAAGAAAATTTTACCAAATTTTCCATGCCATGAATGTAGCCACCAACTTACTCTATGTGAGCCATATGCAATGCAATCATCAACAAGTATAATAATACATAAAAGTAGCTATCAGAATAACATCGTGTTATACGAAACCATGAACTACACTCACCGATATACCGAAACTTTATGAATTGTTAAACCGAGGTAGAACTCTTTTAGCATCTATTTGCCGAAATAGGAATTTCATGATCGAAGCTTTGATCTAATTATAAATTAACATGGGATTCCATTAATATGGATCATAACACATATTCTTAATTTACATAAAATCCCTAACTTTAAGAGAATAGACTTTGATCCTCTAAAGTCCTAAAATTCATAAAAAAATTACCATAAAGCTTGTAATTGTCTTAATTTCTTATCTAAATTCTTAACTTTACAAAACTCTAAATTTAAGGATTAGGATTCATAAACACATATATTTTAAACTTGACAATATTAACAGTTAACACAAATATGTAGCTAGGGATGAGAGCTTACCAAATATGAACTTGGACTGAAGAAAGAGTGACCAATCTTGCAAGAAGTTTAATTTGAATGAACAATTCTTGAAATTTCCAACAATGGAAACACTCTTCAAGCTTGCCGTGAAAGCTGGTCTTCTCAAAACCAATTTATTGCCATTTTTCTTTTAATTTATAGCCACCCAAAAATATGGTCGTGACACCTAGCAATCCTATTCACATTTTAGAAAAATGGATAAATCATCCTTTTAGTATTTCATTTATTTTTCCATTACATGAAGAAACCATATGGGTTAATTCACCAGAAGTCCTTAATCTTTCCCCTATTTAAACTTAAATCACTAATCTTTACTTCCTTACCATATAATCACTACATATATTTTCAATACATATAGTTTAATCACTAAGTGGCCTAATTACACCGAGTCTTATCATTCTTTCATATCTTGCAAATAAAAAGACTTAATACTTCATAACTTTACAATTTAGTCCTTAAGCTTTTGATCTAGACTTGAATTCTTATAATTTATCAAATTAATCCATTTTTATAACTTTATTTAACTTATCGGAAACAAATTTTCGGTCTTCAGGAACTGAATTTCAACTAGGCCGATTTTCAGAGTATTACATATTGATTCTGAAATTTATAGACATTATCCTTATCATCGATCTGTTTCATTCATTTATATCAATATGTAATTATCACGTACTGTTTCTAAATATTTTTGTTTAATAAAGCATCAAAATATAGTCTAAATTTTAATTTTAATTGGTTAGTACTATTTCTTTCTATGAGCATATGATTTTATAACCACAGATGGTTGAATTGATCCCCCACCATGGGAAAACACTAGATTGTCGATATTCTTTGCTTGCGTTACCTTCTTTTTTAGATAATGTTCTTATTTCTTCACAATGGAACCTATTCTTCACAATTTTAAGTACAAAAACCGCGCTTTCAAAGCATTATATAAACCCAGCTCCTAACGTAACCATCCATACACGCTTACTTTGAGTACTCTTTTTAGGGTTTATTACAACTGTATTGCATGGGAAGAGCTGCTTTCACCAAAACTAAGATTTTGATGCTAAGGTACGTAACGTTATTATTGTTTTGTTGATGTGTTGTTGTTGTTGATGATGTCATATTACCTATATCGAGACAGACACATGGTTTTATATTAGGGTAAATTATAACGGAGGTCACTCAATTATTAAAAGTTACATTTGGGTCACTCAATTATGGGTAAGGTTATATTTAGGTCACTCAATTATTAAAAGTTACACTTGAGTCACTCAATTATGGGTAAAGTTACATTTGGGTCACCCAATAATTAAAAGTTACACTTGAGTCACTCAATTATGGATAAGGTTACATTTGGGTCACCCTTCATATTTAAAAGTCATTTTTTCTTCCCAATCAATTGTGTACCCTTGTTAACACTGGAGTACTTCATTTGAAATTATTAATTAGTCTAATACACAAATTGATGTATTTTTTTAAATATAAAGGGGGATAAAAATCATCTGCCCCTTTCTATGCCCCAATACTAAAAAATACTAAAAAATTAAATTACAAGCCCTAACCCTAAATTCTAAATCCTAAACCCTACACCATATGCCCTAAAAATACACCATACCCTAAATTCCCTAAACCCTAAAACCTAACCACAACCCATAACCTTAAACCCTAAAACCTTAACACTAAACCTAATTTTTAATGTAAGGACATAAATTGGGGCACCGAAAAGAGGCAGAAGATTTTTATTCATATGAAAGGGTAGCCCACATGTAACTTTAGCCATAATTGAGCGAACCAAGTGTAACTTTTAATAATTGAGTAACTCAAATGTAACCTTATTCATAATTGAGTGACTTAAATGTAACTTTACTCATAATTGAGTGACCTTTGTTATAATTTACCATATATATTAAGGGTGCAACTGTCCCCTAGACGCTATAATATATTTTGTTGTTTTATTTGAGAGTAATGAGTGAAATTGGGGTGCAGGGAAGCTAGGCAAATTGAGCGGCCTTTGAGCACAATTGTCGGGACATGCCGAGAGATTATTAACAACTGCAGCCGTAACGACGATATAAAAGGTACATCGAGCTGGGTTCCTCATCCAAAGAGTGGGATATACTTCCCTAAAGGCCATGAATGGGTGATGGACGACGTTCCGGCCCGGGCGGCTTCTTTCGGCCAAAGTTTTTGGGATCGGAACGTGGACGGTGTCGACAAACCGGAGCCTGGTGAATTACCATTCCACGACGACCGCTATTTCCATGAAAATATGTGATGGTCAAACAAAATTAGTCACTTAAAAGAGTTAATTAGTAAGATTATATGAATAAAATATTTTGGCCTTGACAGCTGAAATTATCTATGCTGGTGTGTAATGATAAATATTTATGAATTTATACACAAATTATCAAACCTACAGCAAAAATTAACTCTAGATAACTTTGAACTTATTAATTCTGTTTCGAACCTAAAAACTCTATCAATTCAACATGATTCCGAAAAATCAGTCTTGAACCTCAAATTGATCCAAATTTAAAAAAAAAATTATTGGATAAATCCGACTCATCACGTCATATGTGATCATAATTAATAAGTATTGAGTTTGAATATGTCAACCGAAATGCCAAAAGAAGGTGAATTGGCTTATAAAATTGTGAAAGCAACCAAAAAAGATAGACAATTTTGCACAACAATTTTAGAGTGATTCGACTTCTAAACTAAATTTATATCCACTACTTTAGTTATCCATACTAAGGATTCCTCAAGTCCACTAGATTTGCTTACATTTAATGACAATGTGTAATCTTACAATCTTCACAAGGTTTATACCCAAAATCTTGTATACACTCTCCCTAAGGGTATATACAAATTTAACAAACAAAGAAAACATCACAAGGCAAGTGTTTGCACAAATTAAAGCTCTCACCCAAACAACACTTGAAGAAAAATAACAATGATAGCTCACAAGTGTTTGACAAATGAAAAATATAACAATTAAGCACACAAAGACTCTTTGACATTGATATTTCCCCCCTAATATGTTTCTTGTTGTTGCTAAGATGTTTTGACCTTGTTTTTATATTTTATCTATGAATACTATCCGTTTGGAGCCGTTGAGATAAAATAAAGTCGTTACCTACAAAAGAAATACAATATTTATAACACGAGGTGTTGATCTTTTTTAGAAAAGGATCGATCCCTTTCATAAAAATATGATTATTTTTGTTTTGAAGTATGAAAAATAGTTTTTTATAGTGCAAAAACGGATCATACTTGTTTTGAAAAAGATAAAGTAAGTTAGAAATTATTCGAAACAAATTTTTCAAGTTTGTTTGGACTTTGAGTTATTTTTGAGAGATCTAATAAATTCGATTAAGTCCAGAAATATTTCTCTTTTAATTTGTTATATTAAAATATTAGTTCAACAATAAGGTCCATCCATCTCAAAATAACTTTCAAATAACCACCCACTCTTTATTTACATGTAAGAAAGAGGTCAATTACCCACTTCAAAAAAATAAGATGGATGAAACTTATTGACTAGAACGACAAATGAGGTGGTGAGTCGGGTCCATCTAACAAATTTTCAAATATTAGATAACTTTCTCAAATAAAAATCAAAATAAATTCAAATTAAGAGTAAAAAAAACCTGACACGATCTCAACCGGAATAACGGCCTAAAATTACTCAAATTTCAATCTTGAATGACTTGATTTCTCACAACTAAGCCAAATTTAAATTCAACCTAAATAAAGCTTAAAAATTTAAAATTCAAATTAACTCGATCCGCCGTGTTCAATTTAACATCTAGCCATTCATTGCAATCCAACGGCTGATGCGACATTAACACGTCGCTGCGCCTAAACGCCATTTCTCCTTCAAAGTACAAACGCATAAAAAATTATGCTTTTTTATTCTTGGGCTAAATGTTCACTTAACTAATTTAGTTTTTTTCACCTTTTCTAGACAGCTGAATTAGAGTAATTAAAAAAATAAAACTTTTATCGTAAAAGGATTCTGTTTTTATTCTTTTCTAATATTTACAAGGGTTAATTGTAACTTTTTTTTTGACTTAAAATGTCGGTTGGAGTTTTATTGTAATAGAAGAAAGCCACGTGGGCAGTTACAAAACACACACATAAATGAAAGGAAGAGAAAAACCATTGCCTCAACCGGCAAGTGGTCTAGCAAGGAAATCAAAAGAAAACAAAAAACAGAGAAGCTCAACCGACACACCTCCATGCGAGAAGAAAAGAAATCCGATAGCACTAGAAATGGAGGCGGAAATGAAGCGGGGGAGAGAAGTGAGAGAAGATCCCCTGTCCGATGATGTGGAAACATGCCCTAGGGCGGCTCGTTAGGTCTTCTGTCTTGATCCGCAACCCGACGAACACTCATCGGAGCGTCTTCGAGCCAGAAGCAATCTTCAGCGGCTTTTGACCCCTCGGCGGCCATTGCATGCGCAGCTTGGTTCGCGTTCCGGCTGATGAAGCGAAACTGAATCGACGGGAGAGAAACGGTGAGAAGTTTGATGTCCCTAATTATATGCCCAATTTCAGAGTAATCTAGGGTTTCTGAATTGATTTTCTGAAATACTGACTTGTTATCCCCTTCCACCATGAATTGTTGAAGACCTAATTCGATTGCGAATTGGACCCCTTGGAAAACAGCTAGGGCCTCCGCATGGAAAGCCGATCCCACATTTGTATTTATCCTTGATCCAGCTGCAATAATAGCTCCCTCATAGTCTCGTATTATAAATCCTGAACACGAAGTCTTCCTGTAAACATTATAATGTGAATCCACATTCATTTTGTAGGTTGGAGCTGAGGGAGCCTCCCAACGGGACCTTTCCAGGTGATGATAGTGCTTGTAGGATGCCGACAAGATCTGAAGCTCGTTGCAGTAGCTCAAAATAAAGGTAAGGACGTCCTCGACCCTTTGGATAGTTCCTTCATTGATTAGCTTGTTTCGAGAGTACCACATTGCCCACATTGCTATAATTATTTTACTATGTGTACTGTTGCTGTTGGACTGAAAAACTTGAATTAGCCAATCTGCCAAATTGTTAATATGTAATAGATTGGAGAGGTCAAAGCCCAAAGTAGACCAAATTTCCTTTGCATAAAAACAGTCTCTAATGATGTGTAAACTAGATTCACTGTCTAAGTTGCACCTATTGCATCTAGAGTCAGAAATAATTCTTCGATAGGCTAAATTCTGCAAAGTAGGGACAAAATTTCTTACCAATCGCCAAACATCAATTTTGATTTTTGAGGGGCAAGGTATCTTCCAGATATGTTTGAACAGAGCCTGAGATGAGGAATCTTGGTTAGGGGCCCCTAATAGAGCCTTATAGCCGCTTCGAACCGTGTAGATTCCCGTACCCTCACCATTCCACTTTAACAAATCACGTTGTGGAAAACTTGGGAGGGGAATACTCATAATACATTCAGTCTCCTCCTGTGAAAAAATCCCACTTATTAAGTTAGAATTCCAGCATTGCTTTCCAAGGATTAAAAGATCAGAAACTTTGGTAACTTCAGGAACATAGGCCGTAGATATCTTTTCCGAGGGGAATTTAGGGAGCCAGTAGTCATTCCAAATCGACACACTCTGTCCATCTCCGATCTTCCAACCGATACCCATTTCTAATAAACGTCTAGAAGACCATATGCTGCGCCAAATCAAGGATGGAGCAGATCCTAAATTTGCGTGGAGGAAAGAGCCTTGCGGAAAATACTTAGCACGAAGAAGCCGGGCCATCAAAGATCCAGGGTTCGTGATAAGACGCCATCCCTGCTTCGCTAATAAGGCGATGTTGAATTTTCCAAAGTCCCGGAAACCCAATCCGCCCTCCTCTTTTAACCTACATAGCTCCTGCCACGTACTCCAATGGATGCCCCTTTTGTTCATGCTCTTCTGCCACCAATATCGTGCAAGAATACCCTCTAGCTCTTTACAGAAAGTAGCTGGTAATAAGAAACAAGACATCGCATAGAGAGGGATAGATTGCAATATTGATTTTATAAAGACCTCTTTACCCCCTTGCGAAAGTTGTCTGTAATTGCCTGAATCCGCTCTTCTGTTTAGTTTTTCCTTTAGGTACCGGAAAGCTTCCTTCTTATTTCTCCCAACGATGGCTGGTAAGCCCAAGTATGTTTCAGGATTTGCTACCTCAGTCACATTAAGAATCCTGCATACATCAGATCTGTTATCATGAAGAACATTGGAGCTAAATAAAACCTGGGATTTATCATAATTGATAAGTTGGCCAGAACAGTCTCCATAGTGAGAAAGCAACATCTTTAGGTTATTGGCACTGCTAGCTAGTGCTTCCCCAAAAATTAAGCAATCGTCCGCGAACAGAAGGTGGCTAATCAAGGGTGCACCCCGGGTAATTCGCTCACTGCGAAGAGAACCATCGGCAGAAGCACGACGAAGCAGTGAAGAGAGACCCTCTCCGCAAAAAAGAAAAAGGTAGGGACTAAGGGGATCGCCCTGTCGCAGCCCTCGAGTAGGAGTAAAAGAGTCACTGATCAGCCCATTTATAATAACTGAGTAGGAGACTGTTGTTACACATTTCAAAACTAAGTCGGACCAAGCCTCACAGAAACCCAGCTTCAACATAACTTTGCGTAAAAAAACCCACTCGACCCGGTCATAAGCTTTGCTCATATCCAACTTGAGAGCAAAGGAGCCTCTACGACCAAATTTCTTCTTCTTGTAGTGATGAAGAATTTCATAAGCTGTGATGATGTTATCAGAAATAAGACGCCCAGGAATGAACGCACTTTGCGCTTCATCGATACAAGAGTCGATCACCAGCTTTAGCCTATTAGCCAACATCTTCGATATTATTTTAAAAAGAACGTTACATAGGGATATCGATCTAAATTGCGACATAGTATTTGCCGATTGAGTTTTAGGAATAAGGACAATATGGGTAGCATTGATATCTTCAATCGGAAAATTACCTTTTAGCACCTCAATACAGTACTCAGCAATATCATCACCGAGAATCCCCCAGAAACGCTGATAAAATATTGCGCCTAGACCGTCAGCCCCACATGCCTTCAGCGGGCTCATAGAATTTAGAGCCGCATATACCTCCTCTTTATTGAAATCACGCATTAGGGAGTGATTCAAGTCATCAGAAATAACAGAATTAATGCCTTCCAGAATTGAACTCGGATCTCCAGTTCCTTTCGAAGAAAATAGGTCTTTGAAATAATGAACGGCAGTTTCCATGACCTTGTCATTGTCATTAGAGAGAACTCCGTCATCCGCCACTAGACCATTTATCCGATTTTTCCTCTTCCTCTGACTAGCATAGCGATGGAAGAAGCTTGTGTTCCTATCGCCATTGCTCAGCCAGTTCGCCCTGGCACGCTGCTCCCAGTAAATTTCCTCCTTGTCTAACTCGATGTTTAATGCCAGTTTGGTGTCTACCAGTTCCCCCAATACCTCATCATTTGGGTATTGCGAATTCAGATCATCAAGTCTCTTTCTCAGAGCAGAAATGCTAATCTTCTTTTCCTTTTTAATTTTCCTAAACCATTGCTCAAGCCTCGTACTGAGAGCTTTCAATTTTTCCGGAACAGTACCCGTGATTGAACTCCACAGGTTTGAAACAACATTCTCGCAAGAATCCTCCAATAGCCACGCAGCTTCAAAACGGAAATGCCAAATCCGCTGTTGATGTTGTTGGCTGACATCCGTATGTAGGAGAATCGGGCAATGATCAGAAAAAGAATGCGAGAGGTGTTCAATTTGGTGGTCAGGAAACATATCCTCCCAGCTCTGTGTAGCTACACCCCGATCTAAACGGACTCGGATATTATTGGTAGACGTCCGACCCCATTCCCAAGTGAACCAGTTGCCTTTGTAACCAAGATCCGCCAAATTACAATCGGCAAGAGCATCCCTAAAATTGTTAATCTGCCATTCATTTCTTACCAGTCCACCTTGCTTCTCACGGATGCTCAATATTTCATTGAAATCTCCTATAACACACCAAGGGATGTCAGGTAGATCATTTAAGCGACGCAAAAGTTGCCACGAGTGGATACGGTTCTGAACTTCCGGAGCTCCATAGAAACCCGTTAGCCTCCATTGTCGCTGTTCAGCAATCTCCGTGACTAAAACATCAATGTGGTGGATTGAGAAGGAGCGTAGAGAAATAGAAACACCTTCCTTCCAGCTGAAGGAAAGGCCACCACTCCGTCCATTTGCACTTACTTCAACACCAAAAGGAAAACCACAACTCTTTCGGATCCTCTCCATACGAGTAGCTGGAAGCTTAGTTTCCGAAAGAAATAGAACCGAGGGACGTAAATCGCGCATCATAGCACGAAATCGTTGAACTGTTCGAGGCATCCCCAGACCCCGAACGTTCCAGCTTATAATTTTCATTGTGTTCGGTTGGTCTCTTGTTCGAGACCTGCCGATATAATTGGAGTAGCGCTAGATGAATCCTTCTTGGAGGAAACAGATTGTGGTAGATTCTGAACACGTGGCCGTTTAGACGTTTCACTATTATCAATAGGGCTATCTTCATCCAGTGAACCCATCACGGTATCAAAAACAACATTATAGCCCACCCGGTCAAAGCCCGGTGGAGGCCCAGAAGTAGCAACAAATGCGGGGATAGGGGGTTGTTGTTGTTGGAAATTAATTCCCCCCGAATTAATGGGATAATTTTGGGAAGTCAGACCTGGCAGAAGAGATCCCCCAGATTTTGGGTATTCCATGATTGGGGAGGACGGTTGACCAGGGAATAAATGAAGATTCCCATGTTTTGCCAAATCTCCCACCTGTAAATTTGCTGACATTACGGGAGGAAATTGAGGACGATCCAAACCTTCCTCAATCAGCCACTTGCACTGAGTCGAAGTGGAACGACGGGAAGGTGCCCGGAGGGAAGCATCCCACCCCGGAACTAAATTCGAGCCTCCTTCAGTAAAACGAATCGGGCAAAAACTTTCTCCATGCCCAAGGATTCCGCAGAGAAAACAAAATAATGTAAGCTTCTCGTACTCAAACCGGACGTACTGCTGTTGACCATTCGCCAAAATCAATTTCTTGCGTCGTTTTAACGGCTCCCTTATATCCACTTTTACCCGAACTTTCATGATACGTTTGTAGCCAAGCGAGATAGCTTTTGTTTCGTACTTTACAAAAGAGCCTATGAAATTTCCCAGTACCATTGCAACTTTTTCGGACATGAAACCAAGCGGAACATCGTGGATGTAAACCCAGAAATCCACGTAGATGAGGGGGACAGTAAGGGGGTCGTCACCATTCCCCAATCGGTGCAAAATTAGTAAATGGTTGTTGAATGTCCAAGGGCCACCATTTTCAATCCTCTCAACATCCAAGATGTGATACAGTCGAAAAAGGTATCTACCTTCCCCTAAATCCGTGATGGAGATGCCTGCCGGTGGATGCCAAATTGTTGCCAGTGTAGATCTCATCGATTGGAAATTGATTATGCTGGTTGTAAGAAAGGTACCGACAAAGCACAGATCGAAAGACAAAAGTGGATCTGTTGCCTCCACTTCAATCTGAATTCCGTCATCTTCCCCTCCCGAGATTGTAAGATTTGCCAGATCATTCTCAACGTCAGCCATCAGAAACAAGTTTCAGTAAGAAAAAGAACACAAACAGAGAGAAGAATAAGGAACGAGGGCGTGCCACAAGAGCAGAGAAAGAGAACGTGCCACAAGAGCAGAGAACGTTAATTATATATGATTTAAAAAAATTTTGAAATATTTTAATCAAATTATTAAAGAATAAAAATAATAATATTTTAATCAAATTATTAAAGAATAAAAATAATAATATTATACCAATCAAGTTAGTTTAGTCCAGGGATGGACCGAGGGGTGCTGGTGGGTGCAACCGCCCCCCCTAAAATTTTGAAAATTATATATGATTTAAAAAAATTTTAGAATTTTTATATGTATTTTCTATTAAAATTTATTTTCGCCCCCCTAAGCTTCTATAAGTTCGCCCCCCTAGAAATTTATAGGTTCACCCCCTAATTTAAAGTCCTGGGTCCGTCCCTGGTTTAGTCACTAGATCAGACATTAAATTCTAATCCACACTTAAAACCAGAGAGTGAGTCAGCTATTAGGTTTTTCTCTTAGTTTTTTCTTTGCCCCATCGTCGCTAGCTCTTGTTTTTTCTTTCCTTCATTGTTTAGGTGTTTCTCAACCAATCAATTTTGATTACATAAGGTTGCCTTCCTCTTTGAATTTCGTTGAAGGCAGGCAATTAACTACTTTTCTATTTTTTTCTCCAGAAGAAGCAACCTAATCTTGCTAACAACTTAGGCCCCATGGGCTTACTTCCAACAAAACAGGTTTCTCCAAAAACCCATTTTATTCAGAAATTTTGACAATCCATCATCATATCTGTTCAATTTTTAATTTGTATAAGATTTATACACTTTATAAATAAAATTATTCTAATCAATTTCTTTTTTAAAAAATATATTCCCATTTCAATTGAGACTATTTTTTGAGTTATATATAAACTCTATACACTAATTAAACTAAAATAAATAATTATATATCAACTTTGGATGTATGAACCAACGTTTTAAGTACATCATTTAAAATAAAAATAAAAACTATTTAAATATTTTTACTTTAAAACCATTTTCCTTCTTAGTTGATATGGTTTAATTAGGATTCTTTACTTAAATAAGGATGTTGAAAATTTTAATTGGTGAAATAAGTTACATCAAAAATTATTTGTTGAATTAGGGACATTGTCACCGTACCAGGGGAAGTCGGGAGGTAAAAAACGTACTCGATTGTAGGTCACTGCAACAACTCCATTGATTTAATAACTTTATCCTTAGATGAGCATTTAATCTATGGAGCACACCACTTCAGCAAATATCAATTTCAAGCAATATTATTTGAGCAATTTAACCTGTTTAACTGTGAAAGAAGATATTGCAGTTGGGCAATTACTAAAATGATTAAGCTTTCAGTCATTTCAGACTTGTTTTGAACAAGAAACATGGATGAAAACTGATACAAATATCAATTATGGTTGCCAGTTCTTAAGTTTTTCACTTTAGGATAAACAAATTCTAAGAAAGTATTGTCTTCACTTTTATTACACATAAAGATCGTAAATTAGCAGGACTTATTGCATACAGTTGAACAAAGCATTTCTCGCAACGCAGGTGTTGGTAATGCTAACGTCTCAGATTGTGGAAAGTATATCGACCATGCCTGGGCGGGGACTGCACAAAGCTACCAATGGCTGGGCTTTAGGCATTGTTAGTCCCGTGCCTTCCTTCATATCGATTTCCTCCTCGCCAATCCTGTTCCACTCAAATGACTGAATCAGGGAACCGAGTACAAGTCCCACCACTTTTCTACCTAGAACACCTCCGGGACATGCTCGCCTTCCGACACCAAAGGGAAGTAGTTTATACCCTTCAGGTTCACCACCTTCGAATCTCTCCGGCATAAATCTTGTGGCATCCTCCCAAAGCTTGGGATCCCTTTGGATAGTCCACGCATTGACGAATAACATTGTTCCACGCGGCACATTATAATCACAAACAACGCAATCTTCTGTCGATTCGTGTGGTAAGAGCAACGGCGTCGGTGGAAATAATCTCATGCTTTCAGAAATGATAGACTGTAGATAATTCAACTTTGGCAAGTCTGTTTCATCCAAAAGTTTGTTTTGTCCAACTTCAGTAGCTATTTCAGTCCAAGCTTTATGCATGACTCCAGGATGGTTAAGAAGAAGTGACATAGCCCATTCTATGATAGTTGATGAAGTTTCTGTTCCGGCACCTATCACCGTCTGTTGACAAGTTTCAAAGATGTAGAAATTTTAAAAATTCTAGAGATAAAAATTGGTTAAAAAGGATTCTTTTTTCTTACGCATCTATTGACTTAACTATCAATGATGCACAAGTTGGGAGACTTTCGAGCATGTTGACTTACAAAACGAAATAATAATAATAAAAAAACCCAGAAAGATTCATGGATCTTACCCAGATAAAAGCTTTTATGGTTTGATCGGTATAGAATTCCGGTTCTGTTTGTTGCAAGGATAACATGATATCTATCAAAGTTGGTTTTGTCCGTTTGTTGCTTGCATCAGATGAACCCAAAGGCTGATGGGTTGAATCTTTATCTTCCCTCATCTTCCTATGCTCTTCAACAAGAGACTGTAAGAAGTTGTCCGTTTTCTTCATGGCTCCTTTCATCCTCCTCTCCACACCTTGGAAGTCAACCCACTGCAGAGCAGGGAAAAAGTCATTCAAATGTGCGCTTCCATGGATCTCCGTAACCTCCCTCATGATGTCTCGAAACTCCTCTCCTTCTTTGTCCACCGCATCTTTCCAGCAATTATCCTTAGAATGATGTTGAAAACAACCTCGATAAGCTTTGATGTAAGTTTCACCTTTTCCGGTTTCTCGGTCGAGGCCAGGAATAGTTCCTTTACCAATAACTGAACCTCCTCTTGCCGGATGCTAGCAAACATGGCGAGTCGGCTTGTGGAGAAGAGCTTCATGGTGGTGAGACGCCTAAGGCTACGCCAATAGTCACCGTAGGGGGCTAGTCCGATCGTGCTATTGTTATAATTCATGTGCTTGCCGGCAAGCAACTGAGGGCGGTTTGCAAAGATGCTATCATTTTTTGTAAAGCACTCTTCGGCTGCTGATGCTGAGGAGACGACGAGGACTTTACGAGTTCCGAATTGAAGGAGCAGAATGGGGCCATATTTCTCGGAGAGTTGATGAAGAGTTCGATGTACTGGCTGTTTTAGAAGGTGGAGATGGCCTATGATTGGCAGAGCAGGAGGACTGGGTGCCAAATTTCTTGGGCTTGTATGTTTCTGAGTGATGAATTTCAAAATTAATGCAGAGAGGAGAATGGAGATGATGAGTATGATGTTGAGCAAACTCAGAATTTCCATATTTTCTACACCTGCCGAATTCTAATAGACAACTCTATTATTTTATAGTAGGCTGGACCAATTCTGATCCTATAAATATCAAATTATGTAGCCGCCTCTGTATGTTTGACATTGGAAAAGCTACCCATTAAATTAGAAAAATAAATAACTTGTAAACTATGCATTTAGTTAATTAATTTTTATTGTGTTTCTATTCATGCAAAATTTTTCGTTTTTTAAGTCACTCGGTCATTAGTTGTTTAATGGTAGTAAATTATTTTTTATTAATTTTTAATTTATAAAATTAATCTAATAGTTTAACATTTTTTTAGTCAAAATTTGTATGACCGCCGCTGACCATTATTTGTAACATAATTAGTATCTAATCGTTCCCTTTTCTTCTCTCTTCTTATAAATATTTTTTTCTTCAAAATGGATAAAATTTAAATTAAAGTTTTTACACTTTCTTAGTATATCTAATTAACATGGAATCGATATATGTGGTGTTTTTTCCTCTCCTCAACCTTCTCACTTTTCGCATTTGAAAGAAAATACTATGGTGTTAGTAAATCAAAAGAGTCCGAAAATCTGGACCTTGAGTGAAAAGTTTCATGGGGTTTTGCATAATTTTACCTAAAAAGGTTAAACAAAAAGAGAATAGGTTGAAAGTTTAGTAGACAAAATTTAATTTTTATTTTTTAAATCCAGCGACCAAAACATAATTTACCCTGATAACTACAACAAATAGTTGGGCCGAAATTTTCAACTTAATAGATCCGCATCCCGACCTAACCATCACGAAATTGGGCTGAAATGATATTTTGGAAATCAGCCTACTCCTTTTATTATTGCTCATCAGAGAACGAAAATTGAAAATGACACAGCAGACAAGCTAAATAACTCAGGCTTATTGTCACAACCCACCATTTTTCCCGAAAATCCAAACCGAGGTTCTTGTCACTCTTTGGGCACTTTTGTAGCAAGCAAGCACCAAGGAAGCCTCTACAAAAGCCTAGGACGGCCATGAAGCATCTAGGGACATGCCACAACGTTCTAGAAAGGTCTGGAATGTTCTCTCCAAGTCTAGACACACTCGGGAAGACCCAGAAAGCTCGGGAAAGCTCGGGATAATTCCGGAAGACCCAGGAACTCTCTAGAACCTTTTGGATAGGTATAGATATGTACACACATATGTAGAATACTCTAGAATATTGTAGTCCCTTAGAAGATATTTTGGGAGGCAACATTTGGACCGTTGGATCAAATCAATCCCAACCGTCCATTGAGGAGGTGGGAGCCTATAAATAGGGTCACCCCCTTCATTTTGTACACACTCAAGTGATTAGCCACTAAGCATACTTGTAAAGCTATTTTGTAAATCTTCCTTCTTAGTTCAATACAAGTTCTTTACTTGTAAAACTCTTTAGCCTTCTCTTGTGTTCTTTGTTAGCCATTGCGTTGCGTGGGAGATCAAGGCTGGTTAGCATCATCGAAGTTTGCTAACGCCACACGAATCAGTTTGTGAGAATTAGTCTGTGACATTATGGAGAGAAAAATAAGGTGAGAAGTATTTAGGGATCCAACTCGTATCAATTACGAATATAATTGACAGGCAATTCGTATAAATTTTTTAGATTATGACATGACTATACTGAAATTGTTGTCGCACCACACCAATATTCACCAGTGGGGAAAGTGTACATTAATTTTTCAACTTATTTAAAAATAAAATTTACATGGTTCAGCTAACCTTAAAGCTTGGAATGTCAAAAGAATAAAAGCAGTAGCATCCAAAAAAACTATTTACAATCTGCCAATGTATCTGCTCTAAGTATCACTAACATACTAAAGTCCAGCAGCACGTGTTTGAAACATTTTCTAAACTAGTATTGCTTCCCACACCCATAAAGAGTTCTTCAACCAATCAAGATTAGCAAGTTCAAGCGTTAGTCCTTGAAGTTCATTTCACCCACGTTCAGGAAATCACATGTTAAACTTTCATAGGATCAACATATTAAACATCAACTCCTTGAACATCTTTAAAATAAGAATCTGAAATCTTTGGAGAAGCAGGCATGGTTGCCACACATTTGAACTGTTCCCAGAGAAATAAACATTATTTCACTATGATTATCATACATCAAGCTTGTTAAACTTTAGTTTATACAAGCTTTTTAATTTTAGATTTTAATTTTAGAGTTTAAGATTAAGGATTAAGAGTTTAGAAAGTTAATAAAATTTAGAGTTTATGGTTAGAATTTAACTTTCAAGATTTAAAGTTTAGAATTTAAGATATTCAGATTAAAGATTTTAGTTATAAATTTTATAATTTAAATATGAAAAATTATACAAATTTATTTATAAAATTTACATCCTCCGTGTCACTCAATATGTTTAGTATTAATTTTTAAAATATTTTAAAATATAACTATGATAATTTTTTTACGAGTTTAGTTCCTCATAAATATGCTAACAATTTTTTTTCACAATATTGACACATAATGTCAATAAAACATAGAAAACAAATTATACAAAATTAAAGTGATAATAAAATTAATATAAGAACAAAAAGCAATGATTTTTAAACAATAACTAATCCATACATGTGTAAGGAATAAGTGTTGTTTGCATCGAATATATTCTCCTTGTGACGTTTCTATAACCTTTTTAAAAGAAATGAACAATTTATTTTAGACAAATCGTTGAAGTTGTTACGTTTTTAGTTAAAACATCAGTTAGCTCGTTAAAAAATGAAACATGTGCATGGACGGAGGTATTAGTACAATGGAAGAGGCAACAAGCTTATCAAAACCCATGCTTTTCTACGCGCCTCACGCGCCTTTCAGTTCACCCTCCCCTCTGAAACCCCTGACCCTCAGATGGTTGCTTTTTCCTCCCGTCTCGGTCTCCTCGAACGGCACTGCACGAGGGTGGAGTTCCCCCTCCACAGGCCGCCGGTTGCCGGCGTCACGGTGGTCGAGCCCAGCTGGTGGTTCGGTCCGGCGGTGTGGAGCGGCTGCGGGTCGAACCAAATGGAAGGTTGCTTTCCCCAGACGAAAGCATGGCCTACCTTTGACGCCATGGTCAACACCTTACCGGAGATCCATCTCTGACCTTGAGACCGCCGTCTGGTCATGGCCTATGAAAAAGAGGAGAAGTCACCTGAAGGTTCACGGTTGCGTGCCCCCTCCTCCTTTCCTCCATGGGTTCGGTCCAACACTTGGTCGCAGTCGGAACCGGGGTGCTGAACGGCAGAGCCCCCTAGTTTCACACGGATCTCGGCTAGAGCTCATCAGGCAGCATTTTGACAGCTGCGGCAATGGAGTCCTGCGCTCCTTTTTCTCTGAAGAAACACCGGCTTCTCTGGTCTCCTCGTCGGCCCCGGGTTTTACCCATGTTGCTGCAAAAATTTTCAAAGCCGACCATATTCTCACCGGCAGTAAAGGGGTCGTTTCGCATTGTCCCCAAAACGGGAACTTTCCTTTTTGGGCGAGGCTAAGATTGACACGTTGGTACACGTCTTACTCCTTTTGTGCAAGATGCAGGAAGGAAACGTCCATCACTTTACTCAATGTCAACGCTCCTGTGTGTTGTTTGTCTAAGTGGGGCCCTCCTTTTACCTTATTTACTGTAATCTTGGAGTATGAAATTTCCAGCTTCAGCATCGCAATCTTTGCCATCTCGTTTCCCGCGGATAACTCCGGCGAGAGTTATCCGCGTTCCGAATGATCGCTTGGGGTCCCGCTGTTTTCGGGGGGAAGGCTCGAAAATTAGCGGAAGTCTCATCTCCTTCCCCTTTGATCAATCCGCTGAGTTTCGTGGCGTATGATCTAAGGTTTCCAAAGTTTTTATTTCGTTGTTGTTCGAACTCTGTTTTATGTTTTGTTGAGCACCCTATGCAGGAGGAAGTTCTTGTTTTCTCACAGTCCCCTCACCGATAGTGCGTTGCTATCGACGCCTTGATAAGGACCGATCATCTATCGGAAGCCTGTCTCTGGAAAGAGCTCTCAGGTGCAATGACGGCAAAGTACCATCGATCGAGGTTGGTGAGAAATCGTTTTGTTCATCCTCCGATACGTATTAGGGGTCTCTGCTTTGGTTCTTCTCCCACTCCCTCGAGGATGGAGAAGCTTTCTGTGTCACCTATGTATGGGACGTCTTGTTGGTTTAGGTTGATGGTTTCGGTTTCTTGTGTTCCCCAGGATCGGTTTACCTATCCTTTTATGTGTTTGCAGTTTCTCTTTGGCTGGTGTTTTTTATTTTTCTTTTGTTCTTCGGTTGTTGTTGGGCGCCTGCTGGTGCCCTTGTTTTTCTCGTACGTGCATGGCCCCTGCATGGTTGTGGGGCCCGTTTCAGTTTTTATTTAATGAAAGTATCTTTGGTCAAAAAAAAATAGTACAATGGAAGAGGCTCTTTTCACCCATGCAGTAAATTTTTTTTACCCTTAAATTATATATATATAATTATAAATTTATTCTTATTTTTAGATATTTATATTTTATCCTCAGTCTCCAATTTTGACTCCGTCTCATAACATGTACTATTTAATATCTATCTCAAATTTTATTCCCTCTAAAAGTATAAATCATGTTCAAACAAATTTAGAGCCGTATATAGGTTAAAGTAACATAGGTGTCACACTTAGGAGTATTTAAAAATATCCGATCTGATCAATCCGGTTCGGTTATCAGTTAATTCGATCTAAAAATTTAGATATCCAATTTTAAATTTTTTAGATCGGATACGAATCGCAATATTTTAAGTTTCGGATTATCCGAAAATTTCAATTTGCATGAATATTAATTTTGTTATTTTTAACAATTTGATGCTTGTTATATCTAAAAATTAAAAAAATTGAATTTTTCATAGATGCGAATCTTGTTATATTTAGCAATTTGTTGTTTGTTATATTCGAAATTTTGGAATTTTTATAAATACGAAATTCAAATTCGAAAAAGTAATTAAATCAAAATATATTTTTCAGATAATCGGATATCCGAATGTTTTCGAATCAGATACGGATCACTATATCATCGATCCGATAAATCAGATATCCGAAAAAAATCAGATCGAATTCAATCGATATTTGACAATGAACACCCCAGTTACACCACTTGCAACTCTTTCTTAAAAATTGATCAGATATTTCAACTAAGTTCAACAAAACATTTTAATTCAGATGTTAATCAATGATTGTGTAACACTATGTTCTCGGTCTAGTAGAAAACTGAGTCAAAAGCGTCACCAATGGTCAATGTCAGAAATTTTACAGTAAAAACCAATGTTATATGATTAATAATGCAATCAATGAATGTCAATGATGCAAAATTTCATCAAACATAACCACAAGGAATCTAATTATTTAATTAATTTTTCATTAAGGGCTTTATTGCTATTTATTCAATACTTAGGGATTAAATTGTAATAATCACAAAGTTAAGAACCATTTTGATAAATCATACGATACACATCTCAATTCAGATTGCAATGTCATAGCTTCAAATTTATTTCCTATAAAGCTGTCATAACTTCAAATTTATTTCCTATAAAGCTTGCATGTCGAATTTTGCATGTCGAATTTCAACACATTTGAAATGCAACAACCTTCTCAATCTAAGCCTACAATAATTGAGGACTAATTTATAATTATCAAATTTTATATATCCATGGATCAAAATTAGATGTGTATTATGGAGTTCAATACATGATTATTGTATTTGCAAGTTCCCAGAATATTCAAATGTCAATAATAAACTCAATTAAGTCCCTTTACTCTTCTGGACCAAAATGTAAATCTTTTTATTATCAATTCATAATCGGGGTTTAAGATCATATTCATTAATTACAAGCCATATTATATATGTCTATAAATTTTTATGTTATTTGGAATTTGTAACACTTTCAATAGACTTTTATAGTTTCAAAGACTTGCACTAGTTAAATAACAAGGAATTACACACACCACTTAAATATCAAAGACTTACACCAATCAAATAACAAGGACTTACACCACTTAAATGTCAAAGACTTACACCAATCAAATAACATTAACTTACACCATTTAAATATCAAAGACTTACACCAATCAAATAACAAAGACTTACACCACTTAAATGTCAAAGATTTACACCAGTCAAATAACAAGAACTTACACCACTTAAATATCATAGACTTACACCAATCAAATGCAGATCATACTTATATCATACTACATACATCACATAAACATCATTCCACCTTGTTTAACATGCATAACATATAAAAATAAACATGTAACATGTTCACAAACTCCATCACAACATTACTTACGTCATCATCATAGCAACCGTACAAAATTCATGACAAAGCATGTAACATTATCATAATACTTTTTCATGCTTAACTCATATGCCACCATCCATGAGTTATAGGGAAGAGTATAAACATTACTTAGAGCTTGAGAAGTAACTTGCAACCTCCAACCACGATCGATCCTTAACGAACTTATGACTTAAAAATGCATGTCAATAAAATGCATCAAGCTTGAATAGCCTAAGTGAGGTAGTAACCTTGCATAACTTTATATATGAGCAATCATGGATTTCAATCAAATCAAACATATATTGGCAACAATATAAACAATGAAATCAAAGTACATGGTGACATCAATGTATACTTATTATATCTTAAGAGTGTTATTTGAGTTCATAGTCATATCTTGAGTATATTTTATTGGTGAATCATTGTCATATCTTGAACATGTCTTTTAATAACGTTCGTCTTAGATCACATTTAGCTATGAATAACATTGGTCTGTATTACACATAACACAAGGCACAAAGCAATGACTAGTGTTTAAGCATATCAATGAATCTCCTTCTCCTCCATCATCTCCTATGAACCCCACAACATCACCATAATCATATAACATATACCATGAACTATGCCAAAGTGTTCAAAGACTTCTATTTCATAGGCAACCTATACATTTTTATGCTTTAGCACTAGAAAAGTATTCTTATAACATGATTAAGCCTTAGCTTGCAACATTGTAACTTTATAGTATCTTGTAGCACGAGTGAGCCATTAGCTCCAATGATTCATGTATTTATCAATGATGAGCATAAAGCTCCAAAAATCCATAAACTTATCAATGATGAGCACAAAGTTCCAAAGCATGAGAATTCATATCTTTTCACAGTATTATGTTTCATAGTTTTTCATAGCATATTTTTCATATAACAAAATTATTCTTCTTCTTTATAATATCATTACATAACATATCATGTCAATGTACAATGCAGCATTATCAAAACATAATCAAAGAAGTTTACCAAACTTTCATGCCATGAATGTAACCACTAACTTGCTCTAAATGAGCCATGTAAACCATAAATATAAACATCAATGACACCAGAATCGGGGTATGGGCAACAGGGGCGTCCGCCCAGGGCTCCTACCCTGTCCAGGGCCTATTTTTTTTTAAAAAAATTTATAGTTAATGTTTAATATTTATTATTTAAAATTTAATTTTTTAATAATTATTATTAGAGTTCTATTCTTAAAATTTATTTTTTTCGATATTTTTTATTAAGGGTACACTTTTTTTTCAATACTTGTTATTATAGGCTCATTTTTTTGAATACTTGTAATTAGGGGCTCATTTTTTATTATTTATTGTTATTTCAATACTTATTATTAGGGTACAAATTTTTCAATACTTGTTATTATGAGGCCAATTTTTCAATACTTGTTACTAGGGGCCTATCTTTTCTAATATTTGTTATTAGGGTTCTACTCTTAAATTTTATTTTTTCCGATACTTGTTATTACGAGTCTAATTTTTTCTCAATACTTGTTATTTATGGTCCATTTTCCCTAATATTTGTTATTACATGCATACTCTTATATTTTAATTTTTCAATACTTATTATTAGGGTTCCATTTTCCCCTATATTTGTTATTACAAGAATACTCTTAAAATTTATTTATTTTTTTCAAAATTTGTTAATAGGGACCCATTTTTTATATATCACTTGTTACTAAGGGTCTAATTTCAAAAAAAAAATTCAATACTCGTTATTAGGGGAAAGAGTGAGCAAAACTCCACTCGACTCAAAAAAATTAATTTTTTCGACTTGACTCGAAAAAATTTTCAAATAAAGTTTGAGTTGTAAATTAAAAATTCTAATAACTCAAAATTTTAAGTTCGAGTCGTAAGTAGTCGTAAACTCGCATAACTTGAATTTTTTTACTCAATTTAACTCGATCGAACGCTCACCCTTAGTTAGGGGCCTATTTTTTAAGTTCGCCCATGGGCCACTAAAATCTCAGAAACGGGTCTGAATGACACCAATGCATAATCACGCAAACACAACAAGAGAATTTTACCAAATTTTCCATGCCATGAATGTAGCCACCAACTTACTCTATGTGAGCCATATGCAATGCAATCATCAACAAGTATAATAATACATAAAAGTAGCTATCAGAATAACACCGTGTTATACGAAACCATGAACTACACTCACCGATATACCGAAGCTTTATGAATTGTTAAACCGAGGTAGAACTCTCTTAGCATCTATTTGCCGAAAGAGGAATTTCATGATCGAAGCTTTGATCTAATTATAAATTAACATGGGATTCCATTAATATGGATCATAACACATATTCTTAATTTACATAAAATCCCTAACTTTAAGAGAATAGACTTTGATCCTCTAAAGTCCTAAAATTCATAAAAAAATTACCATAAAGCTTGTAATTGTCTTAATTTCTTATCTAAATTCTTAACTTTACAAAACTCTAAATTTAAGGATTAGGATTCATAAACACATATATTTTAAACTTGACAATATTAACAGTTAACACAAATATGTAGCTAGGGATGAGAGCTTACCAAATATGAACTTGGACTGAAGAAAGAGTGACCAATCTTGCAAGAAGTTTAATTTGAATGAACAATTCTTGAAATTTCCAACAATGGAAACACTCTTCAAGCTTGCCGTGAAAGCTGGTCTTCTCAAAACCAATTTATTACCATTTTTCTTTTAATTTATAGCCACCCAAAAATATGGTCGTGACACCTAGCAATCCTATTCACATTTTAGAAAAATGGATAAATCATCCTTTTAGTATTTCATTTATTTTTCCATTACATGAAGAAACCATATGGGTTAATTCACCAGAAGTCCTTAATCTTTCCCCTATTTAAACTTAAATCACTAATCTTTACTTCCTTACCATATAATCACTACATATATTTTCAATACATATAGTTTAATCACTAAGTGGCCTAATTACACCGAGTCTTATCATTCTTTCATATCTTGCAAATAAAAAGACTTAATACTTCATAACTTTACAATTTAGTCCTTAAGCTTTTGATCTAGACTTGAATTCTTATAATTTATCAAATTAATCCATTTTTATAACTTTATTTAACTTATCGGAAACAAATTTTCGATCTTCAGGAACTGAATTTCAACTAGGCCGATTTTCAGAGTATTACATATTGATTCTGAAATTTATAGACATTATCCTTATCATCGATCTGTTTCATTCATTTATATCAATATGTAATTATCACGTACTGTTTCTAAATATTTTTGTTTAATAAAGCATCAAAATATAGTCTAAATTTTAATTTTAATTGGTTAGTACTATTTCTTTCTATGAGCATATGATTTTATAACCACAGATGGTTGAATTGATCCCCCACCATGGGAAAACACTAGATTGTCGATATTCTTTGCTTGCGTTACCTTCTTTTTTAGATAATGTTCTTATTTCTTCACAATGGAACCTATTCTTCACAATTTTAAGTACAAAAACCGCGCTTTCAAAGCATTATATAAACCCAGCTCCTAACGTAACCATCCATACACGCTTACTTTGAGTACTCTTTTTAGGGTTTATTACAACTGTATTGCATGGGAAGAGCTGCTTTCACCAAAACTAAGATTTTGATGCTAAGGTACGTAACGTTATTATTGTTTTGTTGATGTGTTGTTGTTGTTGATGATGTCATATTACCTATATCGAGACAGACACATGGTTTTATATTAGGGTAAATTATAACGGAGGTCACTCAATTATTAAAAGTTACATTTGGGTCACTCAATTATGGGTAAGGTTATATTTAGGTCACTCAATTATTAAAAGTTACACTTGAGTCACTCAATTATGGGTAAGGTTACATTTGGGTCACCCAATAATTAAAAGTTACACTTGAGTCACTCAATTATGGATAAGGTTACATTTGGGTCACCCTTCATATTTAAAAGTCATTTTTTCTTCCCAATCAATTGTGTACCCTTGTTAACACCGGAGTACTTCATTTGAAATTATTAATTAGTCTAATACACAAATTGATGTATTTTTTTAAATATAAAGGGGGATAAAAATCATCTGCCCCTTTCTATGCCCCAATACTAAAAAATTAAATTACAAGCCCTAACCCTAAATTCTAAATCCTAAACCCTACACCATATGCCCTAAAAATACACCATACCCTAAATTCCCTAAACCCTAACCACAACCCCTAACCTTAAACCCTAAAACCTTAACACTAAACCTAATTTTTAATGTAAGGACATAAATAGGGGCACCGAAAAGAGGCAGAAGATTTCTATTCATATGAAGGGTAGCCCACATGTAACTTTAGCCATAATTGAGCGAACCAAGTGTAACTTTTAATAATTGAGTGACTCAAATGTAACCTTATTCATAATTGAGTGACTTAAATGTAACTTTACTCATAATTGAGTGACCTTTGTTATAATTTACCATATATATTAAGGGTGCAACTGTCCCCTAGACGCTATAATATATTTTGTTGTTTTATTTGAGAGTAATGAGTGAAATTGGGGTGTAGGGAAGATAGGCGAATTGAGCGGCCTTTGAGCACAATTGTCGGGACATACCGAGAGATTATTAACAACTGCAGCCGTAACGACGATATAAAAGGTACATCGAGCTGGGTTCCTCATCCAAAGAGTGGGATATACTTCCCTAAAGGCCATGAATGGGTGATGGACGACGTTCCGGCCCGGGCGGCTTCTTTCGGCCAAAGTTTTTGGGACCGGAACGTGGACGGTGTCGACAAACCGGAGCCTGGTGAATTACCATTCCACGACGATCGCTATTTCCATGAAAATATGTGATGGTCAAACAAAATTGGTCACTTAAAAGAGTTAATTAGTAAGATTATATGAATAAAATATTTTGGCCTTGGCAGCTGAAATTATCTATGCTGGTGTGTAATGATAAATATTTATGAATTTATACACAAATTATCAAACCTACAACAAAAATTCAACTCTAGATAACTTTGAACTTATTAATTCTGTTTCGAACCTAAAAACTCTATCAATTCAACATGATTCCGAAAAATCAGTCTTGAACCTCAAATTGATCCAAATTTAAAAAAAAAAATTATTAGATTAATCTGACTCACCACGTCATATGTGATCATAGTTAATAAGTGTTGAGTTTGAATATGTCAACTGAAATGCCAAAAAGAAGGCGAATTAGCTTATAAAACTGTGGAAGCAACCGAAAAATATAGATAATTTTGCACAATAATTTTAAAGTGATTCGAAGACTTCTAAACTAAATTTATATCCACTACTTTAATTATTCATACTAAGGTTTTCTTAAGTCCACTGAATTTGCTTACCTTTAAGGACAATGTGTAATCTTACAATCTTCACAAGGTTTATACCCCAAAAGTATATACACTCTCCCTAAGGGTATATACAAATTTAGCAAACAAAGAAAACCTCACAAGGCAAGTGTTTACACAAATTAAAGCTCTCACCCAAAGAACACTTGAGGAAAAACAACAATGATAGCTCACAAGTGTTTGACAAATGAAAAATATAACAATTATGCACACAAAGACTCTTTGATGTTGGTATTTTTTCTCCAATATGTTTCTTGTTGTTGCTGAGATGTTTTGACCTTATTTTTGTATCTTGTCTATGAATACTATTCGTTTGGAGCCATTGTGATAAAATAAAGTAGTTACCTACAAAAAAATACAATATTTATAACACGAGGTGTTGATCCTTTTTAGAGAGGGATCAACCCCTTTCATAAAAATATGATTGTTTTTGTCTTGAAGTCTGAAAAGCAGTTTTTATAGTGCAAAAACGGATCATATTTATTTTGAAAAAGATCGACTAAGTTAAAAATTATTTGAAACAAATTTTTAAAGTTTGTTTGGACTTTGAATTATTTTTGAGAGATCTAATAAATTAGATTAAGTCCAGAAATATTTCTCTTTTAATTTGTTATATCAAAATATTAGTTCAACCATAAGGTTCATCTATCTCAAAGTAATTTTCAAATAATCACCCACTCTTTATTTACACGTAAGAAAGAGGTGAATACTCACCCATGCAATAAACAGTGTTGTTACAACTTGAATTTGACTGAAAAACAGTCTAAATTCATCCACTAAACAGACTGTTTATATTCGAATAATTTCGAATAAACTGCGCTGTATAAAAGCTGAATAAAAACGTTCCGATATGAATTTACTTTGAGATAGATGTAAATAAAGAGTGGGTGATTATTTGAAAGTTACTTTGACATATAATTAAGAACCATTTGTAATGGCTCAACCTGAAACCGGGCTATGAAATAGTTAAGAACCATTTGTAATGGCTCAACCTCTTATAGATATATGGTGATTTCTTCAAGTTCATTTAAAATGAACCACCCAGTCTTGGGATAAGAAATCATTAAGAATAAATATTCAACCTCATTATCGGTGAATTCAAAATGTCCTTCTCAATAGGATCATTCAAACTTTGAATTCATTAAGAGTTTCTTGAAACTCAACCTTTTCTGGCGGTAAGTTCATCTTGTCCTTCTCAATAGGACAACATATTCAGACTTGTGTTATAAACTTATTAAGAATAAGTATTCAACCATGATTCGGTAAATTCATCAAGTCTTTCTCACAAAGACCACCCAAAACCTGGGCTATGAATTTATTAAGAGTAATAGTACTCAACCTGGACATGTACATCATTCGTCATAGGGATAGGCAATGACAAATGTACACTATGAGTCTTTCCATGGTTTCGTTTGACCACATTGAACTTAGATAACTAAGTTGGGTATCCACCATGAATTCCTCAACCAATGGGCTTTAGACCCATCCCCCTCGACGAATCTAGGACCAATTTCCGACTTAACCCTTTGGTAAGCGGATCTGCTAGATTTCTTTCTGACTTCACATACTCTAAAGAGAGTACTCCATTCCTTATTAAGTGTCTAACAGATTCATGTCTTATGAGAATGTCTCTTTTTACCATTGTAAACTTGACTCTTGGCAACACAAACCGCAACTTGTGAATCACACAACAAGGAAACAGGAGGAGTCGGACTTCTCCACAACGGAATATCGGCTAACAAACTCCTTAGCCACTCAGCTTCTTGCCCAGCTAAGTCAAGAGCTATAAACTCTGACTCCATAGTAGAGCAAGCAATACAAGTCTGTTTTGAAGACTTCCAAGAAATTGTTGCTCCTCCCAAAGTAAATACATACCCACTCGTAGAGCTTACTTCATCACTATCAGAGACCTAGTTGGCGTCACAATACCCTTCTAATGTAGCAAGAAAGCCAACAAACTCAAGTCTCCAGTCTATAGTACCCTTAAGGTACTTAAGTAAGCGTCTAAGAGCAACCCAGTGCTCACCACTAGGGTTATGAGTATATCTACTGAGTCTGCTAACAACATAGGCAATATATGGCCGAGTATAGTTCATTAAGAACATCAGACTGCCAATTATTTTGGCATATTCCGTTTGAGAAACGCTACTTCCTTTATTCTTGTTGAGTGTGTAAAAGTTCTATAATTTACCCCCTATTTAACCCATATTTCTGCTGCATTCAAGCATAATTCATTGCATTTAGGTTAGATTCCAGTTATACATCACAAATATATTAAATGACACAGTTTCTACTAAAATTGGTTGCTTTTGCAGGTAGCTGCTGTAGCAGATGGAGAAGCAGGCGCTGTGCAAACAGTGGTGACGGCGGCGCGCGAGGACTTCCCTTGTTCTTTCCCACTCAACAAGGGAGGGAGGATGCATGGGTATAAATACCCTTCACTAGCTATTTTCCCAACCAATGTGGGATATAGCTCTAGTAATACTTGAAGCATTACCAACATTGGTTGTTGACAACCATGATTCATTATTTTAATGTTTTTATTTTTTATTTTTTGTTTATATTTTTTTAATAAGAATTTTTTCCTTATGGCATGTGTATTCTCTGTCTTTGTGGCACGCTTTTCCTTTATTTTTGTGGTTCGTTTCATCTGTCGTTTTGGCATGATATCAACATTAGCGCTCGTTTGGTGCTCATACAGAGATCTTCACGGTACTAGTTTCTGATTTTGATTTTGTCAGTGGTCATAGAAAGATAGATCTCCACTCGGTTGATGATTGTTTACCGATGTAATTAGACCTGGGTAGCGGAGCAATCTGCCTGATAGTTTGGTTCGCTCACCACTCCTTTTTCACCTGGTAAAACGTCTTGTTTGGATAGAGACAATGAGATTTAGGAAGACTTCTAGATTTTTTTCGGTATGCTAATATCTATGGAAGTATTTAATTTTCTTTGCACCTTTGGGTTTGTAAGAGAATTTGACGAACTAGTTTCCATTATTCTCCCTTTTTGAATGCGTTCTATTTGCGATATTTTCCATAGTTATTAATAAAATCCAGTTGTTATTGTCAAAAAAAATTCGAATCCACATTTGTAGTAAATTTGAAACACAGAAATCAACTTGCGTATATTATAAAAAATCTTAGTTTTCTCTCTAAAATATTCCTTTAATTTTTATTCAAGAGTGTTGCCCCGACGTCGGATTTGAAGAACTAAGTGTTTTGATATAATAATTGAAAAATGTTTTGAAAAATTTGAAAAGAATTTAAAACATGTCTTTAAGTCCAATCAACTTGTAAATAAATTTGAGGTGTTTAAAAAGGTTTTTGGTAAAGTTTTAAACGTCTTAAAGTACTCAAACCTGGCTTTTCAGCACCACTGTACCGATACGGTATACCCCGTATCGATACCTTTTTACTCCATATTTGGTTCTGCCAAAACCCGTACCGATACAGGCTTGCATGTATCGATACGGAGAGGGGTCATACTGATATTCCTTTAAGCGTACCGATCCCTACTTTAACAACCCAACGGCTATTTTCCAACGGTCTTTTAAAGTGCAATCATACTGATACGCTCCCTAGCGTATCGATACGCATAGGCTAGCAAGAGCCCAACGGCTAGTTCTGAAGAAGGGCGTACCGATACGGTAGGCACCAGAACTGCAATTAATATAGGAAATGAAGACCCCAACAGCTCCAAAACATCCCTAACGGCTAGTAATGGCCACAAACTCAATTGAGACTATAAATTGAAGGCTGGAACACTTGAAGAATGTTAGAGACGACATCCAAGCAATATGATCAAGAGAATTAGAGTCTAAATCTTTATTTTACTATTCTCTTGTACATAATCTTTAGAGATTGCTTTATCGTAAATTTTTGGTACACTCTTGTGAGCTTAAATTTGTGTAAACACCCACCTAGAGATGTATTTAGTTTACCAAACAAATCTCTTGTAAAAGAAGAGGTTCTAGTTTAGCCTTGAGAGAAAAACTAGAGTCGGTTCCATCTTAGCCAAGTCCAAAAGATAGGGTTGTAATGGTTTCCTCCTAAACCGAGAAAAGGGGACGAATTCATTGTTGAGTGAATTGAGAAATCCTTAGTGGTGTGCTAAGGTAGTGGATATAGGTGATTGTTAGAAGGTGAACCACTCTAAAATCATTGTGTCACTTGTCTACCTTTATTTCGATTATAGCCAATTCAACCACCAAACTTTTACAACCCTCCTTGACGATTTCGGTGATCGTTTCAAGCGTGCTGCTAAGCCCAACAATTGGTATCAGAGCTTCATCTCCATCGAAGGACTAACACCCGGGAGTAAAGATTCATTGCTCGTAGTCCACCGTTCAAGAAAATGGTAAGATTTGAAGAAGGTCGCTCTATCTCGTGTCCTCCGCTCTTCGAAAGAGAAGCATACTTCCAATGGGCAAATATCATGAAATTATTCTTCAAGTCTAAAGACTATGAGGTTTGGGACATTATTGAAGACGGGTATTTGGAAGCTCCTAAAAAGAAGAAAAAACAAAGGAGTTCCAACAAGACCAAGATAAAGCTAAACATCAAGACGATGCACATTCTCTATTGTGGCCTTAACGAAGAAGTTTTCAAGAGGATCTTCACATGCAAAAGTGCCAAAGAATTGTGGGAGAAACTTGAGAAGCTTTATGGCAACAAGAAGGGAGAAAAGAAAGATGATGATCAATCATGTGCAAACATTCTCTCCAATCCAAAGGTGGATGGTGTTTTGGCTCTCGATGAGCCTAAAGGTATCTTCTAACTCAAGTGAGCTTTATTCTTGCTCTTTTGATGAGTTGCAAGATGCTTTCGATAAATTGTTTTTTGGAATTTGAGACCATGAATTCCAAATTTAAGAAAATGATTTCAAAACTTGAATTTGAAAATAATTTTCTTTTGAAAATAAGTAAAGATGTTTTAGAAAAATAATTTTGAAAAATGATTTAGTGTTTTCAAAAACAAGTAAAAATATTTTAGAAAAAGAAAACCTTGATTTGAAAGTTAAGCTTGAAAGCTTAACAAAAGAAAAAGATATTATTTTTAATAATTCGTCTTGTCACATAATGGCAAAATGTTCACATTGCCATTATCATGGTCATTCCTTACATACTTGTCCTATTAAGAAGAGAAAATCTTATAGGATTAGACAAGTATGGGTTCCTAATGGAACTAAAGACATTGTGACTAACGTAAATGGATCCAAAGCAATTTGGATACCAAAAATTAAGTGTGTCTTTTGTAGATGTGTTGGAGCAATGACAAGTAAAGCAAAACCAAAGAATGCTCAAATCACACATGAAAAGAAGGTTGGGTAACCTCTAAGATTAATGTTTTTATTTTATACATTTGGTTATCTAACTTTTGTTTAAAGTAATGGATAATTTGTTAAGTCTAATATGATGCAATGAGTAAGGGGAGCAACTTTTAAAACCAAACATTTTAATAGTTTCAAAATTTAAATCTCCATTGTTATTTTGAGCCTAAAAGTATTTTAAATTCTTTTTGATATAACAAAAAGAGGAAGAGATTAGTTTGAAAAATTGTGTTTTCAAAGGAATAAGGGGGAGCTTTAATTAATTTTCTATATTTCATCTCTTACTCAAATTTTTAAACTTAAAGAGGGAGAATCCCAAACAATTTTTCAAGTTGGTTTTATTATATCAAAAAGGGGAGATTGAAGAACTAAATGTTTTGATATAATAATTGAAAAATGTTTTGAAAAATTTGAAAAGAATTTAAAACATGTCTTTAAGTCCAATTAACTTGAAAATAAGTTTGAGGTGTTTAAAAAGGTTTTTGGCAAAGTTTTAAACGTCTTAAAGTACTCAAACCTGGCTTTTCAGCACCACCGTACCGATACGGTATACCCCGTATCGATACCTTTTTACTCCAGAATTTATTATGTCAAAACACGTACTGATACATGCTTGCACGTATCGATACGGAGAGGAGTCGTACCGATACGCCTTTAAGCGTACCGATTTCTACTTAACAACCCCCAACGGCTATTTCCCAACGGTCTTTTAAAGTACAGACCATACCGATACGCTTCCTAGCGTATCGATACGCATAGGCTGGCAAGAGCTAGTTCTGAAGAAGGGCGTACCGATACGGGTACCCGTGTACCGATACGGTAGGCTCTAGAACTGTAATTAATGTGGGGAATGAAGACCCAAACGGCTCCAAAACATCCCTAACAGCTAGTAACAGCCACAAACTCAATTGAGACTATAAATTGAAGGCTGAAACACTTGAAGAATGTTAAAGAGAACATCCAAGAAATATGGTCAAGAGAATTAGAGTCTAAATCTTTATTTTTCTATTCTCTTGTACATAGTCTTTAGAGAGTGGTTTATTGTAAATTCTTTGTACACTCTTATGAGCTTAAATTTGTGTAAACACCCACCTAGAGAGGTATTTAGTTTACCAAACAAATCCCTTGTAAAATGAGAGGTTCTAGTTTAACCTTGAGAGAAAAACTAGAGTTAGTTCTATCTTAGCCAAGTCCAAAAGATATGGTTTTAACGGTTTCCTCCTAAACTGGGAAAAGGGGACGAATTCATTGTTGAGTGAATTGGGAAATACTTAGTGGTGTGCTAAGGTAGTGGATATAGGTGCTTGTTAGAAGGCCGAACCACTCTAAAATCATTGTGTCACTTGTCTACCTTTATTTCGATTTTAGCCAATTCAACCACCAATCTTTTACAACCCTCCTTGACGGTTTCGATGATCGTTTCGAGCGTACTACTAAGCCCAACAGGATTTACTGTCATCGTTTTACTTTTCTTTTTATCTTTGTTTGTTCTCTTTTATTTTTAGTATTGAAATAATAACTACTTATATTTTAGATTTCTCATTTTTGTACATTTTGTTGTTTTTATTTGTATGTCTTCATGACACAATTTTCGTATGTCTTGTGGTACAATTGTCTATCCTCGTAGTAATTTGACGTCCGTGTAGTGATCAACACGGAACATTCTCCGATCAGAAAAGATCAACGGTCTAGTAGGACTAAATTTTCTTTTGTGGTAGTTTATCGATGCAATTAGAATAACTAGTATAATAATATGAAAGATAGATTTTCTTGATCTTCATTCTTACATTTTTATAACGTCTCGTTAGATGAAAACATACAAATTTCGATGACGATTTTTAAATTTCTACGAAAAATGTAAAATGTATTCAACGAAATGTTTTTTTTCCCACGCTCTTTAAGTTTACATGTTTTAATCCTCATTTCTTATGAGTTTTTTTTTTTTTTTTTTTTTTTTTTTGAATATGCTGGTGCGATGCAAGGGTAGCATCTGTTCAACTTTCTTAGTCTTTTCAAAGACGGCACACACAGCATGGCATAACTGGTGCTCGAACCCGGGTCCCAAGGGATGATAAACATCTACCTTTGCCACCAGGACACAAGGGGATGAGCCTTATGAGTTTTTTTCTTTTGTTTGTGAATTTGATCCCAAATAATTCTTTTATGATCAAGTTGCGTTATATTTATTTATTTTAATAAAAATCAGATTATTTCAATGATAAGAAAAAAAACACGTGAATCTCATATTACATGTTAAAAAATTAAGGGTAAACTATCAAATGATTGTTTAATTATGAGGTTGGTGTTAATATGACCACTGTATTTTTAATTCTAGTAATTTTACTACTTAACTATTTAAGTGTTTTGAATTAAGCCACCAACCGTTAAAACATAACGGAGAGGCTGATGTGGTAATTAACAAAAAATTGTAAAATAACACATTTCATCCTCGTTACTTACATATTATATAAATTTGGTTGGTATAGGTGGGATTCAAACCCACGTGCAGCTAAATAGAATGCAATGCTCTTACCACTAAGCCGACTATAACATTTGTGATATGGATGACAACATCTAATATATATTTGGTAAAATGACAAAAGATGCCCAACGTTTGTATGTTTTGTCATTTGGTCCCATATTTTTTTTGGAGCAAAAACCCCCAATGTTTCAATTTGGTCTAAATATGCCCTTGTTGGATGGAAACTGTCAGTCAACTGACGGTTAACGGCTAATTCTGATTGGACTTGTCACGCGTTAAGATCGGCTATGCCACGTCAGATTTAAAAAAATTATTTTGTTATACCCTTCTTTATGGTGACACATGGTTGATTATCATGCTGACACGTGGCCGAACCGGATGATGACACGTGGCGAATATGATGTTGACACGTAGTGAATATGATGCTGACACGTCAGTAGATCTTAACACGTGGCAAGTCCAGTCAACATTAGCCGTTGACCGTCAATTGACTGACAGTTTTCATCCAACAGGGGTATAGTTGAACCAAATTGAAACGTTGGGAGTTGTTTGCTCAAAAAAATGAATAGGGGTCAAATAACAAAACATACAAACGTTAGGGGCATCTTTTGTCATTTTGCATATATATTTTAAATGGTAGTTAATTCCAAGAGTAAAGGAAATAAAAATGGATTATCGCATCATCTTATTCCTTTTGAATGAAATGCATACCCAAGCTGAAGCATGATTGTTGTCTCCGATATGGAAGATAGATTCCGTCCAGAAACTGTACAAATTATAAGGCCAAGTACACTATAAGTCCCAAAACATGTAAATCACACTTTGTACTATACAGTTTCAGAGTAGAGAAAAGACAAGTCTAAATTGTCATAATTTGATACTTAAGAAAAGAGATGTGAAACTAGGAGAGTTACTTAACTGCACAATCAAATTTTAACCGGAAACAAATCCTATATTCAAAAGGCCAAACAGTTTATAGATTGATTCAGACTTGGCTATTGCTGAGTAAATATTGACAACATCAACAAACTTTGCCTCCACAGTTGTGGAACATCATAGTTCCCAGAGATATGGCATTCCAAATAATTAGATGTATAGTGACCGACAATCGATTTTAATTGCACCGATTTATTAAGGAAAAACCCTATTAATAAATGAATTATATCCGATTCTCAATTTCATACATTTGCTTTTTTTATACTCAGTTTCATACATTAATTTTTTCGCCGTCAACAAATTTACCCTTTTTCGTGACGAAAGCTGACGTGAACCTTTGGATCCACTCAAAATTTGACACATGACATTTATTTTAAAAATAAAAAATCTTTATTTACTTAAAGAATAATTGCAAGATTAGTCCTCTACATTTTATTGATATTTCAATATCGTCCTTAACCTTTAGAAATACAAAAAATATTTATTTAAAAATATAAAAATATTTGCAGAAACAATAGTTTTGATATAATAATTGAAAAATATTTTGGACTAAATTGAAAAGAATTTAAAATATATTTTTAGTCAAAAACAACTTAAAAATGTGTTTAAGGGTTTTACAAGGCTTTGGAATGATTTAAAGTGCATTTAAAGTACTCAAAATCAACTTTTAACTGTAATCGTATCGATATTGTATAGTATTGTATTGATACCCTTTAGGGTTTTAACCACAATGATTTTCCAGTAGCCAAAACCAGTACCGATACACTTTGTTGTATCGATACGGTGTGCTTTAAAATACCCAACGGCTAGTTTGCGTACCAATACGGTTGTATCGCATACCGATACGCCTAACTATCCCCAACAATCATTTTCCTAACGGTCTTTTAAATTGTAGAACCGTACCGATACGCTAGCCAAGCGTATCGATATGCACCAGCTTGAAGTGCTCAACGGCTATCTCCTTATCGGGACCGTATCGATACGGATTCAAGGGTATCGATACGCCAAGCTGCAGAACTGCATTTATGGTGGGAAATAAAGGCTCCAACGACTCTAATTCAACCCCAACGGTCTTCAACGGCTACAAACTCAATTAGGAGTATAAAAGGAACTTTCAAGCATCAAGAGATGGTTAATGCTTCAATTGTTAACAACATAATGATAAAAGATTGTCTTTAGAACCAAATTGCATGTTTCTTGTATAGACAACACTTGTGAGCTTAATTGTCAAATTTGCTCAAGTGTATAGGTTTGGGGTGAGGGCTAAATTGTGCAAACAAATACCTATTAGAGGGATTTCTAGTTTGCTTTGAATTCTCTTTGTACAAGATTGTATTGGTTAATCTTTGGGTAGAAAGATTAACCAGTTTGTAAAGGTTGTCTCCTTAGCCTAGAAAAGGGGAAGAATTCTTAGTGAATTGGTGAAATCCTTAGTGGTGTGCTAACGTAGTGGATGCAGGCTTTGGGTTAGAAAGTCGAACCACTCTAAATCTTGTGTCAATTTTTCTTATCTTTTGCCACCACCATAAACACCAAAAAATCAACATTCTCTACCAATTGGCAAGCACCTCAGTTGTGACCATCGAGCTCAACAATTGGTATCAGAGTGAGGCTCAATTAATCGGGATTAACATCCTATTGAGGTGATTTGAGAAGCTCGATACATCAATCCAACCAACTGAAGCAATGGCGCACTCAATCGACAAGCTGTCATTCTTCAACGGTGAACATTATGCCTATTGGAAGAATAGGATGAAGTTCTACATCAAGGGTAAATATTATCATCTATGGGACCTTGTAGAAGATGGACCGTTCGTGCCAATAAGAAGAAAGGCGGAGTGAAATGCCAACAACAAGAAGATGACGAAGCTTAATTGCAAAGCCTTGCACTTCATCTTTTGAGCTTTAGGCTCGGATGTATATGCCCAAGTCTCTTCTTGTGAGAGTGCCAAGGAAGTATGTGGCAAGCTTGGAGTCACATACGAGGGAACAAACGAAGTAAAAGAGACCAAGATCGGCCTCCTCAACTACGAGTATGAGAACTTCAAAATGCAACCGGATGAAGACATCACGAAGATGTTCGATAGATTCTCCACCATCACTAATGGACTAAAAGGCTATGAAGAAGTCATTCTGAAAGAAAAGCTTGTTCGAAAGCTTATCTACTCCCTTCCCGAGTCATGAGACTCGAAAAAGACTGCCATTATCGAAGCCAAAAATCTCAAAACCTTGAAGCTTGATGAACTAATGGGGTCACTTCTCACTCACCAAATCATGAAGAAAGACAAAAAAAAAAGAGAAGAAGAATGAAGAGATAAGAAAGATGGAGAAGAAAAAGATCATGAAGCTAAGCATCAACGCAAGTGTCATTGCTCTCAAATCCTCCACATGCCATCATGTAGAACTAAGTGAAGAGGAAAACGAAGATGAAAAGATGGCCTATCTCTTCAAGAAGTTCACCCGATTCATGAAGAGTGAGATGGATAAATCCAAGCATGAATCGAAAAAGAAGATGAAGGAATCCCACAAGTCCAACAAAAATGGATCATCTTTAAAGAAAGCATAAGTGGCGACATAGAGTGATGAAGACTCCACCGATGATGAGATAGCCCCCCACCTATGCTTCATGGCCCTCAATGAGGAGGAGGTAACTTCTAACTCATCTTGCTCAAACTCTTATTCATTTGATGAGTTACAAGAAGCCTATGATGAATTGGTTTTTGAATTCAAGGCTTCATTTTCGAAAAACAAGAAATTGATTTCAAAGTTAAAAACCGAAAATAATTTGCTTTCTAAAACCAATTTAGAGTTTGAAGCAAAAATCAAAGATTTTGAACTTAAAGTTTTAAATTTACAAGAATTGTTTCAAACCATGGAAAAAGATCATCAAAAGGAAATTGATGATCTTAAGAAAGAAAAGATTTTGATTTCCAAGGAACTAGAAAAGAAAAATAAATTTAGAAAATTAAAATTTTATAAAAGACAATCTAGTGCCCCTAAATTTTTGAACGGTAAATGTTTTAGAAGTATTTGGGTCCCAAAAGGACTAAGTACTTCAACTAAAAAGGATGAAATTGAAAAATTGATTCCTAAGGGGACTAAACTTTGTGCAATTAACGTCTATGAATCCAAAGCAATTTGGAAACCAAAAATTACTTGATTGTCTTATGTTAGGTGTGATGGAGAATGATCAACAAGTCCAAATTTGAGGGGGAGCTCCATGCACACAAGGAAGAACATTTGAAGAAGGAAGGCTTCACATCCTCCCTTGAAGTTCAAGTGTGGTAAAATCTAGTTATTTTATTTGTTTAATTTGATTTATTTTTTATTTCAATTAGATTATCATATGTGTTGAACTAACATTGTTTGATGCTTTGAGTAAGAGGGAGCCAATTTTAAAACCAAAATTTTAATTGTGTCAAAAAAAATTTAACCTCCTAAGTTATTTTGAGCCTAATGCCTTTTTAAAATTCTTTTTGACATAGCAAAAAGGAGGGAAAATGGTTTGAAAATTTGATTTTTCAAGAGAATGAGGGGAGCTTTAATTTTATTCAAATTTTAAAATACAAAGGGGGAGAGAATCTCAAACAATTTTTCAAGTTGGTTTTATTATATCAAAAAGGGAGAGATTGTAGAACTAAGTGTTTTGATATAATAATTGAAAAATGTTTTGGACTAAATTGAAAAGAATTTAAAATATGTTTTTAGTCAAAAACAACTTGAAAATATGTTTAAGGGTTTTACAAGGCTTTGGAATGAATTAAAGAGCGTTTAAAGTAGTCAAAACCATGTTTTAAGTGTAACTGTATCGATATTGTATGGTACCGTATCGATACCCTTAAGGGTTTTAACTACAATGATTTTCCAGTAGCCAAAACTCGTATCGATACGCTTAGCCGTATTGATACAATGTGCTTTAAAATAATCAACGGCTAGTTCGTGTACTGATACGGTTGTATCGCATACTGATACGCCCAACTACCTCCAAAGATCAATTTCCCAATGATCTTTTAAATTGCAGGACCATATCGATACGCTTTTTATACGTATCAATACGCACCAGCTGGAGTGCTCAACGGCTACTTCCTTATCCGGACTGTATCGATACGGTTTGAGGAGTATCGATACGCCATGCTGTAGAACTGCATTTATGGTAAGAAATAAAGGCTCTAACGACTCTAATTCAACCCCAACGGTGGCTACAAACTCAATTAGAAGTATAAAAGGGATCTCCAAAGCATCAAGAGATGGTTAATGCTTCAATTGTCAACAACACTATGATAAAAGATTATCTTTAGAGCTAAATTGTATATTCCTTGTATAGACAACACTTGTGAGCTTAATTGTCAAATTTGCTCAAGTGTATAGGTTTTGGGTGAGTGCTTATAGTTGCAAACATATACCTATTAAAGGGATTTCTAGTTTGCTTTGAATTTCTCTTGTAAGAGGGTGTTTGATCAAGCTTTGGGTAGAAAGCTTGATCGTTGTAACGGTTTCCTCCTAATCCTAGAAAAAGGGATGAAATTCAATAGTGAATTTGTTGAAATCCTTAGTAGGAAGCTAAGGTAGTGGATGTAGGCTTTGAGTTAGAAAGTCGAACCACTCAAAATCTTTGTGTTCATCTCTTATATTTTTAGCTTCCACAAAAACACCCAAAAATCTAATTTTCTCCGCTATTAGCAAGCATTTCGGTTGTGACCATCGAGCTCAACAACATGTATCATGGATCAACGTCAAATTCCCATTTGTTAACCCTCAATTTAAACTTTCCCATGCATAACGACTTATATGCAAGGCTTAAAGAGTAAACATGTATAAATCGACATTATACAAATAATCCATCAACATGATACATTATTAATTATATTGGATTTCAAGTGATTATAAACCAAGTTCCACTTTCTAAAAATATTACATCAGATACACAGATTCAACAGGTCCTCTCAACACTTCATGCCATCTCAACCGAAATTTATAGTACAATCACAACCCCAATCATCGGTTAGGCACATAATCCACTAACATAAATTTTCGGTACTATATAACCCCTCAACCGTTAGTACACTAGTGGTGGATTATTCAGTACACATAAACTCCTCAATTGTATCCGATAACATTTTAAACCACATCACTTGCTAATATAATTCTTTATTAACCATGTACCTCACTATTTTTATAAGCAACATCCAAAGCCATTTTCAATGCATTGAACCACGCATTAACAAGCATTCCTCATAGTTACATGAACCATTTTATAAATACATTCATCATCAATATACGATCAAGATCAGTATAAAACATACTTAAATCATGCTTAAACATTAGGTACCATGTAATTCAAAAATAAGTGTATAAAACCAATTTTTCCAAAACAAAACCGATGGAGAAATTTCATCATACTTACTTGCGAGTTTAAACAAGAGTTTCAAGCTTAATTTAAACTCTAAAAATAACATTTAAACCATTTCAACGCTGTAAACCACATTCTTACTCATCGACTATGCAAAACCTTGTTTGCTGATGCGAACTACTCTTCCAAAGCTTTTAAAATGGTCTTACAAGTTTGAGGATCAATTTCCCCTGATTTTACCACTAAAAATAGAAGATTCAATGCATCAAAATGCATTTACAAACCCAACAGCAACAAATCACAACAACTTTAACCAAAACACCTCCACAACAACAAAAAACAACACCAAACATCTTCCAAACTTAACCCAGCCAAATACCTAAAGGTTTAAACCATCAATTGTCCTCAATTAACATCCAAAAACAACCTAACATCATCCTTATACCTTTAGAATTCATTAAACACACACAACTCCTAAAAAACTCATAACTAACAACCTAGAAAATTAGAGATTCACATAGCTTTGAGATTCCAATGTTAAAACCAACTTATTAACATTATTAATCATCAAAATAATGATTAAAACTAATCAAGAACTCATCAAAACATATTCAAAACGAAAATCACATAATCTTATCAATTAAACCTCAATTTAACTAATTTTCTATTATTAAATCATTAAAACTCATTAGAAACATATATAAAGGATCAATAACTTGGTAATTTCAGTAAAGAGCCTTTTATTAGAGGAGAAGAACGAACCTTACTTCTAATGAGTGAATTTCCTCTCAATTAGATGTTTTACTCTTGAAAACAAAGAGGAAACAATAAGATTTTAGAAATCAAGATTGAAGAATCCATTAGAAATCAAAAGCTTAAGAAATCAAGAACATTACCTGAAATCTTTGATGAAAAAGATAGTGCTTGGCTGAAGGAATTTTGAGAGAAAAGTCTTAGGGAGAAAAATTACATCAAAAGTGTTTTTAGGAATAACTACCTCAATTTTATTAAATCCCATTTAATTCTCTAATTAAAACTTATTTAAAATAATCCAAATTGAGAGAAAAATCAGATTAAAATATTTAGTAAATTAGCTTCTTAAGGATTCTAAATTTGACACTTTTACAAAATAGTCACTAAAATAGTTTTACATTCTTTACATTTTGGTCACTAGCCCAAAATGTCAAATTCCGAAATTCATTTTCCGAAATTGACTTTACCAAAGACATCCGTATATTAAATAATGATTTTAAGATATTTTTACATATTTTTATCTCTTTTAAAAATATTTATTTCGATTTTAATTCTCGAATCTGACTCGAATCTCTAATCCTATTCCACCAGATCGTCTAATCAACCTAGGCCCAAAATCGAGGCGTTTCAACCTCTTTCACTCATGTTTCTCTGGCGGCTTCCCCCAGTAAATCATCTCTCGACAACTATAAAGCACTTGTTGTCGTCGACAAGTCCACCCAGTTTAACTCAAGTTCTTTTCATTTTCCTTCTTCGTCACTTTCGCAGATTATTCCATCACAACAACTGTTAAATTTGACAATGAGTGAGTGGTGAGGGAAAAGGGGATAAAAATGACGACGAATGGGAACTTAAACGGCATAGCCAAATGAAAAAGAGGAACCAAGAAAAACAACGAGAATGAAGTTTGGAAGATGAGCCTTTTTTATAATTTTAAAATAAAGAAAATGGAGAGAAAATTAAAAATAAATATATTGAGAATATTTAAATTTTATGCCACATGTCAATCAGTTATTGCTCTAAATATTTTATTTTTAAAAAAAATAGATATATATTTTTTTATTAAAAATATGAATGAAATTAGAAAATAATGAACCTTTAAGGACTAATATTGCAATTATTCCTCAAGTAAATAAAAGTTTTTTATTTTTAAAATAAATGTCACATGTCAAATTCTGAGTGGATCTAAGGATCCACATCAACTTCCGTCACGAAAAAGAATAAACTAGTTGACGACGAAAAAATTTCATATATGAAACTGAGAATAAAAAAGTAAATGTATAAAACTGAAAATCAAGTATAGTTCATGTATTAACGAGGTAATTAACCTAAAAAAAAAAAGTCGGTTTGGTCATCAGAGACAACAATCATGCTTCGTTTCGATATGTATTCCATTCGAAAGGAAGAAGATGAACCGATAATCGTTTTTATTTCTTTTAGTCCTGAAATTAACTACCATTTAAAATATATTGGATATTGTCATCCACATTACAAATGTTATAGTTTGTTCCGTGGTAAAAGTAGTTCATTCTACTAAGTTGCATGCGTGTTCAAATTCCATTCATGCTATAGTTTTTATTTTTTTCCTTACACATATCACTATCTGATTGAATTAAACTAAAATTATATCAAATTGGTATAATATATAAATAATGAAGACAAAATGTGTAACTATACAAATTTTTATTATCTGTCACGTCAGTCTCACCGTTATATTTTAACGACTAAAATTTGGTTGAAACCACTTAAACAGTTGAATGATAAAATTGTTAAAATTAAAAATATAATAATCATATTTACACCAACCTTATAATTAAATGGTCATTTAAATAATTTATTTAAAAATTAATATCCTCAATTTTTTTTCAATGCGGTATATAGATGTGTATTTAAAGTCTGAACAGTGTAGTTTAAATACTAGACATCAACTTTAAGCCAACATTTAATGCCTAAACTAATAATTAAATTGATTAAAACACTTCATAAAGCCAAATTTAGCATTAGATTTGATTCTCTCTTTTTATTCCGTTTCTTTGAAGCTAAGGCCGTCGGTTTTTCTTCGCAGCAAATTTCCCCCGCGTTTCTTCGAAGAATTCAGAAGCTTCTCTTTCGTAATCCAAAATATATTTGGAATTTTGGATGGTGTATTTAATTATTTTTTCGATTGAAAAAGAGAGAAATTCTTATTAAGGAAATCAGTTCAAAATAATCTGGGTTTTCATTTCTTTTGTGGATAAGTAAAATCATTTGGGGTTTTAGTTGAATGACGAGCGCTTCGGAGTTATTCTGCACTCGAAGGTCGAGAGTGGGCCGACCCGATCCGGATTCAGGGATTGGGTCCTCGACGGAACGGAATTATCATCGCCGGAATCATCTCAGTCACCTCAATAACAGGCATGATTTGGACGGTGGCGATTCTCTCCGCCGGTCTTCCCACGTGCGCCACTTCAGCTCGCGTGCTTCCTCCCTCTCTGTACGCCCAATTTTTCAATTTCTCATTTACCCTTTTTTATATTATTTATTTATTGGTAGGTTGTTGAGAAATAGAGAAATTATAGGAAAACATGTTAGTATGAGTATTATAGGAAAACTCTAGGGGAGGAAGGGTAGATGAGCAGCTTAGCCAACCAGCCAAATATGCTTGCTCAAATTAATTGCAATTCTAATTTTTAAATTTCGTTGTATGTTTAATGCTTCAATGTTGAACTTTGCTCTGAAATTCAATTGTCGTAAGTTAAATTTATCACTGGAATTACTGAAGAATAGTTTTATAAATACAATTTTTTCTTGATAATTTAACTAAACCCTTAGTTCACTTGCAATAAAATTTGGCCACCCACCTATACAAGAACGGACGTGGTAGTTTGATATTTTAACCTGGTTTTTATAATTTATTTCCCCTCAACTGAATCACTTATATTTGGATGCATTGAGAATGTATCATTACCTTATTTATGGTTATTGAATATTGTCTGACTAGTTCTGTATTGAATATGGCTTTTTTTCAGGAGCGTTCATCGGTGCGTTTTGACGAAGGTATCAGTGAGCATGTACTGAGCAATGGGTTAAATGCAGACAGTGTAAGCAGTTCAAGAAGGCAAAGTTTGAGATCAAATGAGAGGCTTGCAAGAGCAAGGTTTGATGAAGGTACTGGCGAGCTTTTATCGAACAATGGCTTATATGTGGATGGTGTAAGCAATGTAAGCAGGCGAAGTTTGAGTTCAGATGAAAGGCTTCCTGGAGATGTGCTACTTGCGAGAGCAAGGCTTCTTGAACGACTGAGAGGCGTGTCTGTTTCTGCAAACAGGTTGATGCTTAGAGCTCCCTACAAGTTTTAAACTCATAGTTTTCGCATTTCTCTTCCTTGGATTATGTGCGTTATTATTATTTGTCAAAGTGCAAGAACAAGTAAATTACAATAGCTATTTAATCATGTTCTAATTTATATTGGATACTTATATTCTGCATGGTCTTTGGCGTCATTTAGAAGCCACTTTTATCCATGACGGTGAACTTACCTTTGACACTATTTGTTTCCGCTACTCTAGTTGGACCAAACATATATCCCAGCTATTCTTGGTCTGACACAAATTTCCTTTAAAACGGCACATCACATCTGTAATTATTTGAGTTCGATGATTGCATAGATGATTCTCGTGGAATTGTGTAAAAGTTTACCTGAATTCAGATACTATTTTGCTCTTGTACTTTGATTTTGTGGATCTGTTGAGGATGTAAAATAATCAAAAGAAGCAACTATCATCTGAGGAATCTGTATCACTGTCTAGTGTCTATAGGAAGATTCAGTGCCTTGCTGTCGACTCGATTGTGCTCCATGATTATTAGTGAATCCACAACGTAAAGATGGGGTCTTGTATTAGGGCCATTAGGAGTCTGGCTTGGTTTAGCAATAAGAAAAGAGATACCATATCATATGATAGAGCTGTTAGGAAGATTACTCGGGGTTATAGCCGGTTAAGGATGACACTTTTGCTCGGTCCAAAACTTACCGTACTCTGTTCCGGCAATTCAGCCGGTGGTTTGTCACAAATGAATTTAACTTTCTGCAGGTTTTTTTTGCCTTTGATATCCTAGATACTTCTATGGAGTTGCCTAACAGAATCATGTTTCTGCAGGCTTTTTTTCCCCTTAGAAACGCTTAAAATTATGCTTCTGTCCTTACTTTGCGTCCCACTTCTTCCAATACATTAAAGCAGATATTTGTTTTGTTACTCCCCAGCTACCAGTGGTACCGTAATTTCCAGGCCCACTGCCGTTATTGGTGCTTTTTATCCGATTGGTGGTTGTTCTTGCACCATATATTACCAATACTGTCCACCAGCACTGCAGGTGCTTTCTATCCTGTAATATTAGTGGTTCCAAGTACTAACATCACTACCACTATGACTATCCAGACCACTTCTGCTCCCACTTCATTTACATAGCAAATTAGTATTACTCGTTTCCTAACCAGTTGAGAGAAGCATGTGGACCACTTGAACCTGTATTATATTTATGTTTCATGTGGCATTCAATAGTGGACACATTTATGTTGCATCTTGCATTAAGCAATAGATTTCTAAAGTTGGAACCGCGGTTTAAACATTACGTTCTTCCCTTTATTTATTCAGGCGAAGCAGAACTCCACCGAATGCTTACCGCCACGAGTATGTATCAGATGATGATTTGAGGACCGTAAACGAAATCTCTACAGGGTTAGCAGCTAGGAGTACCTCATTAACCTCTGAAACAGAAAGGTTTCAATTGTTACACGAAACAAGCAAGAAGCCTCCAGGACTCACTCAGGAAGCCATGGACCGTTTGCCATTGGAAGTTTTCAGCAGCCGAGAGGTGGACGTCGAAAGAAAGACATCAAGGGAATCGAGGGATTGCAGCATATGCCTTGAAAGCTTCGGAGAAGAAGACGTGCTGGCACGGCTGCCGTGTGGGCACAGGTTTCATTTTGCTTGCTTAGATCCATGGGTCCGAACGTGTGGGGACTGTCCCTACTGTAGAAGAAGTATACTGTAGAACTCATTGATAGAAACATAATTTGGAGAGCCTGTCAATCACTTGCAAGTTTTGTTGTAAAAACTAGTGGGAAAGATTGAAACATAAATGTTTAGCGTTGACATCATAGTATTAAATTGCGGTTGCAACGTCGCGGTTGCGGCCGTTACAGCGGAAATTTTCTCAGTTGCGGTTTGTGGTGTTACGGCCACTTCTAAAACCGTTAGGATACGTTGTATCCACAATTTAATACTATGGTCGACACAAAGTGGTTGGTTCCGGCCTTTACAAATTGCCACGTCACATTTTTTTATACTTTATTAATTTTAAACTACTACCAAAACTAAAATATTGATTACGCGGTTTCAAATTAGCAAATAAAATAATTAAGGAAATATAAGATTTTCGTGTATCCACTTAATTAAAGTATTAATTACATATAAGATATATGTAAACACAATAATAACATACTTAAGAAAAAGTTTTTTATTGCTCTCAATATATATGTAAATATTACATTGGAATATAAAATTTCCATTTATTTGGTTCTATAAAAAAATATAAAAAGTTTAGTATTAAATGTGAAAAGAAAAAAAAGTTTGATATTTGAGAAATAATTGTTATCTGTACGTATTTCCATATACAAAGCATTATTTAAAATGGTATACTAGACATACTTTATTTTTCTTTTAAAAGTTACTTTTACCTATTATAAATCTAGAATTTCATATATACCTACCTACGAGAGACTGATGAATTTTGTTTCGTATAAAAAAATTACTCATGCATGTATACGTATAATATATATAAAGACTTTCTGGTACAAAAATGTTAATTTTTTAAAAAAACAGAACTTTATTTAGAAAGGAAAAAGTCAAAAAGAAAAGGGTAAATTATACAAACAGCCCCCGACTATATATATATATATTTAAAATCCTCCGAATATAAAAAATAACAAAATGATCATCTAAATCAATAAAAGTAACAGATTGATATTTTTATTAAAAAATGACCAATGGCATGACAGTTAATTGACTCTATAACCCAAAAAGATAAGAGGCTAAGATTTAATTTCATTAAGTTTAACTAACAATATCGTGAAAAATAATATATTAAAAAATTTAGGGAGAAACAAAGGCTTAATTATAATAATTTTATAAATATCTGTAATTTAAAATATAGTTAAAGTATAAAAAATAAAAAATAAAATGATTTGATAATTATTTGATATTGGAGTGGGGTAATAAAAATACAAGTATTTGTATAGCTTAGGAAAGAAACAAAGTATTGTTAACGCGTAGAGTGGAAAGTAATTACAGCAAGTATCGGGGTCGTTGGTCATCGTCTTCCTCCTCACGCGGCATCTTTTAGTTTTCTTTCGCTTTACCCCACTCTCCACTCTCTTAAAAATCTTCCCTTTCCCACCAAAACAAATATCCCATTCAAAGCATTCCAATTTCCAGAGGTTTAATTGTTAATATTATTACGATGATGGTGTTACGGTCCCTTTCACGGCCGCTCGAACGTTGCCTGGGTATGAGGGCCGGTGGCGACGCTCTCATGTGGCACACTGACCTTAAACCCCACGCCTCCGGTGATTTCTCCATCGCCGTCGTGCAAGCAAACAACCACCTCGAAGATCAAAGCCAAGTCTTTACCTCTCCTTTTGCTACCTACGTTGGTGTATATGATGGTCATGGCGGCCCTGAAGCTTCCCGATTTGTCAACAAACATCTCTTCCCTTTTCTCCACAGTAATTCTTTTATTTCTTCACTTTTTTATGGTTTGATGGAGAATATATAGGTATGGCATGAATGGACATATAACGTGTATATATACAATGAATATGAACTATTTGTTTAAATAGTATCAATGGAATCATCGAATATGTATCCAATGGTTATTTTAGTACTGAGTCTTTTTCTGTTCTGTTTGGATGGGAAAAAGAATTTGGTGGAAAACCTCTTTCCTTTTTTGTTTCAAACATTGTTTAAGATTATATTTGTCAGAACTCAGCATATGGAAATTTAGACTCAATTTACAAGTGTCTATCATACACTTTTGTTTAGTTGTTTGATGATTCCACTTGTGTATTCTTGTCTAAATTTCTATATGTTTGCAACTTGCAAGTCTAGTTCAACTTTTGGCACCTTTCAGCATAGGGTGTTCACGGTTAACTGTAGGTTCTGTTCTTAGTATAATTAGAATGCATTATCTTTAGACATTATCATTTAATTGCACTAGAAACAGAACCTGCAGGTTAATCGTTGTAGTAATTAGGTTAACCATGAACACCCCTATAAGATTGATAGACCCTTAATTTCGTTTTTTTTTTCCTTCCTTGTAGAATTTGCTACAGAACAAGGGGGATTATCTGCAGATGTGATAAAGAGGGCATTCAATGCCACTGAAGAAGAGTTTTTGCGTTTGGTGAAGCGCTTGTTTCCTCTTAGGCCTCAAATTGCTTCAGTTGGATCATGCTGTCTAGTTGGTGCAATTTCAAATGATGTGTTATACGTGGCGAATCTTGGTGACTCGAGAGCCGTCCTCGGCAAGAGAGTTTCGGAGGAGAAGGGGAACATGGTAGTGGCAGAGAGGCTGTCAACCGATCATAATGTCGGAGTTGAGGAAGTCCGGAAGGAGGTCAAGGAACTTCATCCGGATGATTCTCATATAGTGGTGTATACTCATGGAGTTTGGAGGATCAAGGGCATAATCCAGGTAAAATCCTGTTGATAAGTTGATTTATAAGAGTTCAGATTAAAACCAATCTGTTTCAGGAACAGTCATTTGTATTGATTCTAGGACTAGCTGTTGAGTGAACTCAATGTGCGTTTTCCTGTTTTTTTTCTTTTCGGTGCTCGACAATCAATTCGATCTGTATCTGCCCCAAAGCAAAACCATTTGCATGTTTTTTGTACGTATTGCTTGCAATCATATAGTGGTGTATACACCGAGCATTGTCGAGCATATAGCATGCCTTGTATGCACGAGATGAACAAAATGCATGTCTTATTTCAGGTGTCAAGATCTATTGGTGATGTTTACCTGAAGAAACCCGAGTTTTATAGAGATCCCATCTTTCAGCAGTTCGGAAACCCCGTTCCCCTTAAAAGGCCAGTTATTACAGCAGAACCCTCGATCCTTATCAGAAAGCTTAAGCCACAGGATCAGTTCCTGATCTTTGCATCAGATGGCCTATGGGAGCAGTTGAGTGATGAAGCTGCCGTAAACATTGTTTTCAAAAACCCGAGAACTGTGAGTATTCGTGTTTTTTTATCTTACTAGTTATAAACTAGTGTCCATAATCGACAGGCCTTGAAACCTGTGGAAAATGGAAATGCAATGTCTCTATACCATTTCGGTATTGATTATTCGATTTCCTGAACACTTGCAGGGTATTGCCAAGAGATTGGTAAGAGCTGCACTTCAAGAAGTTGCAAAGAAAAGGGAGATGAGATACGGTGACATCAAGAAAATCGAAAAGGGAATAAGACGTCATTTTCACGATGACATAACCGTGGTCGTAATTTATCTCGACAAACACCGAGGCTCTCGCAATAATAGAATGAAGCAGAACGGTACCGGTTGCACGACGGCACCTATTGATATCTACTCCTTCAATGCAGATGAAGGGTATGAGGATCTGCTTCAAACAATACCCTGAATACAATACAGTGAGGGTTCCAAGTAAGCTTAATTTGTGTATAGGAAGACACCAAAGCATATATAGTTGGGGTTGGACAAAATATAGAGTTTTTGAAGGTAAAGTTATGGCAGTGAAGGATAATAGGTTGATTTACATTTCATCTGTTTATTCTTTTTCTTTTTGAAGTTGAAATCAAATGTCAATGAATCCCAGAAACATGAAAGGCAAACATTTTTGTAACAAGAACTCAACCAATATCTCTAAATTGCCATCTAACTTATTCTTGTAACAAGAACTCAACCATATCTCTAAATCCAACCAAATATACAATTCCATACAAAATAACTTGTAAAACATTTCAAACTTCTCATCACTAATCAATTTCATTCTCGTAAATTATCCAAAAATTTGAAACGATCATGTATTCTTTGGTTTACACTTATTTCAGAGATCTGGTTGTGTAGTTTGGTAGGTTTTGTTATTACGTTATTTTGTTAAATTAGGCTTTCGAAAGCATGATGGTGTCGTGGTGTAGTTGGTTATCACGTCAGTCTAACACACTGAAGGTCTCCGGTTCGAGTCCGGGCGACGCCAGTATTTTTACTAGCTCTTTCTCCTTCTCTGCAATTCTGGGATGGAAAAAAATAACTTACGCCGCTGCCGGGGATCGAACCCGGGTCACCCGCGTGACAGGCGGGTATACTCACCACTATACTACAACGACTTTATTTTCAGAGTTTTTATTATTTTCTTTATATATATGATTAATACTTGCAGGCTACTCTGCACATGTTTCATTGATATGATATGTGGCAATTAGATTAATAGTATAAATAAAATGAAATTGCACATGAACGTAGTTTAATACTTCTTTAACTATTATGTTTTTTTTATATTACTAATACCTTAATTTCTGTTTTGTTTTAATTCGTTTCATTTTATTTATAGCTTCTTTAATTTCTTCTTCTCTTTCATTTGGTCCATGATTTTTTTTGTTGTCCATAAATTTTATCATCACTATTATTATTATTATTATTATTATTATTATTATTATTATTATTTGCGTTTACATCTTTTTCATACGATTATCATACAAAACCAATGCAATATTCCTTTGTTTAGGAGTTTGAGAGATCGTGTCCTCACGTGATGTGGCATTTTCAAAAACTCTGGAAAATGAATTACGGAAAATATTTTTTAGTGTTTAGATGATACCGTGTAATTTATTTTTTTGGTGTTTGGTAAATTTTTCTGAAAACTATTTTATTAAATTTTATTTATTTTTGTGTGGGTTCAATACTCATTAAGAGCAAAATTTTTCTTCTTTAGATACAAATTGTTAAAATATCTATCATTTTTTTAAGAATTTTATTATTATAAAATTACATTTTTAAAAAGAGTTTAAATATATTTTACGAGACAACTAAAAATCATTATTTAAGACTTAATTTTTAATTTTGCACGCATTTAAAAAATAACATTAACATCTCTTACCATGTGCAAATATATAACAAACACACACGGACACACATTTATAAAAATTTGAAAAACACAAAAAAATATCTTAATAATATAGTCAATATTCGAGTAATATAGCAAAGACTTATAAAAAAAAGTATGCATTAGAAGGTTAAGGCAAACAACATTCAGTTTATATTATAAAGTACACTTTAATTATTTCACTCTTATTTGTTGAAACCAATAGCTACATTTTTCAGAATTGGTCATTAGTGTCTTCCTTACAAGTACAATTACAAAAAATTATCAATAGAATATATTAATGTTGGCTTTAGCGTATTCGCTGCCTTTTCTTTCAACCCTCTCAATCTTCATACTTAACACATTTATATCTAGAATCATGCCTCAAGCTATCCTTCACCAGAAACAATAAAAAGAAAAAATTAACAAAATAGGTAATATTTTTTTTTTTATATTCGTTAAAGATAATAAGAATCAATACTCTCTATCTTTTACATGCTTGCATACTCACAAACATGAGCAATCCGATGAAACATGAAACCTTAAACAATTGATATTTACAAAGATATGAAACATGTGCCCTTTCATTAGCCATTGATCCTCATACTCTCTAATCTCTAACTACCCAAACCATGAAACCTTCCAATACATATGCTTCAAAAATGAAATTGCCTCTTTTTACATAATGTTTACAAATTTGAATTATCAATATCTGGGATGTAATGAAAAGAAGATAAAAGTTACCAAATCAATAAGTTAAAAGTGTCTAACATATACAAATTCTTTAAAGGAAACGGGAATCAAAACAGAACATTTTGCAGCGAAAAAGTTGATTGGATTGAAACCCAGTTGATGCAAACGAAACATGAAATAAATAAGCAATATAACATCAAACATAACATGATGAGAAACATGAGAGATCTCGTCTTACTTGTTTTATCAATATTATCGTTACTACTATTTTAGTTGTCTGATTAGTAGTTTCTTCAAGCGAGAGAGAGAGAAAAAGAAATGCTAAAAATAGAAGTGAGCGACGATAACAAAGTCAAGGAGTGTCGGAGAAAGAGTTGATGAGATTCTCCGACGAAAGGAGATGTAGTGTCGATGGGGAGTGGAGCGTAGGTCTGAGTTGGAGGATTTGAAGGAAATTTGAAAAGTTTTAGGAAAATGACTTACAGATAAATTTTCCGCAAGTCGCTTTACAAGGTTGCTTTGTTTTATTTTCAGTTGACCGTAATTCTAATTCTATTAGAATTAATTTACGATTCTAAAGTCAATGTTCTTTTATTAGAGCATTACAAGTGGTGTCCATAACTCACTATGATCATTGATGGGCCGATGGGTTAGATGAGCGTACTCCTTATAATTAGAGGTGTTTAAAATTATTCGACTCGAGTGATTCGGCTCGTCAACCCAAATCTTAAAATCATGTGTTTTTTTTTAAATATTTTACTGGGCCGGGCACCAGACCTGAGATTTTTTTAGGTTGTTGGGCCGAGTTTTTTTTGTAATCGAGTAACCGATCCAACCCAGTACTTTTAATATATATATTTAAAATTATAAATTATATTTTTATTTTAAATTCTTTATATTTTTAACCTAAAACTAAATTTAAATTCATAAATTCTTTCTATATTTTGTATTATGTACTTTTAAATTTTAAATTTGTATTATTTTGTTAATATGAGATTCTAAGAGAAAAATTACAATCGAGATTAATATTTTTAATGTCTTATTTAAAAAAATTAATATATTGGCAAATTAATGGGAAGAAATCTGAAGCGTCGAGAAAAAAATGAATTTAAAGAAAAGCCAATCCGAAACCATAATCAAACCCGTAAAACATTTATTCTTACTGTTCTTTTGTTTCTAGAATTGTTAGATATTTTTTTTAAGGCTTAATACCCATATAGGTGTCTAAACTATGCTTGTGGATTACTTTTGGTGTCAAAACTATTTTTAGCTCTAAATAAGTGTCTAAAGTTTTAATTTTGGTCATTTTAAGTGCCTAACCGTTAATAAAAAATTGTTAGCCAATTAAATTGTGACAAGTGGCATGTTTTTAATTTTTAATTTCTTTTAATTAATTTTTAAATAAAATTGAAAATTCAATTTTCTAAAAAAAATTAACAGTTTTAAATTACAAAACAGTCCAAATCCCTAACCTAAAACCCTAAATCCCCAAATTACCATCGCTGTCGTCATTTACTACCTCATCGGAGGCCACCACTACCGCCGTCGGACCACCACGATCTTTTCTTCCAACCACCCATCGCCGATAACCGACGATAAGTGTGCTGATGAGTTCCTTTCGCGATTTTGGCTTCTTTCAACGTTAGGAAGTCGATCGATACACCTACCGCCGTTTACCGGTGTTGTGTGGTTGGGGAAACGATCTTGGTAGTCCGGCGGTGGATATGGGGGCAGCGGCGAAACCATTGGCGGCGGGTTCAGCCGAGGAAGTTAGGGATTTCGAATTTGGGGCCATTTTGTGAGTTTTGGGAAATTTAGGGGTTTTTAAAAAAATTAAGTTAAAAAATTAAATTAAACAATAAATAAAATAAATAAAATATTTTTTAATAAAAATAACGGTAGTTAACGATTAGGCACCTAAAATGACCAAAATCGAAACTTTAAGCACCTATTTAGAGTTAAAAATAGTTTAGGCACCAAAAGTGATCTACAAGCATAGTTTGGGCACCTATTTAGATATTAAGCCTTTTTTTTTACTGTTATTACAATATTTATTGTATAATGACTCAATTGTAGTTTCAAATTTCTAAAAGCTTGTTAAGAGCACCATTATTTTCTTTCTAACAAAAAGAGCACTAATATTTGAGCGATTGTTTTTCATTTAAAACTAATTTTAAATTATTAATTTTTGTATTTGAATGATATATTATAAATTTTATACATTTATTATGTGATTTTTAAAAAAAATGAATTTAATATATATATATACATGAACCGGGTATTTGGTACCCTATTTTGCGGGTATCCGGATTTTATGGGTACCCGCTAGTCACGGGTCGGTAAATGTATTACCCAGAGAACCAGGTACCCGAAAATAAACATCCTTACCCGTAGTAATTTGAAGTTCCTATATGATTTAGAATTTTTTTAAATATTTTATGTATTTTCTATTAAAAATCTATTTTGTTGGGTTGTGTGGAGCTCGATTCGATCAACCAATATATGCTCACCAAGTGGTGGAGAGTTGGATATTTGGGTGGAAGGTTTTTGGAAGCTAGAAAGATTAAAGACACAATGATTTATAGTGGTTCGGCCTTCTAACAAGCACCTACATCCACTACCTTAGCTTCCCACTAAGGATTTCACAATCAATCCACTAATTGATTCGTCCCCTTTTCTAGGATTAGGAGGAAACCCTTACAACCGATCAAGCTTCTACCCAAGCCTTGATCAAACCCTCTTTTACAAAGAGAAACAAGAAAGCAAACTTAAACCCTCTAATAGGTGTTTGTTTGCACAATGAAGCACTCACCCAAAACCTAAAACACTTGAGCAAATTTGACAATTTTGGCTCACTAGTGTTTGTCTATACAAGAAATGACACTTTAAGCACTAAGACAATTTCTTGATCATTTGTTGATTGACAATTGAAGCATTAGCCTTCTCTTGATGCTTGGAGGTCCCTTTTATACTCCCAATTGAGTTTGTAGCCGTTACTAGCCGTTGGGATCAAATTGGAGCCGTTGAGGACTTTAATTTCCTTCATAAATGCTGTTCTGCAGCTACCGGTATCGATACACGTGAAACGGTATCGATACGGCCTTCTTGAGGAAATAGCCGTTGGGCTCTTGCCAGCATAGGGTATCGATACACTTGGAACGGTATCGATACGGCCTTCATATGAACTAGCCGTTGGGCTCTTGCCAGCCTGGGCGTATCGATACGCTTGAGGGCGTATCGGTACGGCTTGATATTTAAATGGCCGTTGGGAACTAGCCGTTAGGGTAGTTGAAATGGGATCGGTACGCTGACGTGGCGTATCGAAACGACCCCACTCCGTATCGATACGAGGGTTTGCCGTATCGGTACGGGTTTTGACAGTGGCCAAACTGGGGCAAAATGGTATCGATACTGGTTAAGGCGTATCGATACTGGTAACGTGAAAAGTCAAGTTTGGCTTTTGAAAACATGAAAAATCTTTGTCAAAAACCTCTTAAAATACCTCAAACATAATTTCAAGTTGTTTGGACTTAAAACCAAGTTTTAAATTCTTTTCAACTTAGTCCAAAACATTTTTCAATTATTATATCAAAACATTAGTTCTACAATCTCCCCCTTTTTGATATAATAAAACTAACTTGAAAAATTGTTTGGGATTCTCCCCTTTAACTTTAAAGATGTGAATAAGAGATTTAAGATGTGAAATCAAATAAAGCTCCCCCTTATTCATGTGAAATCAAATAAAGCTCCCCCTTATTCTTTTGAAAATTCAATTTTTCAAACCATTTCTCCCCCTTTTTGTTATATCAAAAAGAATTTAAGACATTAAGTTCAAAATAACAATAGAGGTAAAAAGTTTTGACATAAATAAGAATTTGGTTTAAAATTGGCTCCCCCTTACTCAAAGCATCATCAAAAGAGTTAGTCCATCAAATATGATCATCTAGTTGAATAAACTAAAAAATAAGACAAATTAAATCAAAACAACTAGAAATTTTACCAACACTTGAACCCAAGGGAGGATGTGAAGCCTTCCTTCTTCAAGTGTTCTTCCTTGTGTGTATGGAGCTCCCCCTCAATGTTTGACTTGTTGAACATCTCCATCACACCTACAATAGACAATCAAGTAATTTTTGGTATCCAAATTGCTTTGGATCCATAAACGTTAGTTGCACAAAATTTAGTCCCCTTAGGAATCCATTTTTCAATTTCATCCTTTTTAGTTGAAGTATTAAGTCCTTTTGGGACCCAAACACTTCTAAAACATTTTCCATTTACAAATCTAGGGGCACTAGATTGTCTAACATAAAAGTTTGATTTTCCAAAATTGTTTTTCTTTTCAAGCTCTTTGGAAATCAAATCTTTTTCTCCTTGAATTTTTTGAAGCAATTTTTGTAAATCAAGACATTTTAACTCAAACTCTTCAAGTTTTGCTTCAAGTTCAAGTTTGGTTTTAGAAAGCAAATCATTTTGAATTTTTAACTTTGAAATCAATTTATTGTTTTTCAAAATGTGGCTTTTAAAATCTAAAACCAAATCATCATAGGCATCTTGTAATTCATCAAAAGTGTAAGAACATGAAGTAGATGAATTAGAAGTTACCCTTGAATCTTCTTCGATGGCCATAAGGCAAAGGTTGGCTTGTTCATCGTCGGTGGAGTCCTCATCACTCCAAGTAGCCACATGTGCCTTCTTCTTATGGCTTGAAGTGCTTGCCCTCTCCTTTCTCTTAGGTTCTCGTTCAAGCTCTCTCAAAGCTTTCTTCATGAAAAGGGCACACTTCTTGAAGAGATGAACTATCTCTTCATCTTCCTCCTCCTCTTCACTTGAGTAGACATGATGACAAGTGGAGGATTTGAGAGCCATGGCACTAGCATTGATGCCAAGCCCTTTGATTTTCTTCTCTCCCATAGCTCTAATTTATTCCCTCTTCTTCTCATCTTCTTTGTTCTTCTTCATGATTTGATGAGTAAGGAGTGACCCCATGAGTTCATCAAGCTTCAAAGTCTTCAAATTTTTGGCTTCGATGATGGCGGTCCTCTTTGAGTCCCAAGACTCGGGAAGTGAGTAGATGAGCTTTCGAACAAGCTTCTCCTCCGGGATGGCTTCTCCATAACCTTTAAGACCATTGGTGATGGTGGAGAACCTATCAAACATCTTCTCGATGTTCTCTTCCGGATCCATTTTGAAGTTCTCATACTCCAAGGTTAGGAGCCCAATCTTGGTCTCCTTGACTTCATTTGTCCCCTCGTATGTGACTTCAAGCTTGTCCCATACCTCCTTGGCACTCTCACAAGAAGACATCTTCTCATAGATGGATGGACCAAATTCACAAAACAAGATGTGCAAGGCGTTGCAATTTAGCTCCATCTTCTTGCGATCGTCGGCACTCCATTCCGCTTTATTTCTTTTAGGCACGAACGGGCCATCTTCAACTACATCCCATAGCTTGTAATCTTTTGATTTGATGAAGAACTTCATCTTTGTCTTCCAATGGGCATAGTGGTCTCCGTCGAAGAAAGGCGGTTTGTCGATGGATTGCGCCATTTGAGCCGGTTGATGAAATAGTGATCGAGCTTGCCGGATCTTCTCAATAGGATGTTAATCCTCACCGATTGAGCCAAGCTCTGATACCAATTGTTGGGTTGTGTGGAGCTCGATTCGATCAACCAATATATGCTCACCAAGTGGTGGAGAGTTGGATATTTGGGTGGAAGGTTTTTGGAAGCTAGAAAGATTAAAGACACAATGATTTATAGTGGTTCGGCCTTCTAACAAGCACCTACATCCACTACCTTAGCTTCCCACTAAGGATTTCACAATCAATCCACTAATTGATTCGTCCCCTTTTCTAGGATTAGGAGGAAACCCTTACAACCGATCAAGCTTCTACCCAAGCCTTGATCAAACCCTCTTTTACAAAGAGAAACAAGAAAGCAAACTTAAACCCTCTAATAGGTGTTTGTTTGCACAATGAAGCACTCACCCAAAACCTAAAACACTTGAGCAAATTTGACAATTTTGGCTCACTAGTGTTTGTCTATACAAGAAATGACACTTTAAGCACTAAGACAATTTCTTGATCATTTGTTGATTGACAATTGAAGCATTAGCCTTCTCTTGATGCTTGGAGGTCCCTTTTATACTCCCAATTGAGTTTGTAGCCGTTACTAGCCGTTGGGATCAAATTGGAGCCGTTGAGGACTTTAATTCCCTTCATAAATGCTGTTCTGCAGCTACCAGTATCGATACACGTGAAACGGTATCGATACGGCCTTCTTGAGGAAATAGCCGTTGGGCTCTTGCCAGCATAGGGTATCGATACACTTGGAACGGTATCGATACGGCCTTCATATGAACTAGCCGTTGGGCTCTTGCCAGCCTGGGCGTATCGATACGCTTGAGGGCGTATCGGTACGGCTTGATATTTAAATGGCCGTTGGGAACTAGCCGTTGGGGTAGTTGAAATGGGATCGGTACGCTGACGTGGCGTATCGAAACGACCCCACTCTGTATCGATACGAGGGTTTGCCGTATCGGTACGGGTTTTGACAGTGGCCAAACTGGGGCAAAATGGTATCGATACTGGTTAAGGCGTATCGATACTGGTAACGTGAAAAGTCAAGTTTGGCTTTTGAAAACATGAAAAATCTTTGTCAAAAACCTCTTAAAATACCTCAAACATAATTTCAAGTTGTTTGGACTTAAAACCAAGTTTTAAATTCTTTTCAACTTAGTCCAAAACATTTTTCAATTATTATATCAAAACATTAGTTCTACAATCTCCCCCTTTTTGATATAATAAAACTAACTTGAAAAATTGTTTGGGATTCTCCCCTTTAACTTTAAAGATGTGAATAAGAGATTTAAGATGTGAAATCAAATAAAGCTCCCCCTTATTCATGTGAAATCAAATAAAGCTCCCCCTTATTCTTTTGAAAATTCAATTTTTCAAACCATTTCTCCCCCTTTTTGTTATATCAAAAAGAATTTAAGACATTAAGTTCAAAATAACAATAGAGGTAAAAAGTTTTGACATAAATAAGAATTTGGTTTAAAATTGGCTCCCCCTTACTCAAAGCATCATCAAAAGAGTTAGTCCATCAAATATGATCATCTAGTTGAATAAACTAAAAAATAAGACAAATTAAATCAAAACAACTAGAAATTTTACCAACACTTGAACCCAAGGGAGGATGTGAAGCCTTCCTTCTTCAAGTGTTCTTCCTTGTGTGTATGGAGCTCCCCCTCAATGTTTGACTTGTTGAACATCTCCATCACACCTACAATAGACAATCAAGTAATTTTTGGTATCCAAATTGCTTTGGATCCATAAACGTTAGTTGCACAAAATTTAGTCCCCTTAGGAATCCATTTTTCAATTTCATCCTTTTTAGTTGAAGTATTAAGTCCTTTTGGGACCCAAACACTTCTAAAACATTTTCCATTTACAAATCTAGGGGCACTAGATTGTCTAACATAAAAGTTTGATTTTCCAAAATTGTTTTTCTTTTCAAGCTCTTTGGAAATCAAATCTTTTTCTCCTTGAATTTTTTGAAGCAATTTTTGTAAATCAAGACATTTTAACTCAAACTCTTCAAGTTTTGCTTCAAGTTCAAGTTTGGTTTTAGAAAGCAAATCATTTTGAATTTTTAACTTTGAAATCAATTTATTGTTTTTCAAAATGTGGCTTTTAAAATCTAAAACCAAATCATCATAGGCATCTTGTAATTCATCAAAAGTGTAAGAACATGAAGTAGATGAATTAGAAGTTACCCTTGAATCTTCTTCGATGGCCATAAGGCAAAGGTTGGCTTGTTCATCGTCGGTGGAGTCCTCATCACTCCAAGTAGCCACATGTGCCTTCTTCTTATGGCTTGAAGTGCTTGCCCTCTCCTTTCTCTTAGGTTCTCGTTCAAGCTCTCTCAAAGCTTTCTTCATGAAAAGGGCACACTTCTTGAAGAGATGAACTATCTCTTCATCTTCCTCCTCCTCTTCACTTGAGTAGACATGATGACAAGTGGAGGATTTGAGAGCCATGGCACTAGCATTGATGCCAAGCCCTTTGATTTTCTTCTCTCCCATAGCTCTAATTTCTTCCCTCTTCTTCTCATCTTCTTTGTTCTTCTTCATGATTTGATGAGTAAGGAGTGACCCCATGAGTTCATCAAGCTTCAAAGTCTTCAAATTTTTGGCTTCGATGATGGCGGTCCTCTTTGAGTCCCAAGACTCGGGAAGTGAGTAGATGAGCTTTCGAACAAGCTTCTCCTCCGGGATGGCTTCTCCATAACCTTTAAGACCATTGGTGATGGTGGAGAACCTATCAAACATCTTCTCGATGTTCTCTTCCGGATCCATTTTGAAGTTCTCATACTCCAAGGTTAGGAGCCCAATCTTGGTCTCCTTGACTTCATTTGTCCCCTCGTATGTGACTTCAAGCTTGTCCCATACCTCCTTGGCACTCTCACAAGAAGACATCTTCTCATAGATGGATGGACCAAATGCACAAAACAAGATGTGCAAGGCTTTGCAATTTAGCTCCATCTTCTTGCGATCGTCGGCACTCCATTCCGCTTTATTTCTTTTAGGCACGAACGGGCCATCTTCAACTACATCCCATAGCTTGTAATCTTTTGATTTGATGAAGAACTTCATCTTTGTCTTCCAATGGGCATAGTGGTCTCCGTCGAAGAAAGGCGGTTTGTCGATGGATTGCGCCATTTGAGCCGGTTGATGAAATAGTGATCGAGCTTGCCGGATCTTCTCAATAGGATGTTAATCCTCACCGATTGAGCCAAGCTCTGATACCAATTGTTGGGTTGTGTGGAGCTCGATTCGATCAACCAATATATGCTCACCAAGTGGTGGAGAGTTGGATATTTGGGTGGAAGGTTTTTGGAAGCTAGAAAGATTAAAGACACAATGATTTATAGTGGCTCGGCCTTCTAACAAGCACCTACATCCACTACCTTAGCTTCCCACTAAGGATTTCACAATCAATCCACTAATTGATTCGTCCCCTTTTCTAGGATTAGGAGGAAACCCTTACAACCGATCAAGCTTCTACCCAAGCCTTGATCAAACCCTCTTTTACAAAGAGAAACAAGAAAGCAAACTTAAACCCTCTAATAGGTGTTTGTTTGCACAATGAAGCACTCACCCAAAACCTAAAACACTTGAGCAAATTTGACAATTTTGGCTCACTAGTGTTTGCCTATACAAGAAATGACACTTTAAGCACTAAGACAATTTCTTGATCATTTGTTGATTGACAATTGAAGCATTAGCCTTCTCTTGATGCTTGGAGGTCCCTTTTATACTCCCAATTGAGTTTGTAGCCGTTACTAGCCGTTGGGATCAAATTGGAGCCGTTGAGGACTTTAATTCCCTTCATAAATGCTGTTCTGCAGCTACCGGTATCGATACACGTGAAACGGTATCGATACGGCCTTCTTGAGGAAATAGCCGTTGGGCTCTTGCCAGCATAGGGTATCGATACACTTGGAACGGTATCGATACGGCCTTCATATGAACTAGCCGTTGGGCTCTTGCCAGCCTGGGCGTATCGATACGCTTGAGGGCGTATCGGTACGGCTTGATATTTAAATGGCCGTTGGGAACTAGCCGTTGAGGTAGTTGAAATGGGATCGGTACGCTGACGTGGCGTATCGAAACGACCCCACTCCGTATCGATACGAGGGTTTGCCGTATCGGTACGGGTTTTGACAGTGGCCAAACTGGGGCAAAATGGTATCGATACTGGTTAAGGCGTATCGATACTGGTAATGTGAAAAGTCAAGTTTGGCTTTTGAAAACATGAAAAATCTTTGTCAAAAACCTCTTAAAATACCTCAAACATAATTTCAAGTTGTTTGGACTTAAAACCAAGTTTTAAATTCTTTTCAACTTAGTCCAAAACATTTTTCAATTATTATATCAAAACATTAGTTCTACATATTTTCACCCCTAGAATTTTATAGGTTTGCCCCTAGCATAAAATCTTGTGTCCATCTCTAACTATAATGATAATCGTTAGCGTTCGAAGTAAGAGAACATCCTTTTAAAAAAATTGAATGATAGTTAGGTTTATATTTTGATCTTGAAACAATGATGAATTGTATTAAAACAAACGAAGGTATAACTGTAAAAATGCAACCACACAAAGAAAGAGAATTAGGGACTATATTCACCAAAAACCTAAATAAAGAATACAATGAAAAGGAAAACTTAGTCGTACTGATAGTCAAACCTTCTTTTGAATCTGAAGCTCATCATTCAGAATAATTCAGTAACCGTCAATAGTACTCATTTGTCTCTATTCATCTAGATGCTTTTGAGATAATGAAGGAGTGGCGAGCGAACCAAAGCAAACTTACAGGCTGCTTCGCAAAACCAAATCTGAATACATTGGCAAACAACCACAAATATGGGATCTAACCTTTGAAAGAGCACTGATAATCGCAAATCAAATACGAGCGATGTGAGAGTTTTTACATGATCACAGATCTACTGTATAAGTAGACGAAAAATAAGCCATAATGCAGAGGAGACGTGCCACAAGTGCAGACGAAAGCGTACCACAAAGGCAGACGAACATGCACAAATATGTGAATCAAACAAAAGAGATTTTTAAGTGCATTTGGGAATCATATTTTAAAATTATACTCGAATTTGTAGTCTCTATCACTAAGACAATCAAGTAATCGACTAGGTGTTGGATTAAAATCCACAATTGTGGGCACATATGTAAAATGTATGTTGCTATTATAAAGTATGACACAAAATAAAGTGACCAATTAAGTTAAGCGTGTCATAGGTATTAAAATGTCATGGAAATAAAAGTGTAGATACCGTAAGATATATTTATAATTCAATGAGAGACAGAGTTATAAATATTTAATTGTTGATTTAATAAATCAACTATATAAAGAGGTAGTGGTCCCCAAGAAATATGTTAACTTGTTTTTCTCTCCTTCCCCGTCAGAGAGTTTTACTCCAAGAGATAACCTATCTTCTTGGAAGATCAATACCAAAGATTTGGGATTTTAACATCAAGATTCAAGATTTTCAATCTATCAATGAATTCAGGTACGCTCCCGCTTTCGGTTTATTGTTCTTGATGATTTGACATGATAGATCTTGGAGTTTAGATTTCATATCTATTATTATTTGGTTCTAACAAGTGGGATCAGAGCCTGGTTATGTCGAATCATTAAGAATCTATTATGTATTTATTTTGGATGATTTGTTTTTAAATCTCTTTAAATCGAAATCCTAAGTTCAGCGATTAAAACCTTCTGCTTCAGTATATCTATTGTGTGATGGAGACTACAATTTTGTTTTTAGTTTTCGCATGAATGTTTAATATTCCACATATTCTGAAGAAAAAAAAATCGATGTTATTAATTGACAAATTGGATCTTAATTTTTGTCGTTGGTTCGTCTTTATTGGACGATTGAAATTAAGTTTCAATTGGGAACATCATGAAGTTTGATTTCTGTTTAATTTACGATAACCCTAATCTCATATTTTTTAATTGGTTAAATTTGATTTTTCATAATTATAAATATGCGTGCCCTAAATCAAGTTTTTCTAGGAATTTATTAGTTACAATAAATACTTTTGATTTTGATATTGGGATTAAAGATTAAGTTTTAAAATTCATATTTAGCTTTATGAAAATTAACTTAGGGTTATTGTGAAACTTCAAGCTGCATGTGTTTGTTGTACAATCCTTGAGGGTTATTATATTCTTTGACAAATAATTCATTTTTTGGTGCTTTCGAATTCAATTGACGATGACAATTGAATTCCTTTTCTGCGTGATCGTAATTTATAGATCTATTAAAATTATCATGGCTCTTCATCGATATATGTTTATGGTTTTAATTGACGATTGGTATGTTTGTTTTGGATTTAATAGTAAATATATTCGATTCAGCTTGATCAAAATTATAGTTTTGATCGCCGGTAAAGAAAAAATAAAGTTTGATTTAGGCTTTGTCATGGTAAAATTATTGTGATAGAGAATCTTTATAATCATGTTAGTTCTCGAATTTTTTATGTTCAAGTTATCTCTAATAATTCATGCTTGAATTGTTCAACCACATTTGTTTTTGATCTTTGGAAAACATATATCAATATTAAAGCTTTATGTGATCATTATATGAATTTAATTCATTAATATGATACTTTTGATTTTGACTTTTAGTTAAAGATTGGTTGTTTTGAATTTGACTTTAATTTCGGCAAATGCATGCTTAAGGAATTTTTTTTGAGAAACAGTCAAAGATTTCGGTTTATTTGATTTCTGATAGCCCCATTCAGACAACCTTACTTTAGGTTATTTCGGAAAACTTAAGTGTTATCAGAAATTTCAGTTTTGACTGTTACAAAATTTTTAAATTTGAATATCGGTATATTTATATTATATATTTTGAGATAAATTAATTGAAGCATTAAGTCACCAAAGTGGCCTCTATTGTGAAAATTATTTTATTTTTAAAAATATAGAAGATTTTGTGCATGTAAGTCGGATTATGTTAGTATTAATCGGCCCAAAGGAAGGTTAATAATTAGCATTATTACATGTGCAACTATGGTAATAAACATGTGATAATTATTTGGTTTTATATGTGAGCAATAAGTCGGCCCAAAGGAAGATTTCTGTTTGACATGTTCTTATTATCAATGTTTGATTACTATACCAAGATATCACTTGCAAGTTAATGTTTTGTCCAAACATGAAATATTAATGGAGTGTATGGTATCTTGATATGAGGTTTACCTTTATTCAAATTTACTATTATTTTGGTTATCTTTTAATTTAATTGAAAGATAAAAATTAAGGAAAATATTTTGAAACAATTAAATTCATATTTTGGCTTCGGATGTCTAGCATTTTAATGGATTAGTTGAAACATAATGTCACCAAAGTGACCGCTTTTATGTAGATTAGTTTATTTAAAATATTAAGATAATTATGGGTTTTTGTAATTCATGCGTTTATTAATTGGCTCAAAGGAAAGTTAATATTTGGCAGAATTACAACGACAACTATGGCGATAAATGTGTGAAAATTATAAGGTATTTTGTGTGAACAATACGTTAGTCCAAAGATTAGCCTATTGTTTGACATAGTTTATTGTCAATGTTTGATTGCTACAACAAGAGTACCGCTTACAGTTAATATTATTGTTCAAAAACTTGATATTAATGGTGTGCTTGGTATCTTGAGGGGAACTAGCCATTATTTTGAATTTATTTGTTTACTTATGAATATTTATGTGAACTTGTTTTATTTTATTTTATTTTATTTTTTGTTCTATATTTAGGTAATTTATCTTTGCTATCACAATATCTGTTAAATACATTCCACACTCATGTTTAGTGAAACTAATTAAAGGAATAGAAAAGACACTTACATATAGTATTTGGTTGTATGAACATAGACTTTGCTCTAAAAAAAGAACATCTTGCACCTCTCACTGCGGTAAGCACCCATAAAAGGTATTTTGAGAGATGAGATCTTTTGAACGCATGAGTCCAATAATCATAAAGTACAACACTCTAGATATTTTCTGGAGCACAAATATGAAGAGAATACTCATACTAAGGATTTTCTTGACGAAATTAATAAATGTTTTACTTAAAACATTAAGGTTAAGATGACATCACTTATGTCTTATTTGATGTCTATGAAGTATAAAGGTCAAGAAAATGTGAGGGAGTAGATTATAAAAATTCTTTATATTGCTTCAAAATATAAGGCACATAAGATCAAATTCTCTAACAATTGTTTGTTCTTATGATTGTGGTACCGCTTCCTGTACAGTTTAACCAATTCAAAATCAGTTACAACTACCAAAATGAGAAATATACTCTAATTAGGCTCATTTTTCATTGTGTTCAAGAGGAAGAAAAGTTGAAGCATTATAAGTATAAAAGTACACATGTTGTTAGTGCTCATTTAGTTAGTGTCTCTAAGAATAAGGGCAATAAAAGAAAATATTAGAATAAAGTTGCTAAGGGTCCTAGTCAAAAGAAACAACAATAAGTTACAAAGTGTTGATTCTTTTGTATAAGTTAGGACATATGTAAAGAAATTAAACTTCAAAAGTGAGCAACTACTTCGATTATTTTGAGTGATCCATGGGCTGTAAATTTTATGATCCCACAATTAAGATTACTTTAAGGAGAGGTTTATATTTTTTTAAGGATGTTGAGTTTGGAGGGAGAAATAAGGTTAGATGCATTGTTATTGAGAAAAAATGAATTATAATTTAATTCATACTATCACTTTTGATGATGTTTAGGTTTTCACACCTATCATTAATCAAGAAGTGAATTAAGTACCTTAAAATAATGTTGAACAACTCTCATTCAAGATAAGGTAATTATTTCAGAAGAATAAACTCAACAACCTTAAAAAATAAGTGTCATTAAAGATGTCCACGAGAGAAAGATGAAATACTATTCCGAATTATTATGTTGTATTTCTTCAAGAAAATAAGGTAACAATGGAATGATAGAAAATGACTCAATCGTTTTTACCAGACCATAAAAGTTTTAACTCTCACAAGTGGATTGATGTCATTCAAGAAGAGTATAATTTTATGCAAGACAAAAAAGTTTAAGAACTTATCTCATTTCCTTAAGGTACAAACCAATTGGTTGTAAATGAATATTTAAAACCAATAGAGATGGAAATGGTAATGTGGATAAGTATAAAGTACGTCTTGTATCTAAAGGATATACTCTAAAAGAAGACATTGATTTTGTAGAGATTTTCTCTCAAGTTTCATTGAAAGACTCTTCCGGGATAATCATGACGCTTATTGCTTATTTTAATCTTAAGTTAGATAAGATGAATGTTAAGCTTGTGTTTTTCAATGGCGACGTTGAAGAAATAAATTATATGGTACAATCATAGATTTGTGTCTAATGATACAAAATCAATGATATGTAAATTAAAGAAATTCATCTATGAGCTTAAGTAGGACTCTCATTAATGAAATTATAAATTTCATGTTGATTATTTCATTCGATTTTGAGATAAATTTGGTTGACAATTGTAAATACTACAAGTTCAGTGGGAGTAAAATCAATTGATACTCATATTGCTAAAGAAGACAAATTTAGTCTTACTTAGTGCCCTAAAAGTAACCTTGAAATTTAGAAAATTCAAAAGATTCTCTATGCATAAGCTATTGAGAATCTAATTTATGCTTAAGTATGTATGCGTTCGGAAATTGTGTACATTGTTTGAATGTTAGACAGATATTTGAGGAATCATATTATGGACCATTGGATATCAGCCAATGAGGTTATGAGATATCTTCAGAGAACAAAAATTACTTGCTCACATGTCGGAGTTCTGGTAAGTTAGAGATCATTATGTTTACAGACTTCGATTCTAATAGAATATTGATGCAAAAGAATTTTGTCACATGGACTGCTAATTGTATATTGAATAGAAAGACCACTTTAGTTATTTTGTGACAATAAATATGCATTCATTTATTCTATAAACAATAGGAACACTTTAAACTTGAAGGACATAAATATTACGTTCCTAGTTGTTAAAGAAAATTCAGAGTGGTTGTGTGTTTATAGAGCATGATGGTACAAACTCCATAATTGCGCGCATATTAAGAAATTGTCACCCTAGGTCTTTCATGAGCACACTACTCATGTGGGTGTAATGTTATTTAAGGATATTCGATTTTAGTGGGAGTTTGTAATTTTGAAAAATGCTCATTTGGTTTAGACACAATTTCGGTTACTTCAGTTTAAAGTTATTTAAGATTATTTTCTGCAGAAATAAAGTTCTTTTGGTTTATGCACACTCTGAATTCAGTAAAGTTTGATCTCACTAAGGTTTAGGAGGACCAGTTGAAAATAGACATGTACGGTTCACATTTCATGTAATTTTTCATGCTACGCATCCATGATTGATCTATGTCATTTGACTATGTATGTATACGTGACCATTGATGGGTCCAGTCATGATTGATATGGCGAAGACCACTTTGATCCTATATGGATATAGTTGATGGACGAGATTGTTATAGAATATTTATTATATAATAGCAAAAATTTTGAGCTCATAAGGTTGTACATTTATCAGGAAACATATGTTGCCCAAGTGGGAGATTGTTGGATTAAAATCCGCAATTGTGGGCACATATGTAAAATGTATGTTGCTATTATAAAGTATGACACAAAATAAAGTGACCAATTAAGTTAAGCGTGTCATAGGTATTAAAATGTCATGTAAATAAAAGTGTAGATACCGTAAGATATATTTATAATTAAATGAGGGGCTGAGTTATAAATATTTAATAGTTGATTTAATAAATCAACTATATAAAGAGGTAGTGGTCCCCAAGAAATAGGTTAACTTGTTTTTCTCTCCTTCCCCGTCAGAGAGTTTTACTTTAAGAGATAACTTATCTTCTTGGAAGATCAATACCAAAGATTTGGGATTTTAACATCAAGATTCAAGATTTTCAATCTATTAATGAATTCAGGTACGCTTCCGCTTTCGGTTTATTGTTCTTGATGATTTGACATGATAGATCTTGGAGTTTAGATTTCATATCTATTATTATTTAGTTCTAACACTAGGTACCAATATGGGGCGTTGTGTGGTGTTAATCTTTCTCCATACGTAATTGACTCCTGAACTTATTTTTTTTTATTTCGTATACCATTTTTTGTGATGATTGTCAATTTTTTTAAATACATAGTCACATTTAAGAACAGTTCCGATAATAAAATCGAATTCAATCCATAATTTAGATGTATTTAATTTTTTTAAATGACATTTTTATTTAAAATTTTCCAAACTCGAACTAACCAAACCCTTGAAGATTTCTATTTGAGAGTGAGTAATTGAAGTTAATAATGAGTAGGAAGTATAATTGAGAGAGAGATGAGTGATATGGGTTGAGGTTGTTGGTTACATTTAATTGAGAATTTTAATTAACCCACATGCTTCTGCAGTTGAAGCAAAATTATGGCATAAAATTAAACAATTTAAATCATTAATATATATATATATATATATATATATAGTCTGGTCCAAGAGGAAGAAGCTAATTAGTAGTTCACATCATTTCATATTTGGAGAAAAATGATGAGGACCCTCAACTAAATCCCTTCTACTCTAAGCTACTTATGGACCACTTTGAGTTTTTTTAAAATGTTTATTTGGTATAATAACAAATTTAACTCTTAATATTCACATTTTTTAATTTGACCTTTGTTTTGTTCTTTTGACTATAAATATGACACTTAACTTTTTAAAAAGAATGAAGGTCAATATGAAAAGGTGTAATGTTGAGGCATAAAATTATAATTATACCTTTTATTTTTAACCTTTCTTGGCTGTGTTAAAATAAAATAGTTGAACTTGTAAATTATTTTAAAAATTTTGAATTAGGCGAAGCTAGAATTTTGAGTCTGAAATAAAATTAAGATTCTTAGAAGACGAATGCATAAATTTTATATTATAAGGGCTCAAGTTGTATATAATTATTTTTAAATAAAGGGGACCAAGATTAGCCTCTGTTGTTGGGTTGAGTTGGGTTTGAGTATTCCAATACTTGGTTTGATTAGTTTACGAGTCTAATTAATTTATTTTGAACATATTTTATTATTATTTAATATAATTACCAGTATTTGATTCATTGATCGATTAATACTGTAATAACCTATTATGAGGGTGATCCTCTAAATTCAGTTTGTTCAATTTACAACGTCAGAAATCGAACCATTAACCTTACTTAAAGGAATTTAACGTCTCATCTCGTTAGACCAGCTGGTAGTCGATTATATTTTCAAGCAGTATTAAAAGTAATGTCACATGGGAAACCTCATATTGTAGTAATGTCACATGCAACGTGGCCATTGAAGTTAGTGTTAACGAATTGTATGATCACCACAAAGTAAGGGCGTTGCTTAAAATGTTAGGTGGAGTAAATTACAGACAACACACAGATTAATATTACAGAACTCGTTCGATGTTCATAATTATTGCTCTACTAAATCAAAGTAAAAGGAAAAAGGGGACCATTTTGAGGCAATCATTAAGAAAAAAGAGCTCAATAACCGAACGGGGCCGGGTGATTAAGATAGAAAATCCTCACCGAGATGATAATGCAAAGCGTTGGCTAAAATTGCAAACCAACCAATAGCTGGAGTTTTGGGTTAATTGTTGGTACGACAGTTTTTGTGTGTACGGATTAGGTTTGGAGACGGAATAAGATCTATCGGTTTTATCGGATTCTTGTAAAACGAGGTAAATTAAGAGGTATCAGAGTTTATATTTCGAGATATATTTTGATGTTTAAGTAAGTTTGTAAATCTTATAACAGAAAAAAAAACTCTAATCTAATGAAGAAGATGAAGTTAAGGTAATAAAAAATGAAGATGAGATTTTTAGGGTATTAATACATGTCATTTATGCTTGGCCTAAGGCTTTGCTATTATTTGATCTTTTACTTACTAAATTTTGGGCTAGTCTAATAATTATATATATGGCATTTTTTAATTATGATATAAAACAACGAATAACTATCTAAAACTTAAAAAAGATATGAGTTTTTCTCTTTTTTTCCTTTGCAGTTTGCACCGTTCTTTTTTTATTTTTCATTTTTGGTTAGTCAATAATAGCGTCAACTTTAGTGCTGACACCGACAACCAGTATTTCTTTTCATTGTATCAAATTATTTTTGATGTGAAATACATTAAAACATATCGATCAAAATTTAAAAATTTAATACTTATGGTACATACAACCTGGATACGATGTTTTAAATTTGATCAAATAAAAAGAGATATACTTAACACTTCATACGTTAGAAAAATATATTCTAAATATACTTCATGATATATCTAAATTGACATTTAGCGTCCAAATTGAAAGAGTCTAATTAATAAAATACTTATATATATATATTAAAATGGATTGATTTATATGCAAAGCTTGTGTACGACTTATTTGAGGAATAAGGCATCAATTCTAAAGTGACACGTGAAACCAAGTTAATCATTTGTGTGGAAGATTATGACACACCCATATTTAAGGACATTTTCCTTGGTTGTGACAATGATAGTTGGAAGTCGAGAATCGAGATAATGCGGTTTCATTGTCGACAATTGGCTTGTCTCTCTCGTTTCTTTGTCTATTAGACATTCAATTCCCGGCTGATATTGAAATTGTGACACTTGTAAATGCTTCTTTTATTATCAATGAGATATTGAAATCTCATCATTTTTATCGAGTATAATTTTATTAGTGAAAAAATTATACAGATATTATTATCAAGCAATCTTACTAAAAATCTCGCTAATCTTAAGTAGGGAAAAAGAATACTCTCTGATGTTGTCGAGGAATTCAATCAAACCAAGCTTAAAACAACTAAGCCAAAGTAAAGAACAACAACAGAGCACCTCACGCTAAATCAGATCAATTCTTTGAAATTTCTAACTGCCACCACCATGCATATGCCAATGAAGCACCAAACAAGAAAGGGAACAACATTCTACATCGCTAAACACTCGAGCCCCAGCAGAGGGATATAGCCTGACATGAAATCAAAAAACTTGGTTAACCTCTTCCTTTGCCAATGCATCCGCCATCTCCATTACTTCACGAAAAATATGAATAAAACAACCACACTTTATCACCCGACATGCTGCATCAATTTCAAGAAGTGTATACATAAGCCAAACTGCCGCACCAATCATCCAATATTCACATACCCCAAATTCTACATAATTTTACTCAATAATTGACGCCTCTAGTCGAAATCGAATCGATTCCCAAACAACTAGTATGCCCCTTTACCGGCCAACCGCTGCCGCAAAATACAAACTCAAATTAATTTGTCTAACCACCGCTTCTATCACCACTTCTAATTTTGTTTCTTGTATCAATGGCATCAATGGTGTTGCCGCAACACCTTCCGAACAACCTTCTTTTTGGTCAACAAACTCAAACCTCGCACATTTTACAATATCACTTTCATCACGCCGATTAATTTTATCGATCACCCGTTCGATCAATCTCACTATATAATTGCCTCATCATTCTCTATTGTCGACACGCTTAAAAATTTGCCCAATTTTACCGTAGCACGTGCCTCTTTTCAAATCACTTGTTGCTTTAACAATGCCTTAATTAACATGGATATTATCTCATATTGACATGGAAATTAAACTCATGAAAGAAAACAAATTATATAGAAATTCAAGGGTCAAACCCTATTATGCTGAAATTGAAATTTAGTCCTATCTATTTTTTTTTCTAAAAACAACAGAAAGATATCTAAATGTAAATTAAGAAATCTAAACAAAACTGATGTAACTTAAATTAACATAAATTTAACCTAAACCTTGACATTAAGCCAAGACTTCGTTAGCCATTCCTTATAATTTGAAGTAACGAGGTCATCTTTTTCTATAATGTCTACTCCAATTAAAATACATATAAGTTGGAAGGGGCGTTTATAATCCACGTTGTATTTAAACCATAATAATTAATAGTGTTAACTCTTTGAATGAATTGACGACCTTATAAAACTAAACGGAACAAATTATATTAAATTAAATCTTAAATTTAAGCATAGTTAAGGGATCAAATTTAGAACATGACCAAGTTAAAGAGTAATTAATTAATAATTATGATGTTAACCAACTACCTATTGGTCTAGCAGAATTAGATGCTAAGTCTCTTAAATAAGTTCAGAAGTTTGAATATTGATATTATGAATGAAATAAAATAAATTGGGTGACCGATCTTATAGACTTCTATAGTATATATTTTGTATTAGTCGATTAATAAATTGTAAACTAATAAATATGATTATACCAAATTAGTAACGATGATGTTGAAGAAAAAGAAAAAAGAAATGTAAATCTCGGATCCATCCAAAAGGAGATATGATGGCGTGACAGCGGGGGAATGGCCCAACTAATTGTGGTGAATGCAGCGCAGGTGCTCTAACGTACCAACCAAATCCCAATCATTTTATTTCATTTCCCCGCCTTATAACTTGGCGTACAAATTACATTTGCCAGTTCGACCATTTTTAAAAAAAAATCCAGCTATTTTGATGGACCCCGTATCTCAAATAAATATCACAAGTCTGACTTACTATATCATTTATAGTTTTAACCAATAAAAATATTTATTTTATTATTTTTATGTTTTATTTTTATCAAAAAAAAATTTCACTTGAAAAAATTGGTTGAGAGTGTAATTTGTATTACTATTATGCATAACACTCGTTGATTTTAGAGGTTTATTTATATAAAATATATCTTTCAAATCCTTAAATAGAAGAAAATTGTAGTTTAAGCACATTTAAACTAACAAATTTTACATTATTACAACAACATTGATATCAATTAAACTAAAATTTAAAATTCACTAAATTCAAATTATTTTATTAGCCTTCATATCATGCTTAAATTAGAAATTTCCCAACGAAAAACAAAGTAAAAGGCTATATTGAAGTGGAAATGTTGATAAAGCGTGGAGTAATCATTTCATGGAACTACCAAATTAAAAGGATAACATTAAACATTTACAAAATTTTGAAGGGCCAAATTAACCTTTCACTAAATTGTTCAATCTTCAATAAACCCACGACACTATTTTTACCTAAAGTATATGACTAACTAACGCATCATTTATAATCATCAAAACTGACATAATAACCAACCCCACTAGTTTTAACCCTAACGGCCACTAGTAAATTAAAGATTTCCATCCGTATTATTGAAGTTTCCCCCTTAATTATATTTTAATCTAAATCATTAACACTGTTAGAAAATTATATTTTTAAACATAAATTTAACATGAATACATAAATTATTAGAAAGGTTTAGGTTTGATTTTAAAAGATGATATCCTAATATAAATATACACCACCTTCTATTCAGTCCTCATACTTGTTCTTCAATCCCTCAGTTAATAAGGGTTGGGCATAGTTTAAGCAGAGAGGGTGCGTAGGATTTTGAAGATTGGCATTGTTCCAACATGATTCTCAATAGTAAAATCTTGTTTTTGTCCGCATTTTTTTGCATTTCTGTAGCTGGCGTTGTAGGCCAAGCTCCTCCGACTCCTAGTACTCCTCCTACATCCACGCCAGCGCCCCCGACGCCACCAGCTTCCACACCCCCGCCTTCCACTCAACCACCTCCGACACCGACCGCTACTCCACCGCCGGCGTCCACTCCTCCTCCTACTTCATCACCACCTCCAGTTACTGCTTCTCCACCCCCGGTTTCAACTCCTCCACCTAGCTCTCCTCCTCCAGCAACTCCCCCGCCCGTTAGCTCTCCTCCTCCAGCAACCCCCCCACCCGTTAGCTCTCCTCCTCCCGCCACTCCTCCACCGGCTTCTCCACCACCCGCATCTCCTCCTCCCGCAACTCCACCACCCGCTTCTCCTCCACCAGCTCCTTTGGCTTCCCCACCAGCCACGGTTCCTGCACCGGCACCTAGCAAACCGAAAGCTAAGTCTCCAGCGCTATCACCACTGGCCTCGAGCCCACCGTCTCCATCAACTGAGGCCCCTGCTCCTAGCCTCGGCGCTTCTTCACCGGGCCCAGTTGGAAGCGACGTGGTATATAATATAAACATACATACATTCTGTTATTCCATCATTTAACTAATAATCTGTGATTTTATATATTACTAAAATGTTTAGAAAAATAACCCAACATATTTAGTCTGATTTGGTTTTAACATTGATTTGCAGAGTGGAGCGGAGAAGATGGTAGGAAGCTGGGTGGTTGGGTGCGCTGTTGTGAGTTTGATGCTTTAGGCGAGCTATGTTTGGTTGTCGGGTTGCGGTGTTTATTGTGATTTTGCATTACTCGTATATTATTGGGTGAAGTCTCTTTGATGGGGAATTTTACTATGCGTATTCTTTGGGAGATTTTTTCTGAGGGACTTTCGCTGTTTCTTTTGTATGCCATTGCCATATATATATATACATCTTGGTGGCTAACTCCTCTCATCATTTTTTGTTTTTTATTTATTGCATATATTCACACACACTACTTGAACTAAATTAACTATAACGTTCAAAACTCTAAATAGAAGATTATTATATTCCGAACTAAAACCTTACATTTTGTTCTTTTTCAAGATACAAAGTTGAAAACAAAGCTTTGATGCCTTTTTTTGGGACATAAACCAAGATTACAACATGTTCCTCAAACCATGAGGAATGACGGAAATAAGACTAGTATTGTCCGATTCAATAGGGTTTTGGGTTAAAAAGGTTAAAAGATACTACATAAACTCCATAGGGTTTTAGGTTTTTCTTTTGAGTGGTAGTTTGGTTTACGAGTGGGCTTTGGACCCAACCAACAACAATATAACGTGGAAGGCAACCCAAAGCCTAGAATCATGAGTATAGGCCCAGTTCATAAGTGATGCGGATCGACTAATGTTAAGCAAACGCAACCATTCATTACAACGGGGTCCACATCTCCAGGCCCGGGAAACGAATTGGCTTATTCCGGGTCATTTTCGTTCAAGTTATTTCGGGTCTGACTGTATTCGATTTCGATTCAGGTCTGGTTCAATTTTAATTCGTGTCTATAATGATTTGGGTCATATTTGGTCGTTTTAATTTCAGGTCGGTTATACCGGGTCGGGTCAATAAGAGATCGATCAGTTTTTTATTCAAGTCAACTTTTGGACCGATCAATTTCAATCGGGTTTTTAGGTCATATCAGTTTTTTTTACAGCCTTATATATGAATTTTTTGGTTAGTTTTGCGGTAGTTCACACCCATTTTTTTATTTCTTTTAATATCTTTTATTTATTTCTGGTTGTTTTCGGTTCGAGTGAAATGAGTTCGGGTCCATTCAGTTTGGTTAAAAATCGGTTTGGGTCCATTTTGGTTAAACTAAAATTTGGGTCGATTTTGGTTTCAAATCATGTTCGGGTTTGTAACGCCTCGGTTTTGGGCCTAGGAGGTTGTAGGTTGGGTTTAGGGTCCGTTGGATTGAGACTAGAGATTCGGGTTAGTTCGGGATTGGTTCAAGGAAAACCTAATTCAAGATGTGAGAAAATTTTCTAAAATCCTTTTTAAATGTATATAAGGGTTTGGTGAAGTCAATTTTAGAAAATGACTTTTGGAAGGTGGACATTTCAGTTTTGTGACTAAATCATAAAAATAGAAAAACTATTTTTAATGGCTATTTTGTAAAAGAGCCAGAATCTTTAAGGAGCTAAAGTAAATATAATCAGCTATTCTTTTAATTTGACATGTTTTAAATGTGTTTAATTAAAAAGGATAAAAAAGGGTTTTGATTAAAAAGGGAATTAAGCTTTACAAATTTATTTTGACGTAACTTCTATTTTCTCTCTTTTCTCATCAGCCAACCACTCATTTTCTTTCAACACTTCCAGAGATATTTTCCTTTCATTTTACTTTGTTTTCTAAATAATTTTCATGGAGTTTCCTCAACTTGTTTCAATGGATTCTTGAAGATTTTCAATCAAATCTTATCAATTGAAGGAATAGCAAGGGATTAGAGGCAACTTTCGTGCTTCTCCTCTAATCAAGGCTTTTTAATGAAATTTTCAAGTATTGGACTCTTTAATTGTGTTTCTTAACGACGTTTTATGATTGATTTTAAAGAAAAATGGCTAAATCAAGCTTTAAAAGATGATTTTGTGTAATTTTCGTAATGAATCTGTTATGGTTGGTTTATGATTGATTTTAATCATGATTTGAAGTTTATTAATGTTGAGATTGAGGTTTAAGTATGGTAATCCCGAAACTATTTGGATCTCTAGTTGATTAGGTTGTTAGAATTGAGTTTTTGTGGTGTTAATGTGATTTTGGGGATGCTGGTGGTATAAGGTTGTTAATAGGTTGATTTTGGATGTTAATCAATGTTAATAAATGGTTGGAAGTGTTAGATTTTGGCTGGGTTAAGTTTGTAGAGTAACTGACGGTGTTTTAGGTTGTTTTAGATGGGCGTTTTGGTGGTTTTGGGCAGAGCAACGTGGTAGGATTGCTTGCTGGAGTTTTTAATGCATTGAGATGCATTAATCCTATGTTCTTATGTGATTAAAACAAGGGAGAACATTTCGGAAGCAACCAGTGAGGTTTCGAGAGCTTCAGACGGTTAGTTTCGCGTCGGTTAATCATGGTTTCGCGTGTCGGTGAGTGAGAATATGAATTTTAGCTTTGAAATATTTTAAAGATGGTTTTGGGAACTTAGATGTAAGCTTGAAACGCTTGTCTAAGTTCGAAAGTAAGTATAAGGAATTTCTATCTCGGTTGTGCTATTATTAAATAGTTTTATGCAGTTGGTTTATGATGCATGTTACCTACTGTTAAAGCATGTTTAAAGTATGAGGTTTACTGGTTTTAATGATGTGATGATGAAGGATGCACATGGTAAGTGATCCTTGTATGTATATGTTTTATACTTGTGATTTAAAGAATGGTTTAATGATGATGCTTTGAAAACAATGAGGTATGCAGTGTAATATGAATTACATTAGCAAGTAATGTTGTGAAAATAGTTTATAAATGTTATCATATATAGTTAGCCGGCTATAGGATTGAGTGCACTGTAAACAAGTCATCTTGGATGTTGAGGGATTTATACGGTGTACCAAATACTCCATCCAAGTACCCCCAACGAATGAGGAATGTGTGTGGTGTCCCTCTCTCGTTAGTGGGGTTATACATCTACCGATGAGTGGTGTTGAGGGTTTATACGGCATACCGAATACTCCACCATGGGTGTCACAACGGTGGAGGGTAGCTCCGTGTGTGAACATTGAGATACCGGTGAGAATGTATGAAGTGTTGAGGCAACACTTGTAAATTCGTGTATCCGATATGTTATTTTGAGAAATGAACTTGCCTAATGATCACTTGTAAGCCAATCTAATTGATGATGTGTCATGAGATGATATATGTTGAATATTGTGATTTATACATGTTTTACTCTTTAAATTTTGCATATGGTAGTTATGCATGAGAAGGCTTAAATTGAGTATTATCATTGGGATTTGTTGTTGATTCATGATAAATGTTGCATAAGAATTATTATGCTGATTTTTTATTAAGGAAAGTGCATGGTTTTGAAGGCATGATGATTTTTAAAAGATAGCTTAAGTTAATTGAAATGAGATTTCAATGTGGACTTGGAAAATAGTTTTAATGCATTGATGGTGTTTTTCTTTTGAGCACTCCTCACTAAGCCTTGTGTGCTTACGCTCTATTTTGTCTATCAATATAGAGAACTGAGGTTTAAAAGGCAGCGTGGAGCAAGGGATTGAAAGAGACTTCATTTGAGAATGTATGTTTCGGTTTAGACTATACGTAATAAGGGTAATGAGGGATCTGTTGTGTTTTAGGATATTTGTGTAAACTCCTTATTCAAGCAAGTTTATATTGATGTTTTAAACTTGTAAATGGCTTTTAGTTATCGGTTTGTGCCTTGATATGCATTTTGACATATTGCTTGGCTTGCTTACTAGGTTGCATGCCTATAGTTAACCTTTGATGTAAAATCCCATGTTATGATGTTGAATATGCCATGAATGATTGAGGTTTGATGTTTGGATATGTTATATATATGTTGGAAGCATACTTGAGTGATTATGGATGCATTAAAGTATGAAAAACCAGCAAAATGTGACATTACATGCCCAGGCGTACCGATACGCGGGCTACCGTAGGTACAGTATAACCAAAACAGGCATACTATATTGGTATAGGGTAGACCATATCGATACGACTAAAGGGCAAAATGAGAAACCGTACCGGTACATGAGGTCGTGTCGATACCCTTTTGAGGTACTAGAAATCTAAAAAATTGATGAGATAATGGCGTATCGATACGGGCTGAAGTGTATCGATACTCTCGACTGTTAAGTTGGTTAATTAAGGCTTTTTGATGTTCTGTTTTCTTCTGTTTTGGTCACTGAATGTTTGGATATTCAATTGAATGAGTTTGAATGATTGAATTGAGCTAAGATTTGACACAGTGGCATGTAACATGACTAATTAAATGATGGTAACCTAAAATTGGATGAAGTCTATGTATTTTGTGAAATTTACAAATTGGTCCTTAACACGTATTTGTAATCAATCGAATGCCTAATCGATGTCTGTTTGAGTTGACGTTTCTTCCGTTGCAAGACTAATCACTTAGGGTAACAATGTGCAGCTAGACAAGATAAAAAGGGGAAAAATAAGGTCGTTTATTGAGGTAAACTTCCCGGTTTACTTTAATATTCCATATGTGACATGTTCGGTTCAGTCGGATGTCTAGGCCGGGTCGAGGGGGTTACATGGTCAATATCGGGCCTTGGGTTGGATAAATCGGTTCAGATCTCGAGTCAAGTTTGTTAGGTTTAAGCTCACTACTTGCCGGCTTTGAACAAGGTTGTAAATGAATCGAGTTTGGACAAGAATAATCTATACTTATGTTTGTTTGGTTATTTTTAAATTTGTTTCTGTTCATTATAAATTTTAAAATTGTTTTCATGTTTGTTTATTTAAAAATTATGTATCCAGATTCGTTTATTTTATTTGCAAGCATTAAACAAATATGTTTATGAACATGTTAAGGAAGAATTAAAAAATTATTTGCAAATAATCAAACAATTCACAAAAGAACATAGTTTTAATTTTTTAGATATAACGTAATCAAACATAAAATAATAATAAGGGTTAATTACTGGGATTGTCACTTATGTTTCTCCTAGTACAGAGTTGGTCATTGATTTTCAAAAACGACCATTAAGGTCACTTACGTTTTTTTATCTCTAAACTGTTGGTCATTGAGACATTTGTTGCCGTTAAACTTGAACGGGAGGCTGATTTGGCACAATAAAAAAGGACAAATTACCTAGATAGTCCCTAAACTATTACTTCACTTTTATTTTGACCATCGAAATAAAAACAATTGTTGAGTGGATCAAATTAACCGATATGACCAAGAAGGGGGTGAATTGGCACTTTAAAAATTAAAGGGAGCAAAAAGAACAAGTAAAAAATAATAGACAAGGCACTTTGTTGGGCTTGTAGCACGCTCGAATCGATTACCGAAACCGTCAAGGAAGGTTGTAAATGTTTGGTGGTTGAATTGGCTAAAATCGAATTAAAGGTAGACAAGTGACACAATGATTTTAGAGTGGTTCGGGCTATTAACTAAGCACCTACATCCACTACCTTAGCACACCACTAAGGATTTCCCAATTCACTCAACAATGAATTCGTCCCCTTTTACCGGTTTAGGAGGAAACCGTTACAACCCTATCTTTTGGACTTGGCTAAGATAGAACCAACTCTAGTTTTCTCTCAAGGCTAAACTAGAACCTCTCCTTTTACAAGGGATTTGTTTAGTAAACTTAATACCTCACAAGGTGAGTGTTTACACAAATTTAAGCCCACACGAGAACAAAGGATTTACAATTAAGCTCTCTCTAAAGACTATGTACAAGAGAATAGTAAAATAAAGATTTAGACTCTAATTCTCTTAACCAAATTGCTTGGATGTTGTCTCTCACCTTCTTCAAGTGTTCCAACCTTCAATTTATAGTCCCAATTGAGTTTGTGGTCGTTACTAGCCGTTGGGGATGTTTTGGAGCTGTTGGGGTCTTTATTTCCCACATTAATTGCAGTTCTGGTGCCTATCATATCGGTACACGGGTACCCGTATCGGTATATCCTTCTTCAGAACTAACTGTTGGGCTCTTGCCAGCCTATGCGTATCAATACGCTAGGAAGCGTATCGGTACGGTCTGCACTTTAAAAGACCGTTGGGAAATAGCTGTTGGGGGTTGTTAAAGTAGGGATTGGTACGCTTAAAGGCGTATCGGTACGACCCCTCTCCGTATCGATACGGGCAAGCCTGTATCGGTATAGGTTTTGGCAGAATCAAATCTAAAGTAAAAAGGTATCGATACGGGGTATACAGTATCGATACGGTAGTGCTGAAAAGTCAGGTTTGACTACTTTAAAGCATTCCAAACTTTGCCAAAAACCTTTTTAAGTACCTCAAACATATTTTCAAGTTGTTTGGACTTAAAGACATATTTTAAATTTTTTTCAAATTAGTCCAAAACATTTTTTAATTATTATATCAAAACACCTAGTTCTTCAATCTCCCCCTTTTTGATATAATAAAACCAACTTGAAAATTTGTTTGGGCTTCTCTCCTTTTGTATTTAAAAATTTGAATAAGAGATGAAAAATTTAAAAGTTAGATAAAGTTACCCCTTATTCATTTGAAAATGCAATTTTTCAAACCAAACTCTCCTCCTTTTTGTTATATCAAAAAAATTTTAAATGACTTTAACTTCAAAATAACTTAGGAGGTTAAAAAGAATTGACAAAAATAAGAATTTTGGTTATTTAAAAAAATGGCTCCCCCTTACTCAAGCATCATTGTTAGGCTTAACAAATAATCCAAGACTTTAAAACGAAAATTAGATAACCAAAGATAAAAGAAAATAAAAGCTATAAGCTTAGAGGTTACCCAATTTCTTCACGTGTGTGACTAGAGCATTTTCATGTCTTTGCATTTCCTTTCATTACTCCAACACACCTAAAAAAGACATTCACTTGATTTTTGGTACCCAAATTGCTTTGGATCCATTTACGTTAGTCACAATGTCTTTAGTTCCCTTAGGAACCCATACTTGTCTAATCCTATAAGATTTTCTCTTCTTAATAGGACAAGTATGTAAAGAATGACCATGATAATGGCAATGTGAGCATTTTGCCATTATGTGACAAGATGAATTATTAAAAATGATTTCCTTTTCTTTTGTTAAGCTTTCAAGCTTAACTTTCATATCAAGAATTTCTTTTTCTAAAGCATCTTTACTTGTTTTTGAAAACTCTAAATTATTTTTCAAAATTTTATTTTGGTTTTCAAAAGAAAATTATTTTCAAATTCAAGTTTTGAAATCATTTTCTTAAATTTGGAATTCATGGTCTCAAATTCAAAAAATAATTCATCGAGAGCATCTTGCAACTCATCGAAAGAGTAAGAATAAAGCTCACTTGAGTTAGAAGATATCTTAGGCTTATCGAGAGCCAAAACACCATCCAACTTTGGATTGGAGAGAAAGTTTGTACATGATTGATTATCATCTTTATTTTCTCCCTTCTTGTTGCCATAAAGCTTCTCAAGTTTCTCCCACAATTCTTTGGCATTTTTGCATGTGGAGATCCTCTTAGAAACTTCTTCGTTAAGGCCACAATAGAGAATGTGCATCGCCTTGGTGTTTAGCTTTGCCTTCGTCTCGTTGGCACTCTTTGCTTTTTCTTCATTTTCGGAGCTTCCAAATACTCGTCTTCAATGATGTCCCAAACCTCATAGTCTTGAGACTTGATGAAGAATTTCATGATATTTGCTCATTGGAAGTATGCTTCTTCTTCGAAGAGCGAAGGACACGAGATAGAGCGACCTTATTCAAATCTTGCCATTTTCTTGAACAGTTGGACTTCGAGCAATAGATCTTTACTCCCGGATGTTAGTTATTCGATGGAGATGAGGCTCTGATACCAATTGTTGGGATTTATGTTGCTCGATATCTTCAACTGTTCTTGCTCGCCAAGTGTGGAGAAGTTGGATAATTGAGTGTTTTAGTTGGAGGTGAAAATTGGACAATAAGATACAAGGAATTATAGTGGTTCAACCTTCTAACCAAGGTCTACATCCACTACCTTAGCTCCCCATTAAGGATTTCAACAAATTCACTCTAGAATTTCATCCCCTCGTATGTAACTTAGAGCTTGTCCCAAACTTCTTTGGCACTCTCGCAAGAAGACATCTTCTTCCAGATGTTGAGGCTAAGTGCACAAAAGATGAAGTGCAAAGCCTTGCAATTTAGCTCCATCTTCTTGCGGTCGTCGGCACTCCACTCCGCCTTGCTTCCTTGTAGTACGAACGGGCCATCTTCAATGATATCACAAAGCTTGTAGTCTTTGGATTTGATAAAGAACATCATCATTTTCTTCCAATAGGTATAATTGGTCCCGTCGAAGAAGGGTGGCTTGTCGATGGATTGCGCGCCATTGAGCTGGTTGTTTGAAAAGTTGATCAAGCTTGCCAAATCGCCTCAATAGGATGTTAATCCTCTTCAATTGAGCCAAAATTTGGTACCAATTGTTGGGCTTGTAGCACGCTCGAATCAATCACCAAAACCGTCAAGGAGGGTTGTATATGTTTGGTGGTTGAATTGGCTAAAATCGAAATAAAGGTAGACAAGTGACACAATGATTTTAGAGTGGTTCGGGCTATTAACTAAGCACCTACATCCACTACCTTAGCACGCCACTAAGGATTTCCCAATTCACTCAACAATGAATTCGTCCCCTTTTACCGGTTTAGGAGGAAACCGTTACAACCCTATCTTTTGGACTTGGCTACGATAGAACCAACTCTTGTTTTTCTCTCAAGGCTAAACTAGAACCTCTCTTTTTACAAGGGATTTGTTTGGTAAACTTAATACTTCACAAGGTGGGTGTTTACACAAATTTAAGCTCACACGAGAACAAAGGATTTACAATTAAGCTCTCTCTAAAGACTATGTACAAGAGAATAATAAAATAAAGATTTAGACTCTAATTCTCTTGACCATATTACTTGGATGTTGTATCTCACCTTCTTCAAGTGTTCCGGCCTTCAATTTATAGTCCAAATTGAGTTTGTGGCCCTTACTAACCGTTGGGGATGTTTTGGAGCTGTTGGGGTCTTTATTTCTCACATTAATTGTAGTTCTGGTGCCTATCATATCGGTACACGAGTACCCGTATCGGTACGCCCTTCTTCAGAACTAGTCGTTAGGCTCTTGCCAGCCTATGCGTATCAATATGCTAGGAAGCATATCGATACGGTCTGCACTTTAAAAGACTGTTAGGAAATAATCGTTGAGGGTTGTTAAAGCAGGGATCGATACGCTTAAAGGCGTATCGGTACGACCCCTCTCTGCACCGATACGGGCAAGCCTGTATCGGTATGGGTTTTGGCAGAATCAATTCTGGAGTAAAAATGTATCGATATGGGGTATACAGTATCGGTACGGTAGTGCTGAAAATCCAGATTTGACTACTTTAAAGCATTCCAAACTTTGCAAAAAAACCTTTTTAAAACCTCAAACATATTTTCAAGTTGTTTGGAATTATAGACATGTTTTAAATTCTTTTCAAATTAGTCCAAAACATTTTTCAATTATTATATCAAAACACCTAGTTCTTCACACTTATAGTGACTCAAGCTTCTAAACAAGCTCTACATCCACTACCTTAGCTCCCACTAGGGATTTTCAACAAACTCTCCACTAATTTGTTCTCCTCTTTTCTAGGTTAAGGAGACAACCTTTACAAATGTTCAATCTTTTTACCCAAAGATTGAACCACAAGACTCTTACTTTACAAATAAGAATATTGGCTATTGCAATTGATCTTTCACAAGATAAATATAGCCCAATTGATTTACAAACACTCCTCAAACTCTCAAATTTGATTTACAATAAGAACTGAAGGAGTTGGGTACAAGAATTTGACAATAAGTACTAAGGTTTGAATTTGATTGCTTGGATGTTGCTTTGAGGTTCAATAGTTTTTGTTGACGCTTTTGAGGCTTGTATTTATACCCTTGCATTGATTTCAAGCCGTTAGGGTGGTTTGGTCATCAATAGAGACGTTGGAGCCTTTATTTCTCACCATAAATTCACTTTTGCTCCTGCCCGTATCGAAACACGAAGACCCGTACTGATCCCTATCTCAAAACAAAAAGAGCTTTTGCAAGTAATAAATAGGGGTGTGTTGAAACACAGGAACACATATCAAAACGATATAAGGGGTCGTATCGAAACGGCTTTGGTCGTACCGATGCAATTTTTCTCACTTGAGCTACTGCCAATATCCATATCGAAACGGCCCTATGGCGTACCGAAATGAGTTAATCGCTTTTTAAAAATTGCTCGTTCCCAATAATTGGCAAGTAACAATAAAAAATAATAAATGTTAAGATTTTATAAATCTTTCAGACCGTATCAAAACAACAAGGCTGTAACACCCGTGTTTAGGGGTCGGATGAAAATAACATTTAAATAATGGTTCGAGTTTTGATTTTATAATTAAAATAATAAAATATTATTTTGGGCTTCATATATTCGAAGCAAACAATTATGTTGGATTTAAATTGTTTTGGAAATCAAATTCCATGGATTTTAGAATTTGAAAGATGGCCATCTCATTAATGGCAAAGTTGTAATTTCTTGGTCTTGTAAAATAAAACCCATTTTCATTTTATTTCAAATACCCAAAAATCACTATTCCATTTTTGAATGTGAGTTTCTCCTCCCCATCTCCCATCACTATTCCATCACCAATCTTGCTTGTTTTTTAGGGCTTTTCAAAGGTAAATACATTTTTTTATTACCCTCATCTTCCTCTTTCTCCCCATATAATTTGTTTTCATTAAAGCTCACTAGTTTGCATTTTAGGGTTTTAAGATTTTAAGTTAAAAATGATATCTTTGTTAGCTTTAACTAAAGCTTTTGATTTATTAATGTTATGTGAGTTGTTTTCTACCTATAAGGTCTAACATATTCGATTCTTGCAAGGTTTTATGGTGAAACCCGAAATGGGTTTTTAGGGGTATATTTAAAGTGTCAAAATTTGTGTTTTTGGGATGGTTTTGTGAAAAATTGATGGGCTGATGTTATAGTAACATTGGGTAGGCGTATTTGGATGTTATTTGATGATTTTTAAGTAGTTATAGTGTTGGTTTGAATGGATTCCCGTAGCTACTGCTGTAGGTGATTTTTGGGAGTGGAAATGGGAGTTTTTAAGGTGTCTATGTGGGAAAATGAAGGGTTGATGGTTATACTATGTTTGGGTAGTGTTTTGAACATGTCTAAGGGTGCTTTGGATGACTACATTGCTGATTTTGGATGGGTCTTTGTGGAAGTACGAAAATGAGAAATTGAAGAATAAACTTGGCTTTGAATTGTGAGAATTGTAGTGGGTTTGTGTGTTGGTGTTAAACTTTGGGTTTATGGCTGATTTTGAGGTTAATATATTGTTTTTGAATGGTTAGAAGAAAGGGAAATCAATGGGGAAGCTTCGGGCTCGGATCCGGAAACTTGGATGCTTGGTTGGCTTGTCGGTTTGTGCTAATGGAGTGGTCGGTGAGTGGTTACTATTTTTAAATGGCTTTCAAATATTGGTTCAAGCATGTGAACCTAGGATGAGCTTGGTAAACCCACCTAGAGTTGAGATTAGAGTGGTAGCCTAATCTCAAACTTAGCTTAGGAAACATTTGGTTGAACTCCTAATTGCTTAATATGCCTCATGTCTAATTGTGTTTGTGTTGGCTATGTATAATGTGTTATGCATGTTGTTGAGGCTTGATATGATGCGCTGATATATGCATGTGGTTTGGTTTATGAATCGTGTATGATAGTGATCATGGTGAGTACGTGCTAAGCACGGAAGTTATGTTGAGTTGATGTTGTGAAAGGTTATGGAATTTGATTAATATTGGCACTAGTATGTTTGGGTACAATGATCGATCATTAGAATGAGTGTGCACACGAGAGTCAAAGTCGTGCGTGACCTTGGTGGCGTTAAGGCACCAAGGAGGAGTACGGTGATGTAATATTCCACCGGAAATGTTTATATATTAGTCGGTGATGAGTGGAATCCCATCGACGGGGCTTGAGGATGAGTGAAATCCCCTCCGCGAGAACCGGTGATGCGTGTAACCCCACCGCAGGTAATGGTTATGTTGGAAATGCGTTCTAACATGTTATCCGCGTATTCGAGTCATATCTAGGTGCCAATATGAGAATGTATGTATATGCCAATATGAGATTATATGTGCCTTTATGATTTGAGATGTGTTGCCAATATGATATGTAATGTGTTTCCAAAATGCATTGAGATATGTTGTTAATAATACATTGATATATGTATCATTGTAAGTTGAGCTTATGAGTTGTTGAGCATGGCATAATGTTGATTATATGTTCATGCATCATGTTTAATTTGGCTCTCGTGGATCGGAGGTAAGATCATACATCTCATCATGGTAGTCGCTCGTTCTTGAACCCTGCATTGTCGAAGGTTTTTTTTATGAACTTACCCTCACTAAACTTTTATGCTTACGCTCTTTTTTGTCCGACAATGCAGATCAGTAGCTTGTGGGTGGCAAGGGCAAGGAAAGGTCTCCAAGTGTTGCTTTTGGTTAGCTCAATGTATGATCTTTAAATTGTAGATTGTAATAGTCGAGCAATGGGATAGGTGTTGTAGATTTGAATGCTTTGGATTTATGTTGATGTGGGTGTGCGTTGTTGATGCCAAGTTTGATTTGCAAGTCATGCTTTACTGCTTACCTTGAATGCTTATGTGTGTGTTGGTCTTGTGCCTTTTGTGGATGCTCTTATGTATATTTGTCTAAGCATGCTAACCTTGATTGTTATGTTTGGTTCTTACGTGGATTGTTGATCCTTTGAATGTATGGTTTCTATATGTTCGATGTGTGTTAAGCATGCTCGTATAGGTTGTCCTGTATCTAGAACTTGTGCTTGCGTGTTGTGTGAGGTCTTAGTGGTGCTTTTGGGACAGCCTTGTACCAAAAACCAGCTAAAACCAATCTGCAGACAGAGGGCGTTTCGAAACAGTTGGTCCCGTTTCGATACGGTCCCTTTGTTTCGGGCCAGGCGTTTCGGTACGCTAGGGGGCCGTTTCGATACGATTTTACTACTGGTTTTGGCGTTTCGGTACGTATCGGAACGGGCTTTGGCGTTTCGGAACGGCCTTTATCTCGTTGACCACAAGAAGTTGACTGTTGAGATCGTTTCGATACGGGTCACCCCTATTTCGAAACGGACTCATCATGTTGACCTTGGCCAGTTGACCAAGTCAAGGCATATCGAAACACCCTAAGGGCGTTCTGATACGGCCTGCTGTAAAGGATTAAAAATGGTCTGTTTGATGAGCTGTTTGGATGTTTTATCTCGTATGTTCTTCCGTTGTTGCCTTTCTCACATAGGATTCAATAATACCTCTAGAAAGGATAATAATAATGAAAAGTTTTTCTAGGGTTGCTAACTGAGGTGGGACCTTAACGGGTTTCACATCGATTTTCCCCGTGTAGCCTACTCGGACCGGTCAGCCGACCAGACCGGGGCGAGGGGGTTACAAAGGCCGTATCGATACAAGATGCATAAAATTCTTAAACCCTAAAGAAGGTTGTATAGAAACAATATAAGTTGTATCGAAATGATTTCTTCCAGTAGCCAAATAAGGTTTGGGTGTATCGAAACACGTGTACATTTTTGTATTGTTTGGCCTAAAAATACTTAGATAATTTTATAGAATTTAAGTTTTGACTTTGGAAAACAATTTGGACTTAAAATTACTTGTCAATTTTGAGTCAATTATGAGACTTTAAAGTACTTAAAAATTTATTTACTTTGGAATTACGTCCTTAAAACAATTTGTTATATCAAAATCAAATATAGGTTTTACAACAATTTATATAATTTTACATTTATTCCTCCATATTTACAATTTTTTATTTCTTCTCCACTCCACAATCTCGCAATAAGAAATGTATTAAAACTTCCAAAGGGGATCATTGGGATTAAAACTTCCACTCAACTTTTTTCTTACATTCGTCTTTTGTGAACTATAGGTCTCATAGTCGTAAATTTAGATTGCCTCCTCCTTCGCTTAGACTGCCTCTCAAAATGTCTTATTGACCTAATTGTAACCTATGAAGCACGGGGTGGCGTCCCGCGTCCCCAAGACGGGTACGATGCGAGGACGGCTGGGGGACGTCTCAACTTTACTGGAAACGATCAAACTTATATCGGGTACGGTCAACGCTACTTGGAGACATACCCAAGGACGTATCCGAATATATTTACTTAAAAAATGGAAAATAAAACCTCATCTTCCTTTTTAGTAAGGTTTTAAAAACTATTAAACTTATCCGAACTTAAAAAGCTCAAGGATAATTAAACTAAAAAATTATACTTAAAAAATTACTAAATTAAACACTCCACCTAAAAACTATAAATTTAACACTTAATCTCAGCCAAAAGGCCAAGACTAGATTGCTTCCATGTTCAATCTGATAAATGACTATTTATAGGCTGCTTTCTCTCATTGCTTTATGTATGTTAAGGATGTGGGATATTAGTTGTGTATTGTATTTGTAACCTATTTTAATGTTTAATCACTCAAGCTTTAAATAGGAATGGATAAATATATATTTCAGACATGTCATGTTTTAATTTTATTATTTTAGTCATTCATTTTCTCTTTATTTAGAATGTAAAGTTAAATTTTCGTTCAATTTAGTCATTTAATTTTAGTAATCTCTTAATCTAAGTGATCAAAAGTAATTTAAAATTATTAGAAGTGAATTTAAATAACTACAATTATAATTATTTTTTAATACAATTATAATTATTTTTTAATACAATTATAATTTTAGTCCATATTGTATTATAAATTTTAATATTTTTTATTATATATATTAAATTTTATTTTATATTTGCCGTACCCTCGCCGTACCCGTACCCTCTAATTTTGAAATTACCGTTTTTTGTCCCCGTCCCCGTCCCCGTATCTGTCCCCGTATCTGTATCTGTGCAACTTAGATTGTAACTCCATAAGTGCTTCCTGCTCTTCGACTGGTAATGTAGATGAATTAGCCGACCCCAAACTGCAATAGCATTAGATATTATTTACCTATAACACTAATGCAATTAGGAAGACAAGATAGAAAGTAACCTTTCAAAAAGTGAATCATCAAGATCTAGCTTGAGGTCCTCAACCAATGCTACAGCTTGTTTAGATGCTGAAAAAGCCTTCTTAGCAAGGTCAACTATGTTACTTGGTTCAACATTCATAATCTCCTCGGAATCAACTGCAACAGACTGTATATTCGAGTAAGACGATGGATTTTCCCCTGATTTCAATAGCAACAATCTATAATGAAAGAAAAAATAAAGCAATAGATGATGATGCAATTCAAGAGGAAGAGATTACAGTTGCAATGAATGAGACTTGTTTCATTTACAATTTCCTTAAATCATGCCACTGGAGTAACTGTTGTTCAGATCCCAACCCACCAAAGCTATTGGAGGCCTTCCCTACATGAAGTGTTCCATTCTCGAGCTTCTCGATCGTTGCTTCCTAATATCAAACTAGTCGAATAAGGACATTGACAAAATGAACATAGCATGGCAAGTATGTAGATTACATGATACATATATGTTGTGCATAGACAAACAAGAGTCTTACCTGATATGCTTTATCTTCCTTAAAGAATTGCAAGACAGGTGGAGCTCTACAATCATCGCGCTGCTCTTGTGAGAGAACTGATCTAGGAAAATGCCTACTAACAGAAGCAACTGGAATAGAAGTTGCAGCAGTAGGAGCTACTTGCTCATGGAACATTGAAACTGCAAAATTGTACATAGCATTATCATTCAGAAAATTAATATCATTATATCCAAGAAATTGAAAGCAAAACACATACATTCATACATAACCACATGCATCCAGACTCCAGTTTTCCTATCTATCCATTTATGACACAATTTTCCAAGAAACCCAAATGTTACATAAACATATAAATGATTTACAAGACTAGTGGCTAAAATAGTAGAATTTATGAATTAAAATAAAAAAATTGAAAAACGAAGTAACAGTAATAATTTTCCAGTTCTAACCTCTCTCCAAGACCATCTATAGGACTATAACATAAACAAAATTGCTTAAAGAAGAAAGCCAAGAAAGTCAATTTAACAATGTGTGTGTACATCAAATACTAGAGACAAGCACAACACAAGTAGACATAAAAGTTGAAAGTTTGGTATTTTACTAATAATCGGAAACAAAAGAATGAAATTTTACGTGAAGAAGATTGTGATGAAAAGATGGAACTTTTGAGTTGGGTTCTGGTGGAAAAGTTGGAGAGGAATAGAGAAAATTCCTTGTAGATTCCATTGATGGAAGTTGGTGGTGGAAAGAAGAAATAAAAAAAATATAAATACGGTGGATTGAATGTGAAATTGTATAGATTGTTTTTATTTTAGTGGTCAAAATAGAAGTGAAATAATAGTTTAGGACTATCTAGGTAATTTTTTTTTATTGTTCCAGATCAGCCTCTTGTTTAAGTTTAACGGCAACAAACGTCTCAGTGACAAAAAGTTTACAGATCAAAAACGTAAGTGACCTTACTGGTTGTTTTTAAAAATCGGTGATCAACTCTGTACTGGAGTAAATATAAGTAGTCATCCGGTAGTTAACCCTATTAATGATTATACTATAAATAAATCAAATAAAAATAAATGTTTTGAAGTATTTTTATACTGAACATATCGGACTTAAATCAACGAGTTAATAAGTGAGTTTATAATCAAACTAATCAGTGAGTCAATAAACTGTGAACATATAAACTAACCAAATACACATATGTTCAAACTCTCATTTAATAAACAAATATATTTTTTGTTAACATTAGTTTATTTAGTTTAAAAAATAATATACAAACAAATTCATGAGTACATGGGCGAAGCCACATGACATGCCCCTATGGTTCACTCTTACAGTCTATTCTTTTTTTAATTTGGCCTATGTAGAATTTTAAATTATAATTTATTTTATTTGTTTTAATATTATAGAGTGAGTATTGTCTTAGTAGTAAAGTGTATAGAAAATTAAATTTGTTTTACTTGAAGTTAGTGAATCGAATCCTATTGATACGTTTTTTTTTTTAATTTTTATTGAGCTCTTGGACCAAAAAATTGAATTAATTAAACTCTTTGACCATTAAATCTTGACTTTTTTCTTTAGATATTGCTGACACATGATACACTACATTTATATCATGTTGCATTTATAGATTTATTCAAAAAAAATATTTTTTATATTACGTTTTTTAGAATTTTTAAACAAATTTTTAAATAAAATATTTTTTTGAAATGTCAAGTCGAGACAATGTGACACAACGCACTGTACCAACAAATCCTAAAGAAAAACTATCAAGATATGATGATCAAAATTGGTTCAAGAGCTTATTTGATTCAATTTCTTGGTTCAAGGGCTTAGTTGTGTGTAAAAAAGTTTAGAGGCTTAGATCATTTTTCTTAAAGTTTAAGGGTTTTTTATACCTTTAAAGTTTTATTTTATTTTATTTTCGAACCTCTTAACTTTTAATTCCTAGCTCCGCTCCTGAGTAGTTCATTTAACATTTTCTGCATTTAAAACTCTAACTTCAAGACTCGAAAATCTTATCATCGGTAGGTGTATTATAGTTCCATGGAAAAGACTCAAGTTCAAATAGTAAAGAGAGGCAAACAAAAATTCTAAACATGTACCATATTCGACCTTTAATATACATACTTAACATCAAAACCCTTAGCTTTGTTGTTTAAACACTTAAAGTATCCTCGATCTTTTGATATAAAATAATTTAGTCCTTCTCAATATTTGATCTTAGTTCCGTCCTTACACATAATCTAACATTGTTGATAGGAGTATAATGTATCAGATTTGAAGCAATCATGAATGTTGAGACAAGTAGATTTATGGCAATCTGGTCCAAGTCTGTCCATTTTAAGCTTCTTTCACCATTGAATTTGTAGCAGAGAAAAATTGAAGTCCCCTTTTCCCTCATTAAAGCAATGAGTGTTATTCTGTCAACTAAGAAACTGTGTTGCTTGTGGTATGGCCATGGTGGGTACTGAATGTTGCCCCATTGCTCCACCATGCACTACTATTAGTATGGGTCGGTCGTTTCATAAATATCCATCTATTTTTTTCAGCACTTTTTTTACCTCCATACTTCCTTTGCCGACACTTTTTTGTTGCATTTACATGAATTTTCTCCATTTGTTGTTTTCCACGTTTTCTATCTGCATTGCTATCAATACTAATATTTTATTCAATAGCGGAACTTAACATTGTTCGTTCGGGTTCTTTTAAAAAAATTAAAACTAGAGTCAACACTGAATTTAAATATTTTTGAGGGAACAGAGCAATTTTACCATAGATATTTTTTTAATTTTTAATATTTTGTGGGTATCGTTATCTCACTAGTCCATTCATAGTTACATCACTCACTTGTTGATCCTCAATTGATTTATATAAATGAGATGTGTACCTTTTAATTAATATTTAAAGTTTAAATCTTGATATTATAAACAAAACAAGCTGTGTAGAAAAGATCCCTCACAATAAATCTTTTTAGTATACCATTGGATATGTCAATCATAAGTCAGATAGTCAAGAAAGAACCATTAATGTCCCACGTGTAGTTTTGAAGTGCTGAATAATGTCAACCAACTTAACAACACTCCCTAAAATCCTGCGGCTGCCTGCTCTCTAACTTGTCAAGGATTATGGGAGAAGTAAACACAATATATTGTAAGAGTATCAAAAGTTAAATGGAATAAATACCCTAGAAATTGTCAAGCTTTTTGTTTCTTCTTTATCTAATTTCTTTTATAATATTTGTATTTACAAATTAAAATATCGATATGAACAACTCTAACTATAAACTTTAGACTTACTCACATTTTTTATTTGGATGAAAGAAAATATTTTATATGAAAAATTATAAATAAAATTTATTAAATAATCATAGATAAAAGATTTATAGAATCTGCAAGTCCATCAATGTCGTGTTTGATTTTTAAATATTAATTATCTTTTAAAATATTTTTTTTACTAAATTGATATTCAATTTACTTGAATTTTATGTAATAGAAGATACAAACACTTTTTGGGGGTTCTGGGCAGCATAAGAAGGCTAAAAGTCAACTAATTTATACTCGGAAACAAAGTTGATTGCTAGGCAGCCTAGGAAATGTGGAGGAAGATGAGCTTAACTAAGTAAATATTATAGGGTAAAGTGTACCAATTGTCACTAAACTAATAAAAAATAATTGTTTTGATCATTAATCTTTTAAAAGCTATAAAATATCGTAAATTTTATCGAACTATTACAGAATAGTCATCAGACGTTTTAAGATAGCGTAACAATTCAATTAATTTACTAGTCATTTTGTAATAGTTTGATAAAATTTATTGACTAGTCAATATTATAAAGGTATTCTCAATAGCAAACGTGTAGAGTATATAGTATACTATTGAGTAGTGTCATTTTCATTTTCAGAAACATGGGGATGAGTTGAAACTTTCCCTCCCCCTCAGAAGAGAAAAAAGTTTTAACAGATAAACACAAACAGCACTGAGATTAGAGAGTGAAGGTGAAGAAATACTCAAAAGACAATAATACATTGCTAAAAGCAAGTAAAAAGATCTGTTAAAACGGCTGAGCTAAGGAATCAAAGCAAAAGCAAAAAAAGAAAAGAAAAGGAAATCACATGGGGGATATTGAGGAACTTAGCTTTGATCTCGTGCCAACAAGCTTTTTAGCTTTGAAAGATGCCATACCCCACACATTACCCTTTGGTGTTTTGAGTTTAGGTCCCCAATGGTCAAAGGTGGGGCTCTGCATTGCCTTAAACCAATGTTTGTCTGCATTATTAAAGCCTTTGGAGTCCCCCACCAGGGGACACTGTCAAGCCTTAAAGGTACCAACTGCAGGCATTATATGTTACCTTTTGTATTCGTTTTACGGGGCATGTTTCGTGACTGCATCTTACAACAATACCATCTACATACTGTGTAGGAAGATTAAATAACCTTAATAGGGGGTGGGTAGAAAAGATTAACTGGAAAAGAATGAAGGAAATATGGAGATGTTTATATATTCATCAAAAGCATTCTAGAACAGATGAACAATGGTATTTTTCTGTTTACATTTTGCTTTCATAAGGTAAGAAATATAGTTAGATCCATCTCATTTACCATATCCATCAAAATCTTTTTTCCTTCTCAAACCCCCAAAACAACTTCCAAGCCATGCAATCACACTTTGAATCATAAATCCAGATATTGTAACATTAAAAACTATGGCAGCATCCCTATACTGCCGCATTATATTTAATTAACCATTATAGTTAGTGTAACTATAGAAAAAGGTTGATGGGGCAGCTTTGCCACCTATCATCAAGCAAAGGTAAACAAAAAACCAACCTCCATTAGCTCTATCCCTAACTGGAAAACCGAGCTCCAACTCCGTAGTTGGGTTCTACACTGAGATTATGCTCTGTTTGCAGATTAATAGAGGCATAAAACCAAAGTCCAAAAAAATGACTTCAGGTGGGTTAGTTAACTGAACTAGCTACCAATTTGGACAATTTTTAAGATTTGATTCTACCCTTTTTTCAGACTTGCATCCTCCAAATCATGCTGTCGGCACAACTATCTTGTGCCTTCTCCAGTGCGGCAACTTTGGCATGGTGTGCTGATAACACAATCGCACTCTTTGCCATTTCATCCTGAGGTAGCTCACAGGTTTCATTGAAGGATTCAGATCTCAAATCACCTGGAGGGATAAAACAATCGACGGAAAGGCCTGGTATGTTGAAGGCAACCTCCTCAATCGTCCAAGCTTCTTCCATCCTTGTTTTGGTATGGCTCATTGCAACTTCCCCGAACCTGAAAAGTGTAATGACAGAACGCCCAGAATGTGCTATCATGATACCTTCGACGGGTCGGTAATCATGAAGATATGAATTGATTGTGGTTTCCCAATAAACGGTATCACCACCATTGGATTGGATGCGAGTAAGATGTGAATCCTCCATGTGAACAATAAGTCCAGTCTTCTGACTAAAGTAGCCAAATAAAACATGCCTGATGATCTCTGCAGGGCCTTCGCTTCTAGCCTTCAAAGTCTGGGGATCAGTACAAAGCTTGAGGATGAAGCAATCCTCACCATTAATTGTCTTCTCTCCTATGCATTTTGCATCAGAAAACATACTGGCCGTTGTTCTTGGATCAAGACCCTTAATGAACCACAAAGAGAATATCAGAAAATTAAGAATACTAAAAGTCTAAAAGTATAACTCAAGAGCAGTCGATGTAGGAAACCGCACCTGAAGTGCACGACGCAAGGGTCTAACAGGCCCCTTTGCTGTGCGAGCACCAAGCCAAGGCGTGTGCCTCCACACAAGCTTCCCATTACAGCCTGCATGAACTTTGCAGCCGCCAACCGCGAGTTCAACATACCACATGTCCGGATTCATTTGCCAGAGCACAAACCCACCAGACTCTGCACTTCTGGAGCCATAACGGTTCTTAACAGTCTTTGTGGCAGTTTCATATTCACAAGCTACCATCTTGAGCTTTCCCATTGCATATGCGTTCTGTATGGAGTTTTGCAGCTTCAGCCCACCGGAAGCAACTGTATACTGCTGCAATATGTACTGAGCAGTGGAAGTTTCCTGCAAAATACAAGGAAAACCAAAAAAAAAAACTGAACAGTAAGTAAAATTACAGTCGCAACATTTTATCACCAGAATACAGCAAGGAATATAACCTTGTAATGATCAAATGAGAAACTTTATTAATGTTTAGTAACTTTAGTTTTAAAACAATCTCAGCCATTAACACCCGTTTCTGTTCTGCAGTTCTAAGTTCTAACCATAACTTTTTATGTCTTAAACGTAAGATTAGTACCCAAGAAAATTATACTATATATCTACATGGAGTTTGACTCAATTTTCTTGTTAACCAAATAGTTTGAATGAAAACCATTGAATAAGCTTAAAAGGAGAGAGGGAAATGGACTAACAATAGGAGTGTCCTTTATGCTCAAGTGAGGCAGCGGGTCAGTGGAGCAAACTTGAATCGGAGCTAAAGGTGTACCCATGACTCCAAGCAACAGCCTTAAATCGGACTTTTTGCAACTCATTGAAGCAACCGACGGAGTCCTCGCAAACTGCCCCATAACCCATTGTCCAAGACCCGACCCAAGCTGCTTCGAATCTCCGGTTTCCCCTCCTTCCGGCTCGGGACCTTCCATGAGCGGAGCTAACGCTTCCCCGACAGGCCTCAGACCACCGTACCCCGGTTGCGGCACATAAGCGCCTCCGTAGTTGTTGTGGTGGCTTTTCTTTCTACGTAAGAGAATGGAGATGGGTGAACGGGCTCTTCCGGGGCTGTTGGTCCGCGAAAGGCCGCGAACTACTTCCTCTCTGAGAGCTGAGAAAAAACTTTGCTTTTTCTCCATTAGGGGTCGGGTTTTTGATTTGGAAAAGAAGATCAGAGAAACAGAAGGGTTGGATTGAAATGAAGAGAGGGTAAAGACTAAAGAGAGTGGTAAGCTTCGTTCATGGAGGCGTGGGAAACGTAGCGACTTTTTAATCAGCCAAATACATGAATTTTGCTTTCCTAATTCCTATACTTATAGTCCTATGGTGTTGGAGAGAGAGAAATAAATAAATAGGGCTAATAAAATAAGGAAATAAATAAAAGTGTATATTTGCGGACTGCGGTGCATCAAATGCTGCTCGACTCTAACTTACAATATGTTTAAAGTGCGGCGAAAAAAATGACAAGTTTTAATACTTGTAAAAGAATTTAAAATATTAGACTTTTTAATAATATTTTAGATTTACTTTTTCGTGTTTTTTTACAAGTATCGATACTTGTTTAAAAACTTAAAATGTTATAAAAAAAATTAAGTATAGATACTTATTTGTAAGTATCAATATTTGTCTAAAAACATGAAAATACAACTTAAAATATTATTAAAAATCTAATATTTTAAATTTTTAGACAAATTTTGATACTTATCGTCTTTTAGCCGCACCTGAGACCTACCATGCTCAAATTCTTTTTAAACTTCTAAATTAAACTTTAAATTTTACATTAAATTCATAATTCCCAAAACAAATTTATTTGAATAAATTGAAGTTTGGATTGATTATGCATCAAATATTTTTCCTTTTCCAATTTTCTATGTTTATTGTTTTAAAGAATTAATTAATAAAAGATTCGTTATAAAGTATAAATAAATATGTTAATAATCAAAATATATCTAAACACAAAATAAAATTACTTTAAAGAATTTCTCAAAAATAATTACTTTAAAGAAAATCTACACACACATAATAATACTTGAATAAAAATAAATTTGAATTGAGAATTAACATAAATTGTAATTTGAACTTGGGCACTCCAACAATGTTTCATCGGATGTAACTTAATGAAACTTAAGGATTTAACTATATATATGATAAAGCTAAAAATTTCTACTATAATTATGGGTATTGTTCATGTTTTTCTTTAAGAAATAAATTACCATCAACTCGGTAAATATTTTTTTAAATAGATGATTAGAAGATAGTATCTGTTCATAGATGTTTTAAATCATTTGACAAAGCACATACTTCTTGTAAATAAAATGATTAAACTCGAGTGTTTTAATATGAACATCATCCGTTTATTCACTGAAACTATATTATAAATGCGGGTCTTATAAGATTGAACTCGGTAAACATATTGAACATTAAGTAAACTTAATGAAAAATATTAATAGGGTCTACTATTAGAACAAAACTTTTAAATTAAAAAAAGTAAAAATTCAATTTTATTTTTTTAAATACAAAGATTGATCTTGAAACGTGTTAAATTCAATGGTTGGTAATTGGTATCATATTTTAACCAAAAATTTAACTCTTGTCTAAAATTTTGAATATGCGGCACATCATAATTTATTGGCATTCGTGTAACATTATGCTCGAACATTGCGTTAAATATGAATTCAATAAATAAAACCACGTGTAAATCACATACGTTTCAATTAGTTTTCAATAAAAAAACATACGGTTCAATTAGTTAGTCAAGATAATTTGAGATAAGTTATTAATTACTTCATTTGTAGTGCTTTTAATATTGTAGTCGGTTCACCAATAACCGATTGATCTAATAAATTAAGATATTTAATCTCTTAAATAAAGTCATGAGTTCGAGCACTAATATAATGAATAAAATAATTGAGTTGTGAAGTTCACCCAAAAACAGGGTTGGAGCCATAAATTTATTTAAGGGTATAATTTTTAATAATATTTAAGAGGAATTAATTATTTATAAAGGTGTGTCATTTTATTTATAAAAGGGTGTTAATTATATATTTTAAATTTTTATATATAAATTATATAAAAATACAATTTCTAAAAAAATTTAGGGTCTTAACATACGCCCCAATTGTCAATGTGACTCTGCCCATGCCCTAAGAGTCACCCCATAATATGACTATGTAATACCTTATCTAAATTAGTCTTTTATGAGTTGGATACCAACAATTAAACTAAAAATATTGTAATTAGTTCAGCATCCATACTGATTATACTTGTTGGTCAATGCATACAGCTTCGGTAATAATCGTACTTTTTTTTTTTTTGAAGAAAATGAAGACTATATGATTTTTTTTAAAAAATCGATTTTGAATACCGTGGGATGTTTTAACCAACATTCTAACTTGATCTTCACTCTGATTTTAAACGCAAACAGCTAGAATTATTATTTTTTAAAACGTTTAAAAACCATTTAAAGTATTATTTTATAGATATTGACCCAGTTTGGTAATTAGCGGATAACTGATAGCGGATTATATTAGCTGATATTTGATTGCATTAGTTGATTTGACTAGCTGATTGTATAGAAGTATTTGATAAAATTAACTGATAGCTGATAGTTGTTTGATTATTTAAACAAGCAAAATGACATATAAGGACATGATTATATTCAATACTTGTTTGAATAATTTATCAGTTATGAATATTTTGTATCTAATAAATATTAATTAGATTTGCAAAAATTATTTTTAATATAAATTTCCTAAACATATTTGAAAGATTTATATATTAATTTATTATTTATATAATTATTAAAAAAAATTATATGCACATATAAATATGTGATAATAAAAAATAGAATTAACTTACAAATATCACCATATAAATTAGTAGTAACAACAAATAAGTCGAATATTTAATATGTTATTATTTATATTAAAAATGTTATTATTTAATTTAAGTTATTTGGAGATTTTTGGTAATTGTTAAGGGTAAAAGAGTCATTACAACTATAATATCAAACCTCTAATTTCAAAAAGCTCATATTAGGAGCTTTTTCAAAATTAGCTTTTTTTACCCCAATCCGCTCTTTCAATCGCTATTTACCAAACATCAATATTAGCGGATTTGACTAGTCAAACCTCTAATTATACCTCAAACCTCTAATTTTTGCTCAAACCGCTATTTACCAAACATGGTCATTAAATAATGTCTAGTCCAACATAATAGATGACTGACCCAAAATTTTAAAATACTCATATGATTCTCAAATCTAGAAACATATTTGAGAATCATAACTATAACCTACGTACCTTATTATCTGCAAACACAAACTTAGTTGTGAAAATTAAATAGAACAAAAAAATTAATCATGTCTCTTCATATGTCTTGCACTAAAAAACACTTAAAAATTAAATTTTAAATCTTAACTTTAAATTCTATATTTTAATTCTAAATCTTACACTTTAAAAATACATCATACCTCTAATTCTATAAACCTAAACATTAAACTCTTAGCACAAAAAACATAGTTCAAAACAGACGATTTACCTCCAACTAAATAGACCCCTTCCTTTCAACTTATAATTGAAAGATGTAATGATTATAAAAACAGTTAAACGGTCATTATTATTGCTATAGTATTAATAATTGTTACTTAGGTGGGATCATGGATTTTACAAGTGAAGCACATAATTTGAACTGCTGCCTTTTGGGCAGAAGCAGTGGACAAAATCCTTGTTCCTTGTAGACAAAGCCATTCTTATTTTATCTTAATTTACTGACAAAATCCACTCACATTACTAATAATCAAAACGGATTCTTAATTAATATGTTATGTATGGGCAACCAAGATTTCTTCTTTTGTTTGGCCAGTCAGAAAATGAACTTTACTCCATGTGATGGGATAATGTTGAGATAATAAAATAATTAATTATGCGATATTGGAAATCAACGACGGTTTCAGTGAAAAAAAATGATATTCATCTTAAGAGATCTAGTTCGAGTAGCTTTGTCTGTAAAGTATCATAAGTATGTGTCTTATTAAAGAGTTTAAGAAAAAGTATGAACATATACTATTTTGTACTCATCTTAAGACTATTAAAAAACTATGTGATTTTAGATGAATTACATTTTTTATTATCAATACAATATTAAATTTTGATTAATTATCAGTTAGTCTACGGAGATAAGAGGTTATGTCCCTTGAATAAGGTTTAGTGTTTGAATTTTGATATTTACAATGAAGTAAATCGAATTAAAAAGGTCACATTCATAATAAATTTTTATAATATTCAATCTGTCGTTCTAAATACCAATAGTTATAAAAAATATAATATTAAGTTTTCCAGTAAAAATTAATTTTACCCCGACACTAAGGGATGGTCACGCTAGTGTTAATTCTCTGCCACTCAATGCTAGTTTCTTTTGACTGATCCCTCAACAGTCAATACAACAACCTTCTTCTTCACGACCCCAAACCACGTGCACTTGTATATTTTTGTACCTAAAATTTCTGGGGAAATTTGGTATATAATCTTGACCCAAGTTAACATTGGGAAAATAAGATATGTGGGGAAAATTTAGTGATTTACAAAAAAATCGGGGATCTACGACAAAATATACATAAATTGAAGAAGCCGTCACCTATAGGTGACATTCTTTTATTTGTGTGGAAGGACGCCACCTGCAAGTGGCGTCTTTTGCAATCTTTATATTTTTTGTAATGAATCCTCAAATTTTTCTCAACAAACTTTATTTTTCTTTATTTTTTATCATAAATTTATGTATTTTTGTCAAATATATTTAAAAAATTAAAACGTCATCTGCAAGTGGCGTCTTTTTCAATCTTTGTATCTTTTGTTATAAATCTCCAAATTTCTCTCAACATACCTTATTTTCCCAATATTAATTTAGAGTAGGATTATCCACCCAAATTTACTAAAATATCTGCTGCATTTCGATTTTTTATAATTAAGATGTTACGAACTCATATATTTTAATTAATACATGCATATATTTATTTATTTATTTAAAATAATTTTTATTTAAGAGAAGGTAAGAAAAATTTTGCTCTTAATAAATATTTAAATTTATTTTATTTTGTGGGAAATAGGTACAATTATATATTATCCATTTTATATTATAATTTAGTTTTAATTGGACTTATTAAAGTTAGATATTCAAGGAATGATTATTATTTAATAGTAAGTGAAAAAAAATCACTAAGTGGCATATCAAATACAGTTATCGTCATTTGAGTGCCGTTTGTAAATTTTTTTCCACCGATAGCGTGTAAAATAGAAAAATTATTAGATGGATTTGGCTCACCGTGTTATCTATGATTTATTGAATAACATTCATTTTTTTCAGTGTAACTTTTAAGTAATTACTCACTCCTTAGTTACATATAGAAAAGATGTGAATATTCACATCGAAAAAAATAAGATGAAATTTTTTATTGATGAGACCGTAATTGACGTGGTGAGTAAGGTCATCAAATAATTTTTCGTGTAAAATAATAACTCATTTAAGGAATTCAAATATTTCATATATGATTAAGTGTTAGTGTTTTATACACTGACGCTGAAATTTATTTCTAATTGTAATTTTGTATTATAACATTAAAATGTAATGCGAATGATAAGTGTAATAGAAATTTAATACAGATTTGCAAATTTAAATTCATATTTTATAAAAAAATAAAGATATCTAATATGAAGTTTTCCCTAATCTTCAATCCTTACATAGCTTTATTTCTTTTGTACACTTTTAATTTCTTTAGAAGAAAAAAAAGAGGTGTCAAATATATAAGATTCAAAGGTAAACAAAGACTGAAGAAGTTAAGCTTGTCCATTAGAGTGAAGTTAGAAAGCCATTCAACATTAGATCTGAAAATAACTTTCTAGTCCTTTATTTCTTATTCTTTATGTCCCAGCCCTATACATACTTGTTCCTGAATCTATACATTTACTAATTTCATTTATCAAATACACCCATTTAATTAGATATTCAATTTATTTATTATTATTTTTAGATCTTTTATGTCAATTTTAATGTTCGTATTCTGTATTCGTTACATTTACTTCAATAATATTATTTTCAAAGTTTAAACTTAAATTCTCTTCTTAAAAATGCAATATGTCTTATCGTTGCATTGACGATGATGCTACGCTAAGTTACATAAATACTAACATATGAAAACGTTTAATTATTACACGAGCTTTAAAATAGCTTGTCATAACATAAAGCAAACCAACATAAATATAAACTTGAAATTAGAGAGGTGAGTAAAAACTTAAGTAAAAAAACAGTACATATTCAAAATAAGTAATATATATATATATATATATATATATATATATATATATATATTTGGTTAAAACTAAGTAATGTAAAGGGCTAAAAATTATCAATTAACAATTGGTCTAGCAGGATGAGACACTATATCTTCAAGCAAAATCAAATGTTTAAATTTTGACGTTTTAAATGGAACAAATTGGGTTGAAAAACCTGTTCCATAATGAATATTTACAGTACTCAATCTGAAAAAAATCTACTAATGAGTCAGATACTAACAATTATATAAAAAATCAAGAGTAAACTACTGCAGGGGACACTTTCGTTTTCCGTTTGTACAGATTTAGTCACCACTTTTGAAAAGTGCCAATAAGTGGTCATCTACGTTTTCGATGTGTAAAGACTTGGTCACTCCGACGTTATATTCCATTAATCCCCTAACGGATTGCTGATGTGGCAGAATTAATTCAACCCTAAAATTTTCTCTGTAAAACCGACATTTGGTGCTCTTCTGAGGCTATCACGCCTGATGGTAACTTAGTCCAAGCTGGTGGTTTCAACTATGGTGAACGTAGGGTCAGGATTTTTAGCCCATGCAGCAGTCGGGCCTGCGATTGGCAAGAAATACCAAATGGGTTAACAGCCAAAAGATGGTATGCCACCAGCCATATCTTGCCAGATGGAAGATTGTCGGTGGTCGCAAACAATTTAACTACGAGTTCATTCCTAAAAGTATTGCCGCCGCCAACACATTCAATTTGCCTTTCTTGTTAGAAACCTATGATTTCGACGCAGAGAACAATCTTTATCCTTTTGTGTTCCTTAATGTCGACGGAAACTTGTTTATTTTTGCTAACAATCGAGCTATTTTGCTTGATTATGTGAAGTGCAAAGTTGTGAAAACGTATCCGACAATTCCAGGTGGCGATCCTAAAAGTTATCCAAGCACAGGTTCAACTGTCTTGTTGCCATTGAAGAACTTGAAAAGGGCAGCATCTATTCAAGTTGAAGTTTTGATTTGTGGGGGTGCTCCTAAGGGATTTTTTTCCAAGCCTCACGAGGTAATTTTATTACAGCTTTGAACACTTGTGCCAGGATGGTAATAACCGACCCCAACCCACAGTGGGTAATAGAAACTATGTCTTTAGCTAGAGTTATGAGTGACATGATATTGCATCCAAATACATCCATACCCAAAATTTTGTGCCCCTTGGTACCCATAACCTGCATTGTTCGAAGCTTGTTGCTGTCGGAGTAACCTTGTTGTGATGGTGCGTATTGACCATACCCAGCAGTACTTGCTTGAGCATATGCTGTTGGCTGACTGTAACCAGCAACAGGCTGGCTACCTTGCTGCGGATAGGCCTGGCCAGTTGCAGGAGGAGGTTGACTATATCCATCACTAGGTGGTACAGAGCCATATGGAGGATAGCTTTTCTGTGTCGGCCCACTTGATGCAGCATATGGGTATTGCTGCTGTGGAGGCACATTAGGACCATATGACTGCGCAATTGGACCTTGATATGGTACTTCTCCAAGTTAATTGGTTGGAGGACCATATGATTGGGGTCCTTGTGATTGCATGACATATGATGGTGGCTTGCCATATTGCTGCTGAGGGGCATACCCAGGTTGAGGACCTGGCTGGGTAGACCCATGTCCTACCCCTTCATAAGGATGCTGGATTGGGGTATGATTTTTATACTTAGTCATATTGTTTCTTCTTTTTCTTCTTCTTCTTCTTCTAATTTTACATAGAAAATTTTAGGGTTGAATTAATTTTGCCACATCAGCAATCTGTTAAAATTTTGGGTAAACTACTGCAGGGGTCACTTTCGTTTCCCGTTTGTACAGATTTAGTCACCACTTTTGAAAAGTGTCAATAAGTGGTCATCTACGTTTTCGATGTGTAAAGACTTGGTCACTCCGACGTTATAGTTCGTTAATCACCTAACGGATTGCTGATGTGGCAAAATTAATTCAACCCTAAAGTTTTCTCTGTAAAATTAAAAGAAGAAGAAGAAGAAGAAGAAGAAAAAGAAGAAAAAGAAGAAGAAGAAGAAGAAGAAGAAAAAGAAGAAGAAGAAACAATATGACTAAGTATGAAAATCATACCCCAATCCAGCATCCTTATTGAGGGGTAGGGCATGGGTCTACCCAACCAGGATATGCACAGCCAGGTCCTCAACCTGGGTATGCCCCTTAGCAGCAATATGGCAAGCCACCATCATATGCCATGCAATCACAAGGACCTCAATCATATGGTCCTCCAACCAATCAACCTGGAGAAGTACCATATCAAGGTCCAATTGCGCAGTCATATGGTCCTAATGTGCCTCCACAGCAGCAATACCTGTATGCTGCATCAAGTGGGCCGACACAGCAAAGCTATCCTCCATATGGCTCTGTACCACCTAGTGATGGATATAGTCAGCCTCCTCCTGCAACTGGCCAGGCCTATTCGCAGCAAGGTAGCCAGCCTGTTGCTGGTTACAGTCAGCCAACAGCATATGCTCAAGCAAGTACTGCTGGGTATGGTCAATACGCACCATCACAACAAGGTTACTCCGAACAGCAACAAGCTCCGAACAATGCAGGTTATGGGTACCAAGGGGCTCAAGATTCTGGTTATGGATGTATTTGGAAGCAATATCATGTCACCCATAACTCTAGCTAAAGGCATAGTTTCCATTACCCACTGTGGGTTGGGGTCGGTTATTACCATCATGGCACAAGTGTTCAAAGCTGTAATAAAATTACCTCGTGAGGCTTGGAAAAAAGATCCCTTAGGAGCACCCCCACAAATCAAAACTTCAGCTTGAATAGTTGCTGCCCTTTTCAAGTTCTTCAATGGCAGCAAGACAGTTGAACCTGTGCTTGGATAACTTCTAGGATCGCCACCTGGAATTGTCGGATACGTTTTCACAACTTTGTACTTCACATAATCAAGCAAAATAGCTCGATTGTTAGCAAAAATAAACAAGTTTACGTCGACATTAAGGAACACAAAAGGGTAAAGATTGTTCTCTGCGCCAAAATCATAGGTTTCTAACAAGAAAGGCAAATTGAATGTGTTGGCGGCGGCAATACTTTTAGGAATGAACTCGTAGTTAAATTGTTTGCGACCACCGACAATAATTTGTCTTCCATCTGGCAAGATATGGCTGGTGGCATACCATCTTCTGGATGTTAACCCATTTGGTATTTCTTGCCAATCGCAGGCCCGACTGCTGCATGGGCTAAAAACCCTGACCCTACGTTCACCATCGTTGAAACCATCAGCTTGGACTAAGTAACCATCAGGCGTGATAGCCCCAGAAGAGCACCAAACGTCGGTTTTACAGAGAAAATTTTAGGGTTGAATTAATTCCGCCACATCAGCAATCCGTTAGGGGATTAACGGACTATAACGTCAGAGTGACCAAGTCTTTACACATCGAAAACGTAGATGACCACTTATTGGCACTTTTCAAAAGTGGTGACTAAATCTGTACAAACGAAAAACAAAAGTGATCCCTGCAGTAGTTTACTATTAATTTATTACTAATATATAGTAAAACTGACATGAGTGTACAAACATTCCTACCAAACATAGATTATTTATTAATTTAAAGCATCGAAATCAGATGAAGCAAAGTTCCAAGTGTAGGTTTAATGATTGTTTTTGAGTATGATGAATCCATGAAACAAAAAAGTGGCAGGAAAACGAAGCACATTAGACCTCTTTTGGGTTGCACAGACTCTATTCCTTCATTCCTAAGCATTGATTCTGTATCATCAAATCAAGTGCCCCATAAATATCAATGTCCTGCTTTAAGCCCACTTGCTAATTTGTTATTCAACCACAATCTGCCAATCTTCCTGCTATTCTATAGGTTTAAATGTGCATTTCGTACTTAAAATAGGTACAAGTTGGTACTTAAAAAAATTTTGTTTCTAATTGGTATATAAATTAGGCATTTTCTTTTAAGTCGGTAGCTAAAGTATTTTTATTCTCAAATTGATATTTAAACTAGACATTTTTTTCTAAATTTATACTAAAACATATATTTTATCATTTTGGTCCTAAGTCGAAACAAATCATAAATTTAACCTTATATATTTAAAAATTCTATCAATTCACTCTTTATTATTCTCCTAAATTATGTGTTCTTCTTCCAGAAATGTTATACTACTTTTCTAATATAATAAAAGTTTAACAGTAACTTATTGTTTTATCGTAGAATGCAATTATCTAACTGTTGTTTTGATATGATAGATTCGCTTGGTTTTATTATATCGTTAAAATGTGAGTAGATATGAAAGATTATATTTATTGTATTGTTTTAAATTATGATCAAATTAATAAAATGTATAAGCTTTGGGACTAAAACTGTTAACAAAATTACCAAAACAATGAATGAAATTAAAATTTGGTTATCGACTTGAGAGTAAAAATTCTTTAAATAGTAACTTGTGAGAAAATGAACTAATATTAATGTAAAAACAAAAATTCTTTAGATTCTAACTTGAAAGAAAATGTCTAGTTAAGTATGAAAAGTATGTTTAAGCCTATTATTTAGCCACCCTAAAATATTTGTAATATCTATACTATTTATTAAAACTCTGAATATAATTAACAATAAAGATGAACTAAATACTGACTCGGTTGCAAAAGAATGAAAGATCCTTTCTTTTAGTATTAATATCTATTACTTAAAAATCTGAACATAAAATAAATGAATTTTTGTATATATCATTTGGAATGATTATTCATTGAATGAAATTTTTATGGAATTTTTTCATCCATATAGAGAATGTGACAAAGTATGACATTATAAATTCAATCCAATAAAAATTTTAAGCCATCTGTGTAGGGGGGGGGGGGGATATTTCAATTTATTTTAAATTTACTGTTGACAAAGAGTCTTGAATTAATCCTAACACTGAACTTTGATATCTGGTGTCAATTTTTTTTAACTCAACTCCATCAATAGTAATTTACCACTGAACCAAACAAACTTGTTAAGATCATCAAAATTCAAAATAGAATGAACATTACAGAAACGTTGCATATTGGGTCAATCTCCTTCAACATGATGATTCAAGCAACCTTTCTTGAACTAATGATAATAATAAGCAATACCAACAACTTTGTCTATCCATTTTTGGGTAAAAACATTAATGCGACACAAACAAAAACAATGTATCCTTTTTTTATGCATAAAAACCATCCGCCATCTGCAAGAGAGTGAAAGGGCCTAACCTTTGTCCAATTCTTGCCTCTTCCCCAAAAAGAAGTTAGCCGCATCCCGGTTTACGTTTTATATATACAGATAGAAGCACCGGAATCACAGCAACTCTAAACAACCTGCTCATCACCACAGCCATTATTGTTGGGACTGCTTGTCAACATCAAAAGTTCCATTAGCTCCAAGCGATACTCGAGGCCTCTAATGTAGTGCCCTAACAGCATACACCTTAAGGAAAGATATGAGAATATCAGAGCTTGCTATATTACCATATCTGAACAATAATATTATTAACAATAATACGGGTCAGGACAAAATATTTTGTTGAATGTTAGAGTGACTGAAGCTTATTCAAAGTTCAAACATGAAAAATTCTCAGATCTCCATATGATCTTTCATTCTCCCAAAGTATACCGATCAAACACATTAAGTTGAAATGTAAACAGGATTCCACTCTATAATGAGCAATAAGTGAAGTGAAATGCACATTTCATGCTAAACTTTTGAAAAAAAAAAACAGATTTCCCTTGTAAAATATATAAATTAAAAATTTAAACATATACTTGTTGGGTTGGAAGTGTGTTAAAATAAATGAGAGAGAGACGGAAGGATTAAGGAATGCAGCAGTAGAGCTGGACTAACCAGAAGAGAAGACGAGCAAGATAGTCCCGTGTTAATGAAACGAAGGGCTGGAACTGAAGTGAAGTATTCTCAACAAGTTCGGCGCAATCTTCACTCCCAATATTTACAGTCCCAGTTCCAGTGTTCTCAGACAAAGGAGGAATCTTGGAATGCATCCTTGGAGAAAGAGTGGCAAGGAGACCATGGACTACAGAGTGGATTGTGTCTTTCACTTCAGGAGATGTTGGTTCAGAAAGCTCAGCCACCTGAAATTATGTTACAATATTATTAGCCATGACAACATAAAATTTTACTGAAATCCACTGCTAAAGGAACAGTTTCATGTGACAGATTAAGCACCAAGGGTACAGAAACCAATCCTCATCCCTATACAATGTGGGGCACCAAATTGTCACATTGCAAAAGCTCTTTTTAATTAGTTCAATCTTCCCTTCACATTAATGGATATAAAAGCAAAAAACTTAAATTGTATATTCATTAGGAGATATTGCTTTCATAGTATCATGTTTATGAGAAATTAGTAAATCAATTTGCTTTAGAAGGTTTTGAGATCATGGGAAACCTTTTCTGGTTCTAGTGATCTTAAGTAGTCCAGTAAATCATTCTTTTCTTCGCCAACAAACTGTTGCATTTGCAGAGCAGCACTCTTCCTCTTTACTTCATGAAGTTCCTTCAATGGAGCAAAAAACAGAAATATGAGTGTGTATCCCACCAAATTGCAGATAAGGATTTTAAGAAATTGTAAACAAAAAATATATGACATGTACAGATGGATGATAAAGAAAATTAGATATTCACCAATTTGAGAAGGTTCAATCTTCTCATATAGTATCAATGTCTGAATCAATTGTTAACATTTGAACCTGATAAACCATGGAACATACATCTCATGCAATGTAGATTTTGAAAAGCCAGAAATTCACCACTCACCAATATTTTCATGGGGGTTAACTCTCATAATATAAAACTATGAAGAAAGACACAAGTAATACCTTAAATTTAATTTTCTGTTCCATCATATTTTTCCATTGACTGATCTTTTCAGTTAATCTGGCCGACACATCTAACATATAAGTACAATTAATACTTCCGTTTTGCAGCATATCTAAATTCTTTCATAGTGAGATTACCAACAATTTGGAATGCATGACATAACAATGTTGGCCTAATATCCTATCCCAAATGAAAAATAAAGGCTATCAAGGGAGAATGTCTACTAAGTTTCAGAAATATGGATATCGTATCGGTCAGAAGAGGAATTAAAAAGGGTCAGAGAGGGCTTCACATTTGTTCAGCTGATGCAAGCTATGACATGTTTCTAATTACAAACTCAAAAAATAAAGGTAACTTTATCATGGCAATGCATCAAGCAAATAGTTCATAATTTAATGGGAAAAACAAACTATGAGAGGCTCCTCAATCTGCTGCAGCATACCTTTTTCACTGTAGTTAGACGGGACTTCAAGTGAAGAATGTATTTACGTGCTTCCAGGGGCATTTCACCCAGGCCTTGAATGTCTATATCTTCAAATTGCTCTCTATTGGTTTCTTCAGATTCAGATGACAAACCATTTTTCTTAAAAAGTTCATTTATTTTTGTACTGTCTAGTAACATCTCTTGTAAATCGAAGTTCGACTTTTCTGAAGTTTGATTTTCCAAATCTCCTTCACAACCAAGGTTCCGTTCAAGGCAAAGCCTATATTCAGCATTCCTCAAAGTATAACTGCAGTTCAAGAAGAACTATTATTCATGATAATCCTAATATCTGACAGACAATATTGAAGATAAATGCTACTCTGCATGTCTCATGGTACAACCATTGAAGATAAATGATAAAGTGATGGTACCAAATTAAGAAAACATAGATGTAAATTTGAAATATATGCATGGAGGAGATAAAACACCATCAAGATTCAACTTTTATGTCCTAATGGTGGCTAACGAATATACATGAGCCAAGTTTGGCATGATACAAATGAGTTTAAGATTCGACTTCACCAAAACAAAACTTAATATGATATCAACCGCTTTCTTCCAAAAAGTGGGGTGAATGAGGACATAATGTAGTTAATAAATCGAGCCGCAAAGGCATGTCTACCAATCTATGTTGTTCCAATTCTTAACTTTTAAGAAAAGTACACTGTATATGACCCCAAGGAACCTCAAAATAAAGGGAAAAACTTATTAAAAAGTTCAATATATCAGTGTCCATCACAAACCCATATCTGACACTTGAACCTGAAATCTAGAAACATAGCCAACAAGCATTGATTTGAAACCATCACAACTAGCAGAGAGATATACAACCCCTGAACAAGGTTTCACCTACCGGAGCATAGAAACATTTAACACAATTGAGCACGTCACATTAAGTAGAATACGAACATACCCAGTCATCATAGATGAAACCAACAATTTGAAGAGAGGTTCCCACAGTGCCTCGATGAAGACTTGAAACCTATCAGAAGGAAGTAAACCCAACATGCCTGAAATAGTCCTTTTCATGGCATCCACAGTTGTAGGGGAGACATCTTTTTGGATAAGGCTAACGTCCAATGGTTCTATCTCGCGTATCAGATTGGTAAGGACAGATTTCTGAAAGAAAAATTGCTAAAATCCAATTACTCAATTTCTTAACCCTAAACCTAAAAGGACAAGATCCAGCGATAACTGTCCAAAATTGGAACTTGTTTCCAGAAAGGCTTACCTTAGATGGAGTGGGATTGGAACCGAAGCCATCGTGGAAAGGAGAGGCATCGGAATTAGCGGAAGAGAAAGCGAGGAGAGGGGGTTTGCGGGATTTTTTGGGGTTGGTATGGGAGAGAGAGCGGAAAGGAGAGATGGAAAGAGGGGGAGGAAGGAGATTGAGCTTTGGAATGGGATGCGTCTGGGAACAAAAGAAAGGGGGAAGGGAATACGAGGAAAGAGGGGTAGCCATATAGATTGAAATTCTGCCACCGCGGCTCCTCCTCTCCTTCGTTATTTCTCCGCCAATTCGGATACTTTTCTTTTTTCCTTTCCCTCCAGCAGCGACGGCAGCCACCAGTTATTTAGAGGACGGGAAATGTCCAAGGTAACGTAACACGGTGTCAACATAGCTTACGTTAGACATGACGTGGCTTATTTCCACTCGTTTCTTTTCCCCCCTTTTTTTCTTAATATAATAAAAAGATATTTTTCCACTTTCTATTTGTGGGATTCTTTTAATTCTTTTACTCGATTTCGTCGCCATATTATGAGTCTATGGCCTATTTAGTAAACAAATTTTTTTTAATAAAAATTACATGTTTTAACTATTTTTTAAAAGTTTAATCAGTCAAATTTGTTAAGTATGATGTTTAGTGAATAGAAATTTGTAAGAGCGGATTAAAGTAAGATTTTTCAATTTGAATTTTTTTTTGTTAATATGAGCATTTTGGGTTTAGATATTTTAACACAAAAATTTAAAGACTCTTTTACTCTAAACAATTAAAAAACTTCCAAATTAACATATTCTTTAAATATCATTATTAAAAATAATTATATAAATAATAAATTAATATATAGATCCAAAAATATACTTAGTGATGTTATATAAAAAATTAATTTTCATAATCTAATTAATATTAATAGATACAAAATATTGATAATTAATAAACTTTTCAAACATGTATTGAATATATGTCATTTTACTTTTTCAAATAATCAAACAGCTATAAGCTATCGGTTAATTTATCAAACAATTCTATACAATTAGCTAAGGCAATTCACTAGTCAAATCTACTAATGTAATTTGTTATATGTTATCAACTAATGTAATCCGCCATCAGCTAGGGGTGAGCGTTCGATCGAGTCGAGTCAAAAAATTTCGAGTTGACGAGTCTAATTTTATCATTCGAACTTTCATTCAAAAATTTGTCGAGTTTTCGAGTTCTTATAAAAATTAATTGTAATTATTTATCAAGTTATAGTTGTTGGAAAATTTTGATAATTTTGGAGCTTTGAATAAGAAATTGATTCAAATGTTGTTGAGGAAAATGTGAAACCAATTGTTGGTTCGTAAATGTGCAGACGTGCACGACGTGGGTAACGCAAATGTTTGAACTGGTCTGGTCCTTCGTGGGCTTGCAGATATTTTGACCCAAATTTGAAATGAAGTTTCCTCAAATAAAAGCATAAATTTGCCAAATTTTATCTTGGAATTAAAAGGGTAAATATTGGAAGTTACCTTTAATTCAGATAATAATTTTGGAAATTGCTTTATAAGAGAATTAATTGATTCTCAATATTAAATGCTCCATTAGGTCAAATTTTCCACATATACCCTCATGACAATCCTATAAATAGGGAGTAAAGCTTTTAGGTTTACAACTAACAAAAACCACAAATTTTTTTTTATTGTTTTACTCTGTGAATTTTACAAGTGGTTTTCGGTGATAGCGAAGGCAATGGTCAGTTCGTGATCTCCATAGTAGTGCAACTGTGGCTGATCTTATGTTGTTGTATCCTGGGAGACAGATGACCAATGAACTCGAGCACCATAAGAGTGGCCGAAAATCTGTCTTAAGGAAATTGCGTTTGTGCAGGCCTCAACACGTTTCTTTTGGTTCCAAATTGGTTTGATTTATATATTGTTGTATTGTTCTTAATTTTGTACTGTTTGTTTAAATAATATTATTTTATCTTATTATTTATTCTTGGATTAACGCTTATTTTCTAACAATCTTAAGACATATTTTCGATTTTAATCCAAGACGAACATATTATTGTATCTAAAGCAATGATTCACACGATGGGGAAATTTTCACGCATAGTAAAAAGAAAGCCTAATGTTGTTATTTGTGATTTACATGCGTACTTTTTCCATAACTTTTATATGACTTTAAACTAAAGTGGCCAATTATTTCATATTTGGCATTTGACCATTTTTTCTTGTCTTCAAAGCTTTTGGTGCCCGTAAATGCTCAAAGACATCTCAACGATTTTCATGGCAGTGAATGCCCAAAGACAAGAAACGTTGAGATCACCAACATCACGGATTCAACACGATGCAAGCGGTTTTCTTGAAATAGAACGTTTGGATATTCGATTAGTAAGGTAATTTAAATATTCCTTAATAAGTTTTCTTGTAAATATGACACTTTTAAAACCATAAATTATGTTATTATTAAGGTGATATTCCATATTAAAATTTGACTTTTAATATAGTATGGTTTATGTCATAATTAAACTTTTTTATGACATTATTAAGGTATTAATGAAATATTCCTTAAATATTTTTGACATTAATATTAAATAATAAATATGGCATTCAATATGAAAATATAATAATTTTATAACCTTATAGGCCAATCTTTCTTAGAATGGAAATAAAAACTTTAAATACATATTTGCATGTATTGTTAAGATAAAGTATTTGGTATTATTTTTGGTAATATTATTATGATAGTGTTACCTTATAACGTGGACATTTTAAATATGGCATGTATATAAATTATACTTTGTCACATTTTTTGTCTTAATTGTGATTCTTTGTATTTTTGGAAATTATGTAGATTTTATTTGGTACTAACAATTTCTTTTGAGAAATTTTGTAGAGAGAAATACGATATCCAGGCGAAGTCGTGTTTTGTTTTGGAAATAAAAGATCTCGTAAATAATTCTGTTGGGAATTTAATTCATGCCGTTTTAACTGGTTTACTTAATCTTCCAAACAAGAAATGAAATTAAAATCAAATGATTAATTTCTTTTGATTTCTGTTGGTTAAACAGAACTAAGTTGGACTGATATCTCTGTTGTTTAACAGAAGATATAATGGAAATAAACTACTAAATTAGAATCTTGTACTGATTCTAATTTTAAAAAAGAGAATAAACCATTGAATTTATTTTCAAGAGAATCTGATATGATTCTAACGTTGCACAGAAAATAAATAATTGAATTTATTTCCGTAAGAATCAAGTATGATTCAATTTTTGTAAAAGGAAATAAACCATTAAATTTATTTATATGCTAGAATCATACGTTGATTCTAACTTGTTAAGAAAAATAAATCATTGAATTTATTTCCGCAAGAATCAAATATGATTAAATTTGTGTAAAAGGAAATAAATCATTAAATTTATTTCTGTACTAGAATCATGCGTTGATTATAACTTGTTAAGAAAAATAAATCATTGAATTTATTTTCGTAAGAATCAAATATGATTCAACTTGTTAAGGGAAATAAATCGTTGGATTTAATTTCGTGAGAATCTAGAATGATTCAATCTTGAAATAAATTGGTGAATTTATTTTGGAAATAACATTGGTTACTAAATTTCGACTAAGGTTTCGAATCAAAGCATAGAAGAATTTGGTTCTCTATGTTAAAATTAAATTCTTAAAGCCTATTCTCATGCATGCTATGAAGTGCACAATGTTTAAAAATGGCTAAAGAACCGAGAGGGTCGTTGGACCATAAATGGAAGATTCCAAATTGTTGTGAATCAAAGGTAGTGATTTCGATTGATCATCCATGCTTGGAATGATTTCAAGAATAGAATCCATAAACGGTGATTGAAAGAAAATTTAAAAATGCATGTCTAGGATTGGTTCTTTGAGAGACTTGGTATTTAAGCGTTCTTAGTGCACCACCTCTCTTTCAACTTGTTAAGGGAAATAAATCGTTGGATTTAATTTCGTGAGAATCTAGAATTATTCAATCTTGAAATAAATTGGTGAATTTATTTTGGAAATAACATTGGTTAATAAATTTCGACTAAGGTTTCGAATCAAAGCATAGAAGAATTTGGTTCTCTATGTTAAAATTAAATTCTTAAAGCCTATTCTCATGCATGCTATGAAGTGCACAATGTTTAAAAATGGCTAAAGAACCGAGAGGGTCGTTGGACCATAAATGGAAGATTCCAAATTGTTGTGAATCAAAGGTAGTGATTTCGATTGATCATCCATGCTTGGAATGATTTCAAGAATAGAATCCATAAACGGTGATTGAAAGAAAATTTAAAAATGCATGTCTAGGATTGGTTCTTTGAGAGACTTGGTATTTAAGCGTTCTTAGTGCACCACCTCTCTTTCATAAGTTGCCTACCTAATGCATTGTTTATTATTGTTCTTTCTATTAATATTGTGTGAACTTTTATTTGGGGTTTAGTTTGCTAAATCTCCGTCGTCTAACAAAAGTTAAAAATTATGTTTCTGTTTCTGGTTTTAGTCTTTGACTAAATTCCTGACGTTTAACATATTCATAATGCTTGGTTTTGGATTGTGTCTACGTGACACAATGGAAAAATCAGTACAATTTATTGTAAAAAATTTTATACATGACAACAAAAGATGTTGCATAATTGACCATGATAAACCTAGTTAAATATCTGAAGGATAATCATCCTATTATTAGAGAGGATAAGGTAAATATTGTTATCACCTTCAAATGTTACTAAGGTAAATATTGCTAAGACAAATATTATCACGAAAAACGTAGTGAAAGTTAAAAACGACTTCAAACCGTAAATTAGACGGTGTGTTCAAGAAACAAAATTTCATGAAAAAAATGCTTCAATTACCATAAGATGGGAACAAGTATTCGGACTATAGACTTCCAAACGAGGGCAATGTTATTGCCATAAAAATTGATATCTCAACATATTGGTTGAAGGAATAGATTTATTATCTTCATTGATGATAGCACAAAAATAATGTAAAGATGAAGCTATAATGAAAATTGTTCTCTATGAGCATGATGGTGAATCTCAAACTTAATTAAAGGTTTAAGATGGGGAGAAGCTCTATATGAGTAACGTTGGTACTATAATGTGCCTAACATGTGGGGGAAGCTGTTCTATAAGCTAATTACCTTTTAAACAAGATTTCCCATAATTAAAGAGACTAGACACCATATAAGTTATGGAATGTAATTAAATCTTCCTACAACTACTTGAAAATATGGGGTGTCTTGCAAAGGTAATGACCTCATTACTAAAGCAACTGAGAATATATCCCTAAAAATGGTGGATTGTATTTTCATTGGCTATATAGAACATAGCAATGTATATCGATTTCTTGTGTATGAATCGAAGAACCCTGAGATTCACAAGTATACGATAATGGAAGCAAATGATGCATTTTCTTTGAAAATGTACCCTTATAAAGCTAGAGAAGTTGGTCAAAGTTCAATGAAACGAACTTCAGAGATTATCGATAAAGATGACTCAAATGATCAACAAGGATTTGAGCTTGAAATAGAGCCGCAAAGAAGTAAACGAGTAAGGGTAGAAAAATTCTTTGGATCATTTTTCTAAATTTTATGTTAGAGATTGAATCTCAAACATATAATGATGTTATACATTCATCTTATGGAAGGATGCCATTAAGAGTGAAAATTGATTCCATCATGCAAAACCATACGTGGGGAATTAGTGGATCTTCCTCCGTGAATTAAACCACTAAGTTTTGAATGGATTTTCAAACGGAAAATGAAAGCAGATGGAACAATTGATAAGTATAAGGCCATATTGGTAATAAAAGGTTACCGAATGCCTTGACTATTTCGATACATACTCTCATATATCAAGGATAACCTCCATAAGGATGATACTTACGATTGTTGCTTTGCGGAATCTAGGCATACACCGAATAGATGTTAAAAGAGCTTTTCTAATATGTATTTGTTTGCTCAATAATGCACTCACCCAAAACCTAAAACACTTGAGCAAATTTGACAATTTTGGCTCACTAGTGTTTGTCTATACAAGAATTGACAATTTAAGTACAAACACACTTTTTGATCATTTGTTGATTGACAATTGAAGCATTAACCATATCTTGATGCTTGGAGGTCCCTTTTACACTCATTAATGAGTTTGTAGTCGTTACTAGCCGTTAGGGATGAATTGGAGCCGTTGAGGACTTTATTTCCCACCATAAATGCAGTTTTGCTGCTGCCCGTATCCAAACGCTCGAACTCGTTTCGATACGCTCTTTAAGTAGAAAGAGCTGTTGCAGTTTGATGAGCATCCGTATCGAAACGCCATGAGCCGTATCGAAATGCTAGGCACCGTATCGAAACGCTCTACATTTAAATGTTAGTTGGAAAATAGCCGTTGGAGTTTATGACCGTTGTGGTCGATGCCACGTAGGCATATCGAAACGCCATAGCCTGTATCGAAATACTGGGCAAAATCCTCATCCAAGAAAGACCCATTTCGATACATGTATCGAAACGTTTTTGCTACTGGAAGACACCGTATCGAAACACCTAAGAGTGTTTCGAAACGCCTGGAAGGTTTTGTGAAGTTTGGCTTTGAAAACATGTTAAACCTTTTTAAAAACATCCTTAAACATAGTTTCAAGTTATTTGGACTTTGGAAATAGTTTTGAATTCATTTTAAATCAGTCCAAAACATTTTTCAATTATTATATCAAAACATTAGTTCTACAATCTCCCCCTTTTGATATAATAAAACTAATTTGAAAAATTGTTTGGGATTCTCTCCCTTTAAGTTTAAAAATGTGAATAAGAGTTTAAAACATTAAGTACAAAATAACTAAAGAATTTAAAATTTAATTTTTCAAAACCACATTTCTCCCCCTTTTTGTTATATCAAAAAGAATTTAAAACATTAAGTACAAAATAACTAAAGAGAAAGAGTTTGACAAAAATAAGAGTTTGGTTTTAAAATGGCTCCCCCTTACTCAAAGCATCATTAAAAAAGTTAGTCCAACATATATGATCATCTAGTTGACATAAATAAAAATAATTCAAATAAAAACAAAAGCAACTAGATTTTACCACACATGAACTCAAGAGAGGATGTGAAGCCTTCCTTCTTCAAGTGTTTTTCCTTAGTGTGCATGGAAATCCCCTCATTAATTGGACTTGTTGATCACTCTCCATCACATCTAGCAAAAGACAATCAAGTGATTTTTGGTATCCAAATTGCTTTGGATCCATAAACGTTAGTAGCACAAACTTTAGTCCCCTTAAGAATCCATTTTTCAATGTCATCCTTTTTAATTGAAGTACTAAGTCCTTTTAGGACCCAAATACTTCTAAAACATTGTTCTTTAACAAATCTAGAGGCACTAGATTGTCTTACATAAAAATTTGATTTTCCTAAATCATTTTTCTTTTGAAGTTCATTGGAAATCAATTCTTTTTCTTTTTGAACTTTGAGAAGCAAATTTTGTAAATAAAAACATTTTTGTTCAAAAATTTTCAATTTTGCTTCAAGTTCAAGATTTGTTTTGGAAAGCAAATCATTTTCAATTTTTATTTTTGAAATCAACTTTTTGTTTTTGGAAAATGATGCCTTGAATTCTAAAAGCAAATCATCATAGGCATCTTACAACTCATCAAATGTATATGAATTTGAAATAGATGAGTTAGAAGTTACCTCCCCCTCATTGAGGGCCATCAAGCATAGGTGGGCTACTTCATCATCGGTGGAGTCTTCATCACTTCATGTGGCCACATATGCTTGCTTTGAAGATGTTCCCCTCTTGTTGGACTTGTGGGAATTCTTCATCTTCTTCCTCGATTCATGCTTGGAATTTTCCATTTTTCTCTTCATGAACCAGACAAATTTGTTGAAGAGATAGGCCATCTCTTCATCTTCACTTTCCTCCTCACTAGAATCTACATGATGACAAGTGGAGGACTTGAGAGCAATGGCTTTTGCGTTGATGCCTAGCCCTTTAATCTTCTTCTCTCCCATAGCTCTAATTTCTTCCCTCTTCTTCTCATCTTCTTTGTTCTTCTTCATGATTTGATGAGTGAGGAGTGACCCTATGAGTTCATCAAGCTTCAAGGTCTTCAAATTCTTGGCTTCGATGATGGCGGTCCTCTTTGAGTCCCAAGACTTGGAAAGTGAGTATATGAGCTTTCGGACAAGATTTTCCTCCGGGATGGCTTCTCCATAGCCTTTAAGACCATTGATGATAGTGGAGAACCTATCAAACATCTTCTCGATGTTCTCTTCCGGATCCATCTTGAAGTTCTCATACTCTAAGGTGAGGAGCCCAATCTTGGTCTCCTTAACTTCATCGGTTCCCTCGTATGTGACTTCAAGCTTGTCTCATACCTCCTTGGAACTCTCACAAGAAGACATCTTCTCATAGATGGTTGGGTCAAATGCACAAAAGAGGATGTGCAAGGCTTTGCAATTTAGTTCCATCTTCTTGCAATCGTCGACACTCCACTCCGCTTTGCTTCGTTGAGGCACGAACGAACCATCTTCAACTATGTCCCATAGTTTGTAGTCTCTCGACTTTATGAAAAACTTCATCTTGGTCTTCCAATGGGCATAGTAGGTTCCGTTGAAAAAAGGCGGTTTGTCGATGGATTGCGCCATTTGAGCCGGTTGGTGAAATGATGATCGAGCTTGCCGGATCTTCTCAATAGGATGTTAATCCTCTTCGATTGAGCCAAGCTCTGGTACCAATTTTTGAGTTGTAGGGTGCTCGATTCCTTCAACCGATCTTGCTCATCAAGTGGTGGAGAGGTAGAATTTTGGGTGGATGTGGTGTGGAAGCTAAAATAAAGATGACACAATAATTTTAGAGTGATTCAACCTTCTAACCAAGGTCTGCATCAACTACCTTAGCTTCCCACTAAGGATTTCCAATCAATCCACTATTGATTCGTCCCCTTTTCTAGGCTTATGAGGAAACCCTTATACACCGATCAAGCTTTCTACCCAAAGCCTTGATCAAACCCTCTTTACAAGATAAAAAAATATGCAAATTTAAATCCCTCTAATAGGTATTTGTTTGCTCAATAATTCACTCACCCAAAACCTAAAACACTTGAGCAAATTTGACAATTTTGGCTCACTAGTGTTTGTCTATACAAGAATTGACAGTTTAAGTACAAAGACACTTTTTGATCATTTGTTGATTGACAATTGAAGAATTAACCATATCTTGATGCTTGAAGGTCCCTTTTATACTCCTTAATGAGTTTGTAGTCGTTACTAGCCGTTGGGGTTGAATTGGAGCCGTTGAGGACTTTATTTCCTACCATAAATGCAGTTCTGTTGCTGCCCGTATCGAAACTCTTGAACCCGTTTCGATACGCTCTTTAAGTAGAAAGAGCCATTGCAGTCTGATGAGCATCCGTATCGAAACGCCATGGGCCGTATCGAAACGCTAGGAACTGTATCGAAACACCATGGGCCGTATTGAAGCGCTAGGCACCGTACCGAAACGCTCTGCATTTAAATGTTAGTTGGAAAATAGCCGTTGGGGTTTATGACCGTTGTGGTCGATGCCACGTAGGCGTATCGAAACGACATAGCCCGTATCAAAACGCTGGGCAAAATCCTCATCCAGGAAAGACCCGTTTCGATACCTGTATCAAAACGTTTTTGCTACTGGAAGACACCGTATCGAATCACCTAAGAGTGTTTCGAAACGCCTGAAAGGTTTTGTGAAGTTTGGCTTTGAAAAATATGTTAAACCCTTTTAAAAACATCCCTAAACATAGTTTCAAGTTATTTGGACTTTGGAAATAGTTTTGAATTCTTTTTAAATCAGTCCAAAACATTTTTCAATTATTATATCAAAACATTAGTTCTACAATTTTTTATTGTTTTACTTTGTGGATTTTACAAGTGGTTTTCGGTGGTAGCGAAGGTAAGGGTCGGTTCGTGATCTCCATAGTAGTGCAATTGTGGCTGATCTTATGTTGTTGTATCCTGGGAGACAGACGACCAATGAACTCGAGCACCATAGGTGTGGCCGAAAATCTATCTTAAGGAAACTACGTTCGTGTAGGCCTCAACACGTTTCTTTTGGTTCCAAATGGGTTTGATTTATATATTGTTGTATTGTTCTTTATTTTGTATTGTTCGTTTAAATAATATTATTTTATCTTATTATTTATTATTAGATTAACGCTTATTTTCTAACAATAGTACAGTTTGATTTCAATTTAAATGACTTTCTCTACTCATATAAGATATGCATATATATATATATTCATATTTATTCATAGGTGGTAATATTTCTTCATATTTTTATATATCAGTATGTATATATCAATAAAAAATTGAGGGACTCGTCTTGAACTTAAAAATAAATCCACTAGTTACTAGAAATTTTGAGTTATTCAAATTTCTATTTTACAACTCAAACTTTATTTGAAATTTTTTCGAGTTGAGTCGAGTCTATGAAATTTCGAGTCGAGTCAAGACGAGTTGAGTATTTTCACCTCGAGTCGAATTATTTGATTTTTTTCGAATCGAGTAAAGTTTTACTCACTCCTACCATCAGCTATTCCCTAATTATTAAACATAGCCAATGACTTATACATAATTTATCACTAATTTTAGTTCTTTTTATTCATTTAAAAAGGGAGGGGGGGACATGAACAATACAATTAGTACTGAAAGATAACCGTGAATATGTAAGGATAGTGTATATAAATGATCGATAAACTATTTTTAAAAGTATAAAATATTCATTAAATTTTTAAAAGTTACATAATTAATATTAAATTTTAATTTTTGTTATAAAATTATCACTGAGTTGTTAACCGTCACTAAACATGTGGCGTAACAATTACAAAAAAAACTATAATATCACATTTAACCTTTCATATTTATATATTCACTCTATTTAATTTTAATTAAAATTTATTAATTTTAACCCTTCATATTTTCACATCCACTTAATTTAATACCAATTCAAAAAAATCATTAATTCTAACCCTCATTATACAGAGATTCTTTCGATTTGCAATTGCACCAAATTCTTATTACTTGATATTAATTAATTACTTTATGTAGTTACTCTAAGAAAAATATATTCCAACTAATTAAATTTGAAACTTCATAACCGAAATTTTTAGATTTAATTTGAAAACTAAAAATATTGAAATCTTACAAAATTATTTGATCTTTTTATTAAATTTGGTTTTAGAATTGAAAAAAAAAAACATTTTGAAAAGTAAAGGTTTAAAAACACCAAATTATAATATAAGGATTAAATCCATAAAAATGTATGATACGAGGACTTTCTATAAAGTTGGCCAAAATAAAATAATTGGGAAGAGAGGGAGTGATGCAAACGTGGGAGAGAGGAAGGAGGATTAGGGTTGAGTAAAATTCAATTCGATTTGAAAAAATTAAATTTTTCCACTTAACACGAAAAATTTCGCCTCGTAATTTCATAAATTCGACTCGAAAAGGATTTAATAAAGTTTGAATTATAAAATAAAAATTTGAATAATTCAAATAACTCAAAAATTATAGTAATTATTGAATTAGTTTTCAAGTTCGAATCGAGTCCCTCAATTATGCTTAATATATATCACATATGAAACAATATAAAGAAATACAAGTGTATTGTATATGTTTATAGAATGCCATTTAAATTGGAACTAATTAGTGACATAACATTATAAATGTTTACAATTAGACTTAAATATAAACTCAAACAATTCGACTCGAATTTCATAAACTCGACTTAAAAAATTTCTTAAACAAAATTTAAATTATAGAATAAGACTCGTCAATTTAACCAACTCAAATTTTTTGACTCGACTCAATTAAAAAATCACCCGAAAAAGAATAGTAAAGCGGTAGGCTTAATGCCCAACGATTTACAATTTCTTTCAAAGTCAACAGTCTTTTTAAGGTGGTTACTTTCTACAAATTTTCTTGATTTTTTTTTATCAATTTCTTTTCGGTAACGACCTTCATGCCGTCGGTTGGTTTCTAATATTTATACTAATTGTAAATAAATAAAATTCTTCTCTTTTGATGAGAAATTATTTGTTTAATTCTTTCTAGTTTCGTTTTTCCTTAATTTTACTTTGTTACAAGTCATTTTACATCTGTTTTTTTGATTATTTTTCGTCTGCTTGTATAGCAGTGTGTTTGTCTGCTTTTTTGCAAGATTTATCTGTCTTTGTGACAGTATTGTCTAATGTTTTGGCAATTTAGCGTTCAGATAACAAGTATTATCAAGCGTTTCAAGTCACAAGATAATCGGCATTCTGATATTTTTCGAATTCCCTTGTGTAATTTGCCGATGTGCTAAGAACACAACCGAAAAGAATGCTTGATACATGGAGCTTTCTGTTTACGATTTATCTTTGTTGAATTTTTATTTGGAAGACAAAACAAGTTTTCTTAAGAAGAATTCTGTTTAATTTTATCTTTTACACTCTTTGATTTTTTGATGTTTGTATCTCTAAAGATATTAGAGTGTGTTATACTTTGTAATTCCTCCTTTTAATTAATGAAATTCAGTTAAATTTTTTTGTTAAAAAAGTCTAAATATGATTTTTATTTAACCAATGATTTGACATAGAAAATTGCAGGCTTATATTACAAATACATACTTAAAAGTGTAACCTTTTTATTTAGGTGTCTAAAGTATTTTTTGGTCAAAATAAGTACTTAAAAGTATTTTTAGTAAATATAGGTATTTAAAGTATTTTTTATTAAAATAGGCATCTAAAGTATTTTTTGTCAAAATAGGTACCTAAAGTATTTTTTTCATACATGTTCCTAAAAGTTGACATGTGACATTAATTAAAAAATACATTAGGTACCTATTTTGATAAAAAAAATATACACTTTATGTATCTAATTTGACGAAAAAATATTTTAGATACATACTTTGGCCAAAATTATACTTTAGATATTTATTTTGACCAAAAAATACTTTAGGTACTTAAATGAAAAATAGGGAAGACTTAGTGATATAAGCCAAATTTGCACGTTGAATGTTATGAACGGAGCTAGGGCGGCAGCGTCCGGGTGCTTCCTAATTGCGGTGGTGGCAGAGGTTTCATGGTTAGCTGTGGTTAAAATTGGAGTATGGTGAGGCAGGTTTACCCCCACAATGGGGGAGTGCCGAATGAGGCCTTGGTGAGAATTGAGATGAAGAGAAAAATGGTGCTAAGATTCCATCATCATCGCAGGATTTGATCGAATCACATTGAAGTTGGACAAGAAAGTAGATAAATGGATTAGAGTCGAAGATTCAAGCCAACCTCGGATGGTTGTGCTGGCGGAGGATCCAAACGGAAACTGCATAAAATCCATTCCATCATCAACCGTGAACTGCACTGTGTATGCATCGTTGAATCTCGCTACAATTGCCGGTCGCCTTCACTGTTGCCGTTGATCAAAGCTATAGGATTCGCCACTGTCATGTTTCTGCAATGCGAATGCCTTTCGTAGATTCCTTTTGGAATCAAACAAAAAACCCAGTGTTTGACACATCCAACCAATGCTGGCATTGGTGGAGGAATGGATCGAGGTGCTGGAATGGATCGAGGTGCTGGCACATTAAATATTTGTTAACATTTTATACCACATAATTCATACATTCATTCATGTCCGTTAATGTATAGAATATAAATTTAATTATTAAAAAGTTTTAATTATATGCATCAATCTGTAACGTGTCAAATAAAAGCTCACAATCAGACACTATAATTGTTATTTATTTATTGTATGTCCTTCATGTCAAGAAGCCAAGGGCGTATGAGAAAGGAGGGGGCACCCACCAAGAAAAGGTTGTACTTTCTGTGGGAAGTGACTGATTTGTTGGATGTTAAATGAAAGATATGTTTGGTTATGGAATGGAAGTGATTCAAGGGTTCAGTATGGATTTGATGACCTTTAGGCATTAGTGTCATTATCGCTTATCATTTTGATTTATTACATAAATATATATGGATTTGATATGTAAAATAATACTGCAACATCTTAAAAAATTTCATTTCGATCCATGTAGATGTACTTTTAATTTTGTTTTGGTTTGGTCAATGTGGTTCAAACAAAAATTGAAACCAAACCAAAGTCGCGGATAACGGTCAATGTCACATACAAAAAAGAAGTCAAAGATTTAAAAGTACTAATAAATATAGAAATATTCAGAATTAAACATACAATTTGAAGCTTTCTGTTTTTTTCATCCATGTAATTTCATTTTTTTAATTTAGTCAAAAAATTTTAAAAAAGCGACCAAAGTTGGAAAAACTTTATTTACCCAGATAATAATTTCATATTAAATTATTTCTGTAAATGCAGGGTGGAGTTTTGTTAGTAAGGGGAGCGAAAGTGGAGCCTTATACCGGAACATGGAAGAAAACGGAAGGAGGAGACATGCAACTGTTAGAAAAATGATATGGTATATAGACATTTTTGAGCTTTAGGTATTTCTTGGGAGGATGGATCGAGGGTATTAAGTGACAACCACATCTTTGAAAATTTTAATTTTTATATAATTTATATATTTACTTTATTTTTTCTATCGATTATCTAAGTTTACATACTTATAATTTCATGCTTTAATATTTTTTGGATGAAAATGTTCCACCAAGGGGTATGCCTAATTTCCCTATTGAATGAAATAATAATTATGTTCCGTTTCTCATCATCCTGCCGAAAGGGATTAACTTCTTTGGATTTGATGATTTTGTTTGTTTATTTCACTTATAATCATGTTTAAATTATTTAATATTTATATAATTTTTGATAGCTCAAATTCTGCCCAAGTTACAGATTTAATCCTTGCATTATAATTTGGAAGAAACACAAGAACCAAGCCCTAAGTTCGTTGTTGGGTCAGAGAAAGACTTGTAGACAGATCTTGTCCTCTCAGTTAGGCAGGTGGAATCGAATCAAGTTTTATTATTGTTTTCTTCGGATAATTTCAATTTAGGTTAGTTTGGAGGCACCCCATGTGTTCAATTATGCTGACCAAATTGTCAAATAGTCAAGAACCCAACAGGCACAATATACTCCAAAAACATGTGCCCACTAATTCATGGTTTTTCACATTGAATCTGTCCACCATTTATTTTAATGAGAACAGTTCTGTTTGGAGCATAGTGCATTAAGCATTAAGCATTTCAATGCACTTTGGGTTAATAATAATTGTGGGTGGCTAACCACTAAGTTGGAGAGGCAATAAACATCAATGGCAATATGTAACAAAACCCTACAACACACTTTCATGATACAACATGACCCCCCCCCCCCCCCCCCCCCTAAAACGTGGTATAATTAACTCTCTTTTAGCTGTTTAAACAAAGTTTTTCGTTGCCAATTAAGTTGGTAAAGTTAGCAAGGTTGAACTATTTCGACTCTTACAATCTTATGTTTGAGTCTCACTTTATGTAAATCGTATATGAATTTATCTAAATTTAATTTGATTTGATTGTAAATATATTTCAATTTTACGTTGAAACATTCGTGTAGTTGATTTCAGCTATAGTTATATGGAACATTATTTATTGATTACATTTGTAATTATACTTATACTTCTTCGTAAATATGCTTTCATCACCATCTTTTCCGCTCCTCCATATGAATCCCAATATCAATTCCTTCTCATTAACTTGTTCAATGAATTAACAAGTTCACCTAATGTATGTCTGTTTAGGTAAATTTAACACGAAAGATATATAAATCAAATATCAACCATGCAGAATTGAAGTTATTCAAGTCTCAAGAGATGTGAATAACAACACTTCACTTCAGAAAAAAAAACGGTTTCCCATATAAGACTGGCTGACAGGAAAAATTATTAGATAGGTCTGGTTCATCACATCATTTATGGTCTCATTCAATAATATTCAACCATGTCATTTTTTTAATATGAATCTTCACCCATTTCCTGGATATAACTAAAGAATGGGTAGTTATACTAACATGGATAAATATTATTGGATGGACCGTCATCTATTGGATGGATCATGGATGACGTGGTGAGCCGAGTCCATCTAATAATTTCTCTGCCGAGAGGCTACGGTTGTGAATAATTCGGAGAAATGAGACGCATGGATGGACTGAGGAGAGGGCTGAGCGCCTCCCATAGAAATTTGAGATTCATATATGATTTAAAAATTGTCATACATTTTCTATTAAAAATTTTCATCCCTAAAATTTTATAGGTTCACCCCTAATATAGAATTATGCATTCCTCTCATCGATAGGGGTGTTCAAAAATATCCGGCCCAAACTACCCGCCTACCCGTTTGAAAATTACGGGTATTTAATTGAAAATACCCGAATTTTTCAGGCCGGGTACCCGACCCGTAATTTTTCCCGGGTAGTCGGGCCGGGTCAGGGCCAGAATTGTTTTATAACCGGGTACCCGACCCGACCCGGTAATTTTTAATACTTATATATTTTAAATTTTAAATTTTAAATTTTAAATTTTAAATTCTATTTTTATTTTATGTTTCTTAATACTTTTCCCTAAAATTAATTTTAAATCCCTAATTTCTTTTTATATTTGTATTATATACTTTTAAGTTTTTTCAAAAATATTTATATTAATTTGTCAATATGAGATTTGAAAGAAAAATTATGTTCAAGATTAATATTTTTAGTATCTCTTTTGTCGATAAACTTTAATATATATATTCAAATATTTCTCTCTTAAAACTAACCTCAAATCAATAATTTTTGTGTTTGAAATATATATCATAAAATTTTGTATGTTTTCTATGCATTTTTTATAAAATATATTTAAAAAATATATATAAAAATAAACCGGGTACCCAATATCCGATTTCATGGGTACCCAAAATTTGCGGGTATCCAATTTTTATAGGTCGGGTTACGGGCCGACTTATATCAACACCCCTACATCATTGAGACAGGTTGTGGAACCACGCTAGTGCAGGAGCAAGAACAATTTGGAGACATCTCAATTTCCTAAAAATCAACATCAGAAAGCCATTGGGGGAGAATGGATAATTTTTCTCTAGAATTTTCTTTTTCATTTCGTCAAAACTTTTCAATTTCTGCGAATTATTTTGATCATGGATTAAAATTATTTCACAATGGAAGTTGTACTCATCATTTGCGTGATTTGTGCAATGAATTTCAACAACATTTGGTATCTACAATCAAATTCTTGAATTATGACGGTTTTCTCCAAGTGCGAGTTATGGAATTTTCTAAATTTTCGATCATTTTTAAGATGGATTTACTCATCCTATCCATTAAAGATGATAAATTTTCGGCAACGACAACGATTATACAACTTTTCGACCAGGATGGTTGCATTCAATCAATTTTACGGGGTGGTTACTTTAGTAACCGACAACTCCAGGTGGTTACGTTCTTCGCTAATGCAAGGAATATGCAGAATTCATGTTTGAATTATTATGTTCTTCCATGGATTCAAATGACAAGACATGATGAACAAGTAATGGTCGGGAAATTCACGATCTTTCTTGCTGGAAATTCTATCCATGATCATGGATGGCATTTGATGGAAGTTACTTGGCAGTTACCTACTGTTTTTCTTTCATGCTTTATGTAGCAAAGAACACGTCTATTAAATTTCCGGATGAATTACTTAGGGGAATTAAGAACGAATCTATTATGATTCATGAGATTTACCAAAGTAATTTCCAGAATTTTAATTCATGCTTCGTGAGGCAATATTCACGTCTCGTTGGAAATTTTCCGTTGAAATCTAGAACAATTGTGGAATGTTCTTTGAAGAACAATGAGATTGTTCATGATTCTTGGTATTTTTCCAGATTATTTTCCTTGGATTTGATCTTCTTTGCTTGGATTTCCTTGGAACTTGGTGTTGCTATAGTTTCTATATCGCCGAATCAACTGTTAGTTCATGAAGTGAAGGAACACCGTTGGATTATTCGGTTGGACGATTACACTACGGATGACGGTTACATTATGGTACAGCCATTGACACCCATAGGTGCGGGAGTGGCTCGGACATGGTTGAACCTGGGAACCGACCATTTAGTTTGGCTCAACCAAGTGCTAATGTGTTTGGATCTTGTGGAATTCGATCCTGGATCCCTTAGCATGATTGTTGCCTTTCATTTCTATCATCTGTTAAATGTGGATGTTAGGCACAGACATGCCCTGGTTCATCGGATGGGGAGTCTTATCTCTAGTCACTCCTTGACTTTGTATGGATTCGATCCTGAGACTTGGTGGCTAATCAAAACAGATTCAAATTCTTCAAGTGGGGCTCTACAGGGTTTCGAACCCGAGACTGTCTTTGCGATCCAAGTGAACATGCATGGGTGGCCATTGGATCTGCTTGGTTTTGATCATGGGTCTCAATCTTTGATCTGTGTCCTTAGACATCCAAGGCCGTTGGATATGTTGGAGAGTACCACAATTGAATAATCACACTGTTGGATATCTGGATTCCATAATCGGTTCTTCTCCTATTTTATTGACCGTTGGATCACATATGTGATACGCGAAATCACTTATCATCAGGCCCTATCTCCAAGTCGGTTTCTACAATATCAGCATGATCTTCACAAACTAGATAGTGGGCAATTTCCACTTAAGCTACTACATCGCATGGCAACTACTTCTTGGTTGGTTATTACACTTGCCTATATACAAAAGATGGCCTTCACACATTATTCCTTTTACTGCGAACTCTCCTCTACAATATTTCGATTTTCTTTCATCACTCTCTCAATGGCTGTGAACTTGCAAGCTCTTATTGCGAACTTGCAAGCTCTTATGGCGAACTTGAGCTTTACGGGAGCCGAGAAAGCTGCTCTCCTTGATGTTGCACACTTCGATGAGATCTCCATGACTACCAATGTGAAGTATGGTTTGGTGGGTAAGGTCCTCTCTCCACGCTTGATTAACGATACCACTTTTATCTGTGTCTTCTCTAACATCATGGCAGAAGAGAAAGTTGAAATTATGGCTCTCAAACCGAGAGTCTTCCTCTTCAAAGTGCCATCCGAATTGCACCTTAAAAATGTTATCAAACGTGGCCCATGGTTGTTTGATGGTGAGCCAATTGCCATGACCATGTTCCGACCATCTTTGTCCCTTGATGAGTACAAATTTGATAAGATGTGTTGGTGGATTCGATTTTGTGGTTTGCCATTAGACAAAACGACAATGGCCACGACAAGGAAGATTAATGATTGTTTTGGTGCACTAGACTATGTAGATGGCCGCCAAATCGGTGGTAATTTGGGGGACTACTTTCGTTTGAAGGTGGAACTCACCGTAACTAATCCTCTTTTGAGGGTTGTGATGCTGCCCAATGGGGAGGATGAACCCCGTGCATGCCTGATCCAATATGAGAAGCTTAATAAATTTTGCTTCTATTGTGGTGTCCTTGGACACGAGGTGGAATTGTGTCCGAAAGATGTGCCTCAAGGTGTGGCTCTTCCTTATGGCCCGTGGCTTCGAGTCCTGATTGAAACAAAGACGCCACAACAACGTGTCCGAAGGGGCATCATAGTTGTGCGAGACATTGAGGTCTCGTCTCATGACCGTGATACACCCACTTTGCATGCCCCAATCGATGCACCTTCCTCTAGCACGATTGCTCCACATATTGACGTTCAAGAGGTGGAGGAGGCTAGCTTGAAAGCCGGGATTGATAGTGAGGGGCTGACTGTGAATGACATAGATGCCCTCGACTTTGATGCACCCATCTTGGGTGATGACCAGATGAAGAATATGGATATGATCACCGAGATGCTCTCGGGTGAGGTGATGTACGTGATCGGGGAAGCACCCTTGGTGCCTTCTACTGTGACCGAGCCAACTGTGACCAATGCTAATGAAGTGGGGCTCACGACCGAGGCACTTGCACCCGTAGCCTGTCCGAAAGTGGCCAAGGAAAGTGACTATGATGCGGGTCGTTCGAAGGTTGCGAGGCAACTTGACATGCGTGCAGATGATGTTGCTGCAAAGCCTAAGGTGAAAGGTCCGGTGGACCAAGGCAAATCCAAAATGGGCTCGACGGAAAGCCTAGACAAGGCAGCTTCCAAGGCCTTGGGAGAGGACAATGTCCCGATTGGGCAGATTATGCGCAACCGGGAGGGAAGTGCAAAGAAAGGGCCATCCGATGCTATTGTGACCGAGAAGGATGCTGTCAAAAAAGCCTTAATAGGCAGCCTTGGACTTGATGGTGCTGGCCATCGCACACCAGGCAAGTATCGACGCAAATCCCTCCTGAGGCGCATTGAGCCAAACCCTGCTGTTGTGGCCGAGATGGAGGCTGATGAAGCGGCCTACATTGTTGTCCGCGACCATGATGATCCTAGCTGCAAGCACAAGTGCAAGGAGCATTCCAAGAATCGCCCATCCTCTCATTCAAATTGTTCCCGTTCGGGTGCAGATTTGGTGATCTCTACTTCTGATATGACTACTACTACTATTGATTCGGCGGAGGCTGAGGGACAGCCCCGCCAGGCACATTGAAGGTCTTGGTTTGGAATTGTCAAGGGTATAGGAACCCTTCGACAATTCGAGCGCTTGAGCGTTATGTAGAAAGTCAAGCTCCCGATATTATCTATCTATGTGAAACTCGTATGAAAAAGGCCCGTGTTGATCATGTTAAACGGGTATTAGGACTAGTTGGTTTTCTTTCTGTTGATGTTGGTCAATCTTGTACGGGGTTGGCTTTATTATGGAATAAAAATGTTCAGTATGTGCTTTCTAGTTATTCGAAGCTTCATATTGATGTAACCATCACATGTAATGGCTCTTCTTTTCAGTTCACCAGATTTCATGGTACTTGCTCCAATAAATCACAAACTTGTAATCTAATATCACGCTTACATGCATCCTCGAATTTGCCTTGGCTTCTCGGTGGGGACTTCAATGAAATCCTACTAGATAATGAGAAGCAAGGTGGTCGAAGACGTCCTCATGGTGAAATTCAACAATTTCGGGATGTTCTTGATGCTACAAACTTATTTGATATACCACTGGCACGAGGATGGTTCACTTGGCATAAAACAAGTGCACCCGTTATGTGTGAGAGAATCGATCGATTCATTGCATCACCATCATGGCTAGAATAGAATTGTAATCATCGGGTTATTACTGAGTTTACTAACGATTCCGATTACTGCTTCTTAATATTGGACACGGATCCGACTACTCACTCTCCTGAAAATCACAATAGTAGTGATTACTTCAAATTTGATGCATGATAGGCATCAAAAGATGCCTGTCGAGAGAAAGTACTTCGTGGATGGGTAGATCCTAGCAGTTCTACCCTTTCTAAAATTGAACAGGTTGGGTGTACACTTGATGCATAGCAGCAAGACAGACGAATGCAATCTCATGGTCGCATTAAAACACTCCAGAAACAAATTACTGATATCATTTCTCATGCCACTAAAGATGGTGATTTGAATACTTTATCTAATGCAAAAGCCGAACTAAAGGCCTTGTTAAATAAAGAAGAGTCATATTGGGTGCAGAGATCACAGATACAATGGTTAAAAGATGGTGATCGCAACACAAAGTTCTTCCATGCTCATGCTACAAGGCGTAAAAAGAAGAACTTTGTTCGAAGCCTTACAGGTGATGACAGATAGTGGTATGAACGACGAGCTGAATTGCTTGGCATTGCTGAAGATTATTTTTATAATCTTTACCATTCAGACAATTGTTGTCCATCTTCTGAGATCCTTGATTGCACCGATCCGAAAATTACATCATCGATGAATGATGCACTCATTGCTCCCTTTACAAAAGAGGAAGTCCATCAGGCCATTATGTGTTGAGTGGGTCGAAAGATCGATATTTACCAAGAGGGGGGTGAATTGGAAATTTGAAGGATTGTAGTGGAAATTGGCAAATTAATAATTGAAGAACAAGGAATTTAGAGTGGTTCAAGTTCCAAATGAACTCTACATCCACTACCTTAGTCTCACTAAGGATTTGCAACAATTTCACTAAATTGATCTTCCCCTTTTCTAGGACAAGGAGGCAACCCTTTACAATATCGGTTGATTTTTCTACCCAAAAATCAACCCAACCCTCACACAAGAGAACAAAGGAATTTGTAGGCTAATTAGGTATCTCTCAATACAAATGATAGCCCCAATACAAGCACTCAACCCAATTTTACAAAATATGAATGAAGAACACAAATTGGGATTTTACACAAATTTGGGATTTTAGCTCTAATGCTTGAATTTGATGTTTGGATGTTTGCTTGAAGTTCAATAGTTGTTGCTGATGCTTTTGGATGTCCCTTTTATACCTTCTCATTGATTTCTAGCCGTTTGAGTGGTTGGAGAAGTAAATGGAGCCGTTGGAACCCTCTCTTACCACCATAAATGCACCTCTCCAGCTATGAGTATCGGTACTCGGGAATGGGTATCGATACCTGTCGCAGAAAAGAAAGAGCCGTTGTATGCATTTAATAGGGCGTATCGATACGCACGTAAGCGTATCGGTACGGGGTATCGAAACGGCAAGGCCGTATCGATACCTTTTTCTGAACTTAGCTCACTGTCAAAAGTAGTATCGATACGGGGGTTAGGCGTATCGATACCGGTCAATGGCATTTTAAAATTTGGTTACCAACCAACTGACACCAACGGTCATATTTTTAAACCGACTTAAATGCTTTAAAATTCTTTAAACCAGTATCGATACTGGTGTTACCGTATCGATACACTCTTGCAAACTCTCTGAAATTTAACACAGGGCGTATCGATACGAGGGTTTGCCGTATCGATACGTGTTCCGACAGTAGCCAATTTTGGCAAAAAGGTATCGATACTCCTCAATGGGTATCGATACTCGTTGACGATTTTCTATAAGTTTGGCTTGGAACACTTAGAAAATATTTTGAGTTTGAGTTTTACAAATCAGTTTTAAAGTGTTGGTGTTTCAAAACTTGTTAAGAGACTTGTAAAAACAATTTTAAGTTTTTCAAATTGATCCTTAAAGATCTAGTTATATCAAAATCAAACATAGGTTTTACAATCTCCCCCTTTTTGATATAACAAAACCAAAACTTAAAATTTTGACACTTTTGAATAACCTTTACAAAGTAACTCCCCCTTAATATAAGCTTGGTAACCTTTGAGTTAAAATCAAAATATTTTAAAGATGTGAGCAAGTTTCTTCTCCCCCTTTTTGTTAGATCAAAAATGCATGGAGACAATAAAGTGCATAATGAAATCAAAGGTATAATAATAATAAGCAACATAATTTTATTCATCATAGCATAAGAAAATCCAAACAAAAACAAACAAGAAATCAAAGCATAGGTTTTTAATCCTAAAACAAACTTAGTCCTAAAAATAGAAACATAGGTGCATAAAAATAGAAAATCCTAGATGATTATGAATGATATGCAAGAAGAGATGTCTAGGCATTGTCTTCGTCGTCTTCATCATCTTCATCATCATCGACCATAGGCTCATTGCTCCGCATGCTATTACGCCATTCATCATGGAAAGCGGCAACGGAAATATTCAAGGAATTGTGCTTGCTTTCAAGAGATGTAAGGCGATTCTCCATACCCGTCATCCTTGTATCGAAGGTGGTTTCCATGGAGGTTAGACGAGTGTTCATGTCCGTGCGTAGCCCGGTAAATTGCTCATTGAGATATGTCATGAGAGCATCCAAATTGGGCTGTGGGACTTGAGGATCCGGAGGAGCTTGAGGAGCTTGTGGTTGTTCCAATGCGGCTGCGGCCTCGGGTGGAAGTTCGGAAAGACGTAACCAACTTCCATTAAAGTAATGGAACTTTCCCCGAGCAAGGGATCGCTCATCAATAGGATCGGTGAGAGTAGATGCAAGATCAAATGAGCAATCAATATCCTTTTTGATAAAATAGTAACTTAAAGCCGTACCGTAAATAAAGGATGAGATGAGAGGGGTTTGGCGATTTTGAACATGATAGGCGATCTCATCGAACATGATCCGAGCTAGGTTTGGGCGCTTTCGTTGACGGAAACAACGGATCCAAAAATCATCCACTTGACGGATGGTAGAGTATTTGCCACCGGAGGGACGTAACCACCAAGACACCATCAAATGTAGGATTCGATCGTGAGCATTGAGGACGGTTACGGAACCACTGAGAACATGGCCCAAGGCATTCTCATCATTTAAGCCCACATCCTCTAACTTAAAAACCTCACAAATCCCTTTGACATCGAGAACGATTTGCTTCCCCATGAGATAAGAGCGGATGGCAACAATTTCCCCATTGCGAGAAATAATTTTGGCATTAGAATAGAAAATTAAAACCAAAAGACGATAGTAAATACCGGGGATAGAAAGAAACTCCATAAATTTCCAAGTGCGAAGCAATGGAAGATATTCAAACTTGAAGCGCTCGGAGTCGAGAAATGGAATGGAGACGACCCTTTCCGCACGAATTTTGTAGTTCTCAAATTGGCGAAAATAGGGAAGACCCGCAGAAGTTTCAAAGGATTGGTTATAAATTGTAACATAATCCGGGCGTGCAACCATTCCGAGAGTTGATGATTCACCGGCAAGAGTAACCCTCGGTCGCTTCCTCGAATGTTCTTTAGGTGCCATAATCTAAAAGAAAATTAAAGAAGGTTTCTTCAATTTGAGTAGAAATCAAGGTAAAAAGATTTTAAAAATTTTTGAAAAACAAAGAGATTAAAAAAAAACAAAAGAGAATTAAAAGAAGAGATTACCTTGAAGGAAACTTTGAGGATTGAAGAAAACCTTGAGAGAGAGCACAAAACTTTTCTTGATGCAAGAATTCTTTTAGAATTGAGTTGTAGTGTAGAAAATATGAAGGAGGAAGGGCCTTTTTATAGCCAAAAACGGCTAGGGTTTGTTAGGGTTAAAGAGTTTTAATTTTGGTAAAATTAGATGTCATTTAAAACAGATTTAATGCCATCTGCGCGATAGGGTATCGATACTCCGAAAGGGGTATCGATACGGGGATAGAATTGTCTTTTCTCAAAAATGCCCGTTGGAAAGTCGTATCGAAACGGTGGGGCCCGTATCGAAACGACCTGTATCGATACGATTTTAAGCGTATCGATACCTGTGAAGCGAGGATAAAATCTGGGAAACAAGATGAAGAACACGTATCGATACGCGTATAGCAGTATCGATACCATATGAAGCGAGGAGAATTCTGGGAAACAAAATGAAGAACATGTATCGATACGCGTATAGCCGTATCGATACCATATGCCCAGAATGACCTATTTGGTTCTAAGAACAACCAAAGGCTCGAACTTAACACCTCCTAAAAGTATGCAAATGATGAATGACCAGTTCTAAGCATGTTTTAACAGAAGCATACTCCCCCTAACTATAGGCATGGATAAGATTAGGAGTTTAAACACATAAACATGGCAATTTCACAAAATCAAGCATTTTAAGCACAAAAGAGGTCCTAAAAGGTCAAGATAGGCTAGCTAGACCTAACTCTCTCCTAAGGGACCAAAAACGCTCTTTGTCTAAGGGTTTTGTAAAAATGTCCGCTAATTGATTCAAGGTGTCTACATACTCTATAACCACATCTTCCTTAAGGACATGATCTCTAATGAAATTATGCCTTATTTCTATATGTTTGGTTCTAGAGTGTTGGATGGGATTTTTAGTTAAGCATATTGCACTAGTGTTGTCACATTTTAGGGGTATGGTTCCAACTTTAATTCCATAATCTAAGAGTTGTTGTTTCATCCAAAGGACTTGAGCACAACAACTCCCTAAGGATATGTACTCGGCTTCGGTGGTAGATAAGGCTACACTATTTTGTTTCTTAGAGAACCAAGATATGAGCATACTACCTAAGAATTGGCAAGTTCCCGAAGTACTTTTCCTATCAATTTTGAAACCCCCATAATCCGCATCCGAATAAGCATGTAGGTTGAAGGTAGAGTCTCTAGGATACCAAAGGCCTAAACAAGGAGTGTCTCTAAGGTATCTAAAGATTCTCTTAACGGCTATAAGGTGAGACTCTCTAGGACTAGCTTGAAACCTAGCACACAAGCAAACACTAAACAAGATATCCGGTCTACTTGCGGTAAGGTAAAGCAAAGATCCAATCATAGAACGATAAAGCTTAGAGTCAACACACTTACCTCCTTCATCTTTGTCAAGCTTTGTAGATGAGCTCATAGGAGTGGCTTGAGGCTTTGCATTCTCCAAGCCAAACTTCTTGAGCATATCCTTTATGTATTTTGCTTGGTTGATGAAGGTGCCATCCTTCTTTTGCTTGATTTGGAGTCCCAAAAAGAATGAGAGCTCCCCCATCATGCTCATCTCAAATTCACCTTGCATTAGCTTAGCAAACTCTTGACAATGACATTCATTAGTAGAACCAAAAATTATATCATCAACATAAATTTGAACTACTAAAATGTCATTTTTATACATTTTTATGAAAAGTGTAGTGTCCACCTTACCTTTTTCAAAACCTTTTTCAATTAAAAAGTTTGAAAGCCTTTCATACCAAGCTCTAGGAGCTTGTTTTAAACCATAAAGAGCTTTGGTAAGTTTGAAAACATGATTTGGAAATTTTGAATCTTCAAAACCCGGTGGTTGTTCCACATACACTTCTTCATTTATAAAACCATTTAAAAATGCGCTTTTAACATCCATTTGAAAAAGCTTGAAATTATGATAACATGCATATGCAAGCAACATCCTAATGGCTTCCATTCTAGCTACGGGTGCATAGGTTTCATCAAAATCTATTCCCTCTTCTTGAGTGTAACCTTGTGCTACAAGTCTAGCTTTATTTCTCACAATGTTACCACTCTCATCTAGTTTGTTCCTAAAGACCCATTTAGTTCCTATTGTAGATTGATTACTAGGCCTATCAACTAATGTCCATACATTACTTCTCTCAAATTGATTTAACTCTTCTTGCATAGCCATAATCCAAAAGTCATCTTTCAATGCTTCTTTTATGTTTTTAGGCTCTATGCATGAGATAAATGCAACATGGTTCATTAATTTAAGAGAAGAACGAGTGGTTACCCCCTTGGATGGATCACCCAAGATTTCACCATCTTTGACATAGTTCAACTCCCTTGGGTAGCTCACTTCCTTTTCCTCAATAGCCAAGTCCTTCAAGGCTTCAAGAGGTGGATCTTGTGTGTCTTCTTCTTTTGGTTGAATCTCATCCTCCTTTGAAGTTTGACCTCCATCAAAGGCATTTATGATTCCTACATCATCATCATCACAAGAATCCTTCCTAGGAAGGAGGTTATCATCGAATACAACATGAATGGATTCTTCTACTACTAAAGTTCTTTTGTTAAATACTCGATAGACTTTAGAGGTTAGGGAGTAACCTATAAAAATAGCTTCATCACTTTTTGCATCAAATTTACCTAAGTTATCTTTTCCATTATTTAAAACAAAACACTTACACCCAAAAGGGTGAAAATAGCTAATGTTAGGCTTTTTAGATTTTAAAATCTCATAAGGTGTTTTCTTTAAAATTGGCCTAATCATTACTCGATTTACAATATAACAAGCGGTGTTTGTGGCTTCCACCCAAAAATATTTAGGTAAATTATTTTCACAAAGCATAGTTCTAGCCATTTCTTGTAAAGTTCTATTTTTCCTCTCAACTACCTCATTTTGTTGAGGAGTTCGAGGAGCCGAAAAATTATGGCTAATACCATTTTCATTCAAAAATTCTTCAAACCCTAAATTTTGAAACTCGGTTCCATGATCACTTCTAATGTGTGAAATTCTAAGTTCAAGATCATTTTGGGTTAATTTTGAAAATGTGATGAATTTTTCCAAAGCCTCATCTTTAGTACTTAAAAAGAGAACCCAAGTAAATCTAGAAAAATCATCAACTAACACAAATGCATAAGATTTACCACCCAAGCTCATAGTCCTAATTGGCCCAAATAAATCCATGTGAATTAATTGTAAGCATCTACTAGTAGAAACATCATTAATGGATTTAAAGGAAGACTTATGTTGTTTACCCTTAGAGCATGCATCACAAATTTTGTCATTTGAAAATTTAATTTTGGGCAAACCTCTAACTAGATTTAGAGAGGCTAGTTTTTCCAAAACACTAATGCTAGCATGTCCTAGCTTCCTATGCCACAACCATGCATCATTTTCATTTTGAGCAACTAAACATGCATGAGATGTATGTATGTCATCTAAATGCACCATGTATATGTTTCCTATGCGATGACCTATGAGCATAATATTATTAGATTTAATGTCAACAATTTTGCATCCATTTTTATCAAATAAAACATTAAATCCTTTATCACATAATTGACTTATGCTCAATAAATTATGTTTAAGACCATCGACATATAAGACATTTTCAATGAGAATGGTAGAGTGATTACCTATGGAGCCAATACCTTTAATGTGGCCTTTGGAGTTGTCACCAAATGTTACTACTCCTCCACTTTTTGGCTTTAAATCCATGAATCGACTCTTGTCTCCGGTCATGTGTCTCGAGCATCCACTATCAAGGTACCATGAGTTTTGACTTTGTGCTTTGGCCTTGTAGCAATGCTCCCCCTACAAACAAAGATATTAAACCTTGGTCTTTGGTACCCAAATCATTTTGGGTCCATGAGTGTTAGCTCCCAAAACCTTGGTTCTCTTAGGAATCCAAGATGACATAGCAATAACATTATTAGATTTTACAAGTTCCTTAGGAACCCATACACTTCTAATTCTTTTAGCTCTACTATGTCTAGGGTAGCTACCTTGTTTGTAGTAATTAGTCCTTTTCTTAGGTTGGTGTGTTCTAGAGGATTCTCCTACTTCATGTTTGACACTACCAACATTTTTTAAGGACTTTTTAAGCTCATTTAGTTCACCTAACACCTTTTGGTGTTCACTATTGCATTGAGACAAAAGATTATTAAGATCAACATTTTCATCTTGAAAGAATTTAAGTTCATCTTTTAATCCTAAAATCTTTTTCTCAAATTTAGAATTAGCTTGAGTGAGTGAGTCATTTTTCTCATTTAGCTCTAAAATGATTTTCTTGTTTTTAATGACCGACTCTTTAAACTTCTCAACTAATTCATCATATACCTCTTATAACTCATCATATGCATCATTTAACTCTTCATATGAAAAATCTAAAGTAGATGAGTTAGAGGTTACCAAGGAGGAATCTTCCTCAAGTGCCATGAGACAAAGGTTGGCCACTTCTTGTTCGTCATCCTCCGATGACTCCTCATCACTCCAAGTAGCAAGTTTGGCTTTGAGTTTCTTCTTCTTCTCAAAGCTCTTCTTCTTGAGTTGAGGGCACTCCGAACGGATGTGGCCGGGTTGTTTGCACTCATAGCAAATGATGGGATCCTTTCCTTCTTCTTTGCTCTTGCTCTTGAAGTCCATTTTTCTTTGGATTTTTCTACCCCGGTTGGACCTCATGAATCGTGAGAACCGTTTGGCTATCATAGCCAATTCTTCAAGTTCGTCCTCATCACTAGATGAGCTCTCATCAAGTTGTGAAGCTTTAGCCTTGAGAGCTATTCCCATCTTCTTCTTCTTTTCAACTTCAAGTTTCTCTACTCTTTTCTCTTCTTTCTTTTTCTCATCTTCCCTTCCTTGCTTCATGATCTCATGAGTAAGGAGAGAACCCACAAGCTCATCAAGCTTTAATGTCTTCAAGTTCTTTGCTTCGATGATGGCGGTTCTCTTCCCATCCCAAGCTTCGGGAAGTGAATAGAGTAGCTTCCGGACAAGCTTGTCTTCCGGTATGATCTCTCCATAGCCTTTTAGCCCGTTGACAATTGTGGAGAATCGATCAAACATCTTTGACACCGTCTCATCGGGCTCCATCTTGAAATTTTCATAACTAAGATTGAGAAGTCCAATCTTAGTTTCCTTGACATCATTGGTGCCTTCATAAGTGGTCTCAAGTGTGTCCCACACTTCTTTGGCATTTTCAATGGAAGAGACCTTTGAATAGATGTCTGGACCGAAAGCACAAAAAAGCATGTGGAGAGCTTTATCGTTGACTTGAATCTTCTTCCTCTCCTCTTCACTCATTTCGGCTTTCTTCTTCAACACCATCTTGCCTTCACCATCTTGCTTCAATGGAATGTATGGCCCATCCTCAATGACATCCCATACAAGGTAGTCACTTGACTTGATGAATAGCCTCATTTTGTTCTTCCAAAAGGAGTAGTTGTCACCATTGAAGAAAGGAGGCTTGGTGGTTGATTGTGACTCGTACATGCCGGAACCGGAGGTTGAAGCCATCTCTTGATATTTTGATGATCACACTCTTCCAAGGATCTCCTCTTGTGGTTGTTAATCCTCAAAGAGTTAAGCTCTGGTACTAATTGTTGAGTGGGTCGAAAGATCAATATTTACCAAGAGGGGGGGTGAATTGGAAATTTGAAGGATTGTAGTGGAAATTGGCAAATTAATAATTGAAGAACAAGGAATTTAGAGTGGTTCAAGTTCCAAATGAACTCTACATCCACTACCTTAGTCTCACTAAGGATTTGCAACAATTTCACTAAATTGATCTTCCCCTTTTCTAGGACAAGGAGGCAACCCTTTACAATATCGGTTGATTTTTCTACCCAAAAATCAACCCAACCCTCACACAAGAGAACAAAGGAATTTGTAGGCTAATTAGGTATCTCTCAATACAAATGATAGCCCCAATACAAGCACTCAACCCAATTTTACAAAATATGAATGAAGAACACAAATTGGGATTTTACACAAATTTGGGATTTTAGCTCTAATGCTTGAATTTGATGTTTGGATGTTTGCTTGAAGTTCAATAGTTGTTGCTGATGCTTTTGGATGTCCCTTTTATACCTTCTCATTGATTTCTAGCCATTTGAGTGGTTGGAGAAGTAAATGGAGCCGTTGGAACCCTCTCTTACCACCATAAATGCACCTCTCCAGCTACGAGTATCGGTACTCGGGAATGGGTATCGATACCTGTCTCAGAAAAGAAAGAGCCGTTGTATGCATTTAATAGGGCGTATCGATACGCACGTAAGCGTATCGGTACGGGGTATCGAAACGGCAAGGCCGTATCGATACCTTTTTCTGAACTTAGCTCACTGTCAAAAGTAGTATCGATACGGGGGTTAGGCGTATCGATACCGGTCAACGGCATTTTAAAATTTGGTTACCAACCAACTGACACCAACGGTCATATTTTTAAACCGACTTAAATGCTTTAAAATTCTTTAAACCAGTATCGATACTGGTGTTACCGTATCGATACACTCTTGCAAACTCTCTGAAATTTAACACAGGGCGTTTCGATACGAGGGTTTTCCGTATCGATACGTGTTCCGACAGTAGCCAATTTTGGCAAAAAGGTATCGATACTCCTCAATGGGTATCGATACTCGTTGACGATTTTCTATAAGTTTGGCTTGGAACACTTAGAAAATATTTTGAGTTTGAGTTTTACAAATCAGTTTTAAAGTGTTGGTGTTTCAAAACTTGTTAAGAGACTTGTAAAAACAATTTTAAGTTTTTCAAATTGATCCTTAAAGATCTAGTTATATCAAAATCAAACATAGGTTTTACATTATGCAAATACATCCTTCAAAGGCCCCTGGGATAGATGGGTTACCATCTAGTTTCTACATGAAATAATGGGATATTATGGGAAACGATGTCCTCAACCTATGTCTCGATATTCTCTACGATCGTGTTAGCATGGAAGAGGTCAACAAGACCGTCCTTGTATTGATTCCTAAAGTAGATGATTCAGCATTCATATGGAAATTCCGCTCTATTAGCTTATGTATCGTGGTGTACAAAGAAGTTTCCAAAGTACTTGTCAACCGTTTGAGATCGTTGATGTCGGATTGAATTGATGAAGAACATGCAGCTTTTGTAAGGGTAGACATATCTCGGACAATATCTTAATAGCTCACGAGTTTTTCCATTACATGCAATCATCGAAGAATGGTCCTAACAAGGGTGCTGCCTTGAAGCTAGACATAGAGAAGGCCTACGATTGTGTTGAGTGGTCATTTCTAAAAGCTGTTATGCTTAGACTTGGATTTGCCCCTCAATGGGTAAACATCATTATGAGATGTATCACTACAATTTCTTATCATGTCCAGCTTAATGGTGTGCTTTCTGATGTTATTGTACTGAGCAGAGGTATCCGACAGGGTAATCCACTGTCACCATTCTTATTCATGTTCTGTACACAGGGACTATCAGCTCTCTTACATCGGGCCAAACAACAAGGCACCATCAGGGGTATCCGTATGAGTATACGTGGCCCCAACATTACCCATTTGCTATATGCAGATGATAGCTTGCTTTTTGTCAAGAATTCTGTGCAGGAAATTACTCGGGTAAAGGAGATATTTGATACATATTCAGCCTCCCCGGGACAGAAAATTAATTATACAAAGTCACTTATCTACTTCAGTCCTTCTACTTCACAACAAAGCGGCGACAGATTCTAGGTGGCTTTTCCAATTACGGAGGTTGAGGACCCGTATCATTATCTTGGTATGCCGTTTATCATTGGCAAAAACAAATATGCTAAATTAGGTTTTCTACTTGATCGCGTGGCAAAGAGAGTCCGTGTATGGACTAAAAACCTTCTATCTTACGGTGGATGGGAAGTCTTTCTTAAAGCTGTTGCACAAGCTTTGTCGACTTATATTATGACAGGCTACTTACTTCCAGATTTCCTGATCACACAAATAGTTAGTGTTATGCGAAACTATTGGTGGTCGAGGCGAATGACGGGACGAGGTTGGCCGATGGTAGCTTGGTAGCAACTATGCACTCCCAAAAGAGTTGGAGGTCTTGCATTCCGTGATCTACACCAATTTAACATCGCGCTGCTGGGTAAATAGGTTTGGAGATTATTGACTGACCCTGACTGTCTTGTATCCCGTGTTCTATCTTGCAAATACTTTGCAGGAAAATCAGTCCCTGATGCTAGACTTGGGGACAAACCTTCTTATGCGTGGAGATCAATTTTTATTGCCATGAAAAAGTTACGGGCTGGTTTCTTTTGGCAAATTGGAATGTATAGTCAAGTTCCAATTCTCAGTGCACCATGGGGTGGTTCTCACAGAGTTCACTTAGCGAATACATATGTTGATAGTATGGTTACTCCTATAACCTGTGGAGACTTCATGATACCATCTTTTAATGATTGAGATGTTTCCAAAATCCGACAGGTTTTCAATTCAGAGGATGCATCTGAAATATTGGCATGTCCGATTGCTAATAGATTGGGTGATGTGCTTGTTTGGGGTAATCATTCTAGTGGAACCTACTCAACTAGATCCAGATATGCTTGGCTAATGAAGGAATTCCATGGAACATATGATGTATCAAAACTTTGGCAGGTTTTGTCAAAACTTAAAGTCTTGCTAAAGATCAGAATATTTATTTGGAGGGTCGCTCACGAGGCATTACCTGTAAATGGGCGCATTGGTGTACTCAGCTCGCCAAATGGCATCTGTCCTCTCCGTAACTCTGATATTGAAACAGTTGTACATGCATTACGAGACTGTCCAATGACTAGGGAGGTGATGGACTTATTCAAACTCCCTGGTCGACTTATTATGGATAGCTCCCAGTCATCCTTATCATGACTAGAACATTGTGAGGCTATTTTGCCTCTTGACACGTATATAGAGCTTGTGGTATTCCTATGGAATATCTGGAACAGGAGGAACACATTTGTTTATGACCAGAAGTTGCAACCTGCTTTTCTTATAGTTGAGAATGCACATCACTTACATGAAGAATTTAATGGGGTATCCATTACAGCCATTTCCTATGGTGCATCTAGTCGGCCAACACCAACCAAGTGGATGAAACCACAGTCAGGTATGATTTCACTTACGGTTGATGGAATGTTCCAGGTGCATTCAAAATCGGCAGCGCTAGGATTCCTCACACGGGATCACCACAGACTAGTCATTGCTGGTTGTGCACGTATGTTACCGAGAGCGGAATCCGCAGAGTTGGTGGAAAGTCATGCATTTTATGCTGCCGTCCTATTTGTATTGGACCATGGATGGACAGACGTGCGGATAGAGGGCGATGCGGCAAATGTGATGAACCAATTGGTGAGCCGAGAAGATGGTAGATCCCTGATGACACAAAGCTTAGCTGAAGCAAGATAGTTGCTGCACACACATCCACAACTTAAGGTTGCATTCATTCCCTGATTGGCAAATGAAGCTGCGCACACCTTAGCTCATTGGGCATTCACTAAATAACGTTGTATTTACTTTTATGATGAATGTCCTTGTTGTATTGAAAACATTGTACTGAATGATGCTATTAATGGATAATAGGGAGGTGGGTACTCTTTTGCCCCTTAGAATGTAGATGGGGTTTTTAACGAAGCCTGCTTACCCTTCTTTTCTTAAAAGAAAACAACATCAGAAAGCCAAAATGGAATAATTTATATTTTATGTCACTTAATTTAGCATCATTTTCATGTAAATCACAATCCAATCATTTAATTTCATCAAATTATAATAACAAATCAAGTCATTTATTAACTAATAAGAAGGGTGGTTTTGGTTTATTATTAATAATCTTGATTTTTTATTGGATAACTAGAGGTTTCAAAATTCAGAATTTGTTCCAGATATTTATAAAGCAAAGACTTCGAAGAATCAAAGGAGAAGCGGAGGGGCTGGAGGCGGAAGCCGCGGTGGATAGAGGTGGAGCGATGGAACTCTGGCGGCAGACTTGACGAAGCGAGAGTGATCAACTGATTGTCTAATTTGGCGCCTAATTATTTCCCCAGCGAATCATCGGCGACCGAGATCAATTTGACCTATTATGGGCCTTCCAACTGTTTCAAGGCCATTGTTCTTTTGACCCGTTTCACTGGCCCATTGGTTAATATATTTTAGGGCAACCTGAAAAGAACTGGGTATACTACACGAATTACCATCATAAAAAATGTTTTGTTTTGATCATCATATTTTTAATTTTGACAATAAAATTAATTAATTATTTAAATGATAATAATTAAGCCACTTATCGGAGAATGTGACATGACAATTAATAAAAAACTATATAATTAGACATTTGATCATTGTTATTTAAATATAATATTAATTTAATTATATTTAGTTTAATAAATTTAAATTTTCAATTTGAAGATAAGTGTCACGACACAAGTTTGAAGTTTATGTAATTAGCAAATTTTAGTTGTATGCTTTTATCCCTAATGGATTAGTAGTCCAAAGAAGAAAGGGAAGCCATTAAAGGGTAGTAGTTTATTAGAAGAGTAAGATGAAGGAAACGTCATCAATTAATATTGTTAGGCTCGAGATTTCAAAAGACGAAATAAAGTACAAGGACACATTGAACATTTAGAAAGTATAGATACTATATTGAAAGATTTGAAAAGTATAGAGGCATTAGTGTCATTATCGCTTATCATTTTGATTTATTATGTCACGGACCGCACCCTAGGGTCCGATCCCACCGCCCACCAAGGGGCCGGCAACAGCATATGCCCAAGAACCGAGCAGACCGAGCCCGACACAGCCTAGGAGCCCGACAGCAGCCCACACTCAAGAATTGAGCAAGCCGATCACGCCGCACACCACGTGCTCAAGCAAGCCGATCACACCGCACACCATGGGCCCGAGTAAGCCGATTACGCCGAACACCACGGGTCTGACAGCAGCACGCGTGGAGGGACTGGAAAGGGCCAACAGGACACACCCCACGGGTCCGCACACGACCTTGGGCCTGGCCTTCGCGCAAACCAAGTCTTCCTTGGGGTTTAGGGGCCATGAATCCTTTTGGGACAAGGATTACTTCTCCTTGAAGGAGTATGATATTAGCAATCCTAGTTAGAGTAGGATTAGGACATAGTGGGGCTATTTAAAGAGGCTTACCCCCACCTCATTACTTACTTTTTCTTAGGATTTTCGACTTGTTTGGCTTTGTTAGGAAGCGACTTTGTTTCTTTCCCTTCAATTAATAAAATTTCCAGGCGTTTACTCAACTCCTTGTCTCGCATCCTCTTTTCATCTCGCCAACATCACGTTTCCGCATAGATCTAAGCCCTCCGGCTTAGATCGAGCAGCCTTACTTAGGCGCCACAAGCTTTCCAAAGGCTCCTAAGACCGCACGTCCCAATCCAGGATTTTAAGGACGTGACAAGTGGTATCAGAGCAAGGAATTTAACCATAAACTGAAAAACTCATATGTACTCCTTTTATATACTTAACTCTCCCGATATTAAGTAAATGGATAACCTCACAATGCTCTCCCGAAACTCTTATGAGATGTTAAAACCAGACTAAATAAACTTGAAGCTTTTATTGAATTGAACAGAAAAAATCCTAAAAAACAGTACAACCCTTACAACTACGTTACAATATCAACCCTTTACTCTATGGGAAGTTTAGAACATGGTGGAGAGAGAGAAACGACTAGGGTTTTGAGGGAAGACGACTAGGAGCTAGATATCCTTTGCCTTGTCGAATTACATTCATATATATAGGCCTTGGACTTGAGTTTTCTTAATGGCTAAGAATACTAGTTTGATTAAAGTACAAATCTATTAAAGACTAAATCTCTGAGTAGATGTCTTTTAATTCGCCCTATCTTCTTGCTTTGACTTTTTCCTCAAACTTTGGGCAAGGCCTTCCTTGTGCTTCTGGGCTCCGACAGTTATGCAAGTGGTCCACAAAAATCAGGCTTTGAAAGCTCTATCGATCGAACTCCACTTTGCATTTTCCATCACCATAGTCTTCACTGTCACCTCCTCTGCCACGGCAGATGCCACGAAAATGTTGAGTTAGGTTGTCTCCTGCAATCCTTCACTCCAGCTTTATTGTTGCCTTTTGTTCCTCTGCTGCCTTGGATACTGCTACGACAGGTACCTACAAGAATGGACCAAAATCAGCAGTATCTATGCAATATTTTCCATTTGTGTTGGTTATGAAAAATCGATCCTAAAATACAACTAAACATGCTTGAGTGCATCAATAATATGGGTAAATGAGAGTTAAAATATAGAACTTTTATGCACTTAACAAATGTCTCATCTTGATGGACAAACTGTTTATTGGTGAATTGATTCAAAATTTACATACATGACAAATACAATTGTATTAATGAATTCAAGTGTTATACTAGTAAAATATTAATACTACAAAAACTTATAAAAGTGTTTGAAAAATGTTTAATTTTATATCAATGTAAGTAATCTCGTATATTTAATAAAATACTTTTTTCTATATTTTAAAATATTTATTTTTTTATAAGAATAAGGCTTAAAGGTCAAATTGACCCTCAACTGTTAACTCAAAGTAGTCATTATGATGGTGGCATGTGGCACATTCTAGACGTGCCACATCATCAAAACCGTAAATAATCATTTAAAAAATTTTAAAAATTTTAAAAATATAAAATAATATATTTAAAATTAAAAATATTTAAAAAAATTGAAAAAATATATATATAAATTATAAAGAAATTTAAAAATAAAAAAAATATTTAAAAATTTAAGAAAAATCTAAAAATATTTAAATGTGTAAAAAATTAAAATTATGTATAAAACCATAAAAATATTTTTACTTAAAATAAAAATATAAAATAATTGTAATAATTATTAAAAATTATATAAATATTTATAATGAAATAATATTTAAAACTGTATAGTTTTTCAAAAATGTATTTTTAATTATAAAATCTAAAAATTCAAAAAAAATTCAAATTCTTAACCCTAAACCCTAACCCTACATTCCCAAGTCTTCAAACCAGTTTAATTGACGGTGGAAGTTGTTGGTACTGTGGCAAACAAAGGTGTTAGAGAGAAGAAATATTGAGGGAGAACATGAATTTTCCTACGACGGAGAGTGGTCGATGGTTGATTCAGTGCTAATACTTGATTTAGGGATTTATGAGATTTTTTTGTGAAATAAATGAAACTTTTTGGTTCTTTAGACAAAAAAAGGAAAATAAGAAAAATTAAATTAAATTAATATTTTAAATTTTTTATAATTCATTATAATTTTTTATATATATTTTTTTAAAAAATCAATTTTGACTCTATCCTTTTATATTTAGATCGTTAGATGACATTGACGGTCAACACGCTCAAATTAACAAAGGAACTATATTGAGTGTGATTTAAATTATGAGAACTAAAGTAGGTGCAAAATTTTTATAAAAACTTAATTAATTTTTTGATTTTTCTCTTAGAGCCAATTTCACTTTTTAAACCTAAGAAGAAGAAAAAAACAAGAATTGTTTTTTGGTTATAGGCATAAAAAGAAGGGAGCGGGGTAAGGGTTGGGGGGCAGAGAAAAGAAGTAGCCGTTAGAAATTCCAACCTTACCTTGTTAAACCCACGTTGTTTCCTCTTTTAAAAACCAAAGCAGTCTCCCTCCCCCTTTCACCTCGCGATCTCGGTAGCTCCTTCCCTTAATTTGCATTCTTTCAACAAAACCTGTGTTGATCTCTTCTTCCTTTTCCTCTTTAGAAAAACAAGGGATTGAGAATGGCAACCGTAAATGGCTACCAAGGGAACACACCAGTGGCCAATCCCTCCGGATCAAGACAGACTGCCCCCACTGCTAAGTCCCTTGATTCCCATTCTGTTCTCAAAAGGTCCCCCTCTCCTTCTTCTTTTTATTAGTTTGAATTGGATTTTGTTTCTTAATTAACTTGGTGAAACTGAAGTTCATATTGTTGATTCTTTTTTAACTATGTTTTGATTTGTTTCTTCTCTTGGTTTTTGGTGTCAACAGGTTACAAACTGAATTGATGGCTTTGATGGTAAGAAGAATTGAACTCTAATGCCTTGAATCTGTTTGATTAAAAACGATTTCTTTCTTTCTCTAAATGCATATATTTTATGACAGATGGGTGGGGATCCTGGAATCTCAGCATTCCCAGAAGAGGACAACATATTTTGCTGGAAAGGGACAATTAAAGGAAGCAAAGACACAGTTTTTGAAGGAAAAGAATACAAGCTTTCCCTTGCATTCCCCAATGATTACCCTTTTAAACCCCCAAAGGTCAAGTTTGAGACTGCCTGTTTCCATCCAAATGTTGATGTCTACTACGGCAACATTTGCTTGGATATTCTTCAGGTACAACCGAACAACAACAACAAAAAAAAAGATCTTTTCTTTTCTTTTCTCACAGGACAGGACCAAATTTTGTAGGAAAAATAATAATGGTTGGGTGCATTGCTGACTTGTTGTTTGTGTTTGTAGGATAAATGGTCATCTGCTTATGATGTAAGAACCATACTGCTGTCTATCCAGAGTCTGCTTGGAGGTATTTGTTTTGGTTTCTTGTCTTTTATGTTTCTTTGTTCTTGAAGATGAGATTTAGAACCACTTTTGAATTAAATGCAGAACCAAACATTAGCTCACCATTGAACACTCAAGCAGCTCAGCTCTGGAGTAATCAAGAAGGTATGTATAGTTTGAATGCAAATAGTTTCACATTAAAGGTTTCATTGAATCTGAATGTGGTTGTGTCTGGGTTTTGCAGAGTATAGGAAGATGGTTGAGAAGCTTAATGCATGATTTAGAGAAATCAAAACAGATTAGCTCTTTCTTTGTCTGCTGTGTTTTTTTACAATGAGATTTATGTTTTCTTATTGGATTCTTGGGAAGCTTAATGTATAATCTGATGAATCAAAACAATAGTTTTGTTGCTTCCCGATTTATTTTTATATTTTAATTTTCAGTGAGATTATATATATATAATTTGTATGAGACTGAAATGATGGTGTCAGAATTACTGACACAAATAAACACATACACCGTCAATAAATCATCAAAACATTAGTTCAAATGAGCTTTTCTCCGTACGTGATTGAAGAGGACTTCCCCTCTCCACCTATCAACATCATAACATTTGTACATGCTCTCAAAATACCTCCATTTTGTCTACTCTAAGACTACCGTGATCAACGTCTCTTCGTCTAAATCAAAAAAGCGTAAATTGACTACAATGTCAATGTTACGAATTAACACTTTTATTTATTTATTAACAATTTTTATTTATGGAGAAAGAAAAAATGAATTTACCCTTAATAAATTTTGAACTTATAACTTAAAAGAGAAGGGAGGGATTAACACTTTTATTTTGAACATCAACAATTAACTTTACAATAAATTTAATGTAGATACTAATATTAAGCCTTAAAACGGGGATATTCTATAAATCTCTATTACCTTTGCATAACAAATTCAGATACTTTATATCTAAGTTTATTTTACCTTTTCAAATATCAAATTATTTTAGATGCTCAAATCCATTACTCATAGAGAATGCTAGCCGCTTACTAACCCTAACCCCTCACTAATCTTTTTCAAATATGAAATAGCCAATTTTTTTAAACACTAACCTTATCCTCTCACTAATCTTTTTCTCAAGTTATTCACTTTTATTTTTTTTCCTTTAAACACTGTAGTGACACTAATTTTAATATTGGTAGCCGACAGCCGAGATCTATCGTTTTGTTTGTTTTATTTTTCAGTTTTCAATAAATTGACTACAATGTCAATGTTACGAATTAACACTTTTATTTATTTATTTATTTTTTAACAATTTTTATCGTTTTGTTTGTTTTATTTTTCAGTTTTCAATAAATTATTCTGCTCTTGTGGCACGAATTTACTCTACCTTTTGGTGCGATTTTTTCTGTCTTTTGGCACATTTTTTCTTTTTTTTTTTTGTTTTTAATTTTCTATTTAGCGTTGGATCTGACGACACCACGACTGATTATGATGGTAGTGCTCATTTCATTATGTTGTTGATCTTCTTGTGTCGTACCCTCGAACTGGATTTAGATACGCGATTAAATCTACTGTTTCTTATTCGCGATTGAGTTGTGGTAATGATCTTATTGTCAACGTACCTTCATTGTAATATGCATTTTTATGTTGTTTGTTGATAGTTTTATCTATCATCGTCGATTTTGGTGATGTTTGTATCCTTCTTTTATTTCGAGTCTTTGGGTTAGGTTCTTATCTTTTCCTTGTATGGTCATCTTTTTATCTAGAGAAACTAGTTTTGTTTATAGGATTATGTCTAGATTTAGGTGTTTTGTTTACTAAGTTGTGAACTTTCATTGTAATTTCGGATATATCATCGTTTAATAAAATCAGTAAATTTCAATTTTTCAAAAAAATGATAAAAATTATAGTTTCATTGAAAAATAATGAAAAATAATTTTTTTATTAACAATTTTTACTTAGGGGTAAAAGGAATTTGTTCTTAATGAGTTTTGAACCCACAACTCAAGGGAGAGAAGAGGGTGTAAAAAAAAACTTTAATTATTTTCTCTACATATTATTAACAAAATTTTCTAACCTTTTATTCTCTATTAGTGTTTGATAACCATATTAAGAAAAATGTGTCAAGTAAAAGCTTTAATATATATATATATATATATATATATATATATATATATATATATATATATATATATGTTAGGATCAATTACATTGTGTAAAACTCAATTACTTTTACACAATTTTTGGACCGTTGGATAATGGTAATTAATGGCTCAGATTATTCCCTTATCTTTTTTTTCTCAAGTGATAATCTTTACATTTTTTACTGTTAATCTCATCCATCCATTTCACTCATCCAATGGTAATTAATAGTCCTAGATTAGTGTGAAACAAATATTTTAATTTTGATATAAATAAAAACCTAAGGACTAAATCGAAAAAGTCAAAACGAATTTTATGTCCTCAAAATATCCCCATATAATTTTAGTATTTTGCCCAAGTTAAAAACATACATTTTCAAATATTTTTTCTAAGTGTTTCAAGCCAAAGCAGTGTTTTTCAAGTACCCGTTTCGAAACGGCCCTAAGGCGTTTCGAAACATTTTCACCACTGTCGACCACCGTTCCGATACGTGTATCGAAACACTTGAAACCGTTTCGAAACGGCACAACTCGTTTCGAAACTGTTCTTCATGTTGGATTTAAAAAGGGCTAAATTATTTCAAATATTTCAGATTTTTAAATATAAAAGGGGTGTTTCGAAACGGATCAAGCCCGTTCCGAAACGACCCTTTGACAGTAGCCATTCCGTTTCGAAACGGATCAATACCGTTCCGAAACAGGGGCTAGGTTTTATTTTGAATAATATGACCGTTGTATGTTTTAACTAATTTTCTTAAAACCGTTAAGGCGTTTCAATACGGTCTAGGACCGTTCCGAAACGACCCTTTACAGTGGCAAAACCGTTCCGAAACGGCCCTAAGGCGTTTCGAAACGGGCTCTTAAATGCACCCCAACGGCTCTTTCTATTTTAGTCCGTTCCGAAACAGGTTTCCCGTGTTCCGAAACGGGTTGGTGCAGACAGCATTAATGGTGGCAAGAGAGGGTTCCAACGGCTCCATTTATGTTGCCAACCACCCAAACGGCTAGAAATCAATGAGAATGTATAAAAGAGACATCCAAAAGCATCAGCAACAACTATTGATCCTAAAGCAAACATCCAAACATCAAATTCAAGCATTTGAGCAAAAATCCCAAATTTGTGTAAAATCCCAATTTGTGTTCTTCATTCATATTTTGTAAAATTGGGTTGAGTGCTTGTATTAGGGCTATCATTTGTATTGAGAGATACCTAATTAGCCTACAAATTTCTTTGTTCTATTGTGTGAGGGTTGAGTTGATTTTTGGGTAGAAAAATCAACCGATATTGTAAAGGGTTGCCTCCTTGTCCTAGAAAAGGGGAATATCAATTTAGTGAAATTGTTGCAAATCCTTAGTGAGACTAAGGTAGTGGATGTAGAGTTCATTTGGAACTTGAACCACTCTAAATTCCTTGTTCATCATTTTTAATTTGCCAATTTCCACTACAATCCTTTAAATTTCCAATTCACCCCCCCTCTTGGTAAATATCGATCTTTCGATCCACTCAACAATTGGTATCAGAGCTTAACTCTTTGAGGATTAACAACCACAAGAGGAGATCCTTGGAAGAGTGTGATCATCAAATTATCAAGAGATGGCTTCAACCTCCGGTTCCGGCATGTACGAGTCACAATCAACCACCAAGCCTCCTTTCTTCAATGGTGACAACTATTCCTTTTGGAAGAACAAAATGAGGCTATTCATCAAGTCAAGTGACTATCTTGTATGGGCTGTCATTGAGGATGGGCCATACATTCCATTGAAGCAAGATGCTGAAGGCAAGATGGTGTTGAAGAAGAAAGCCGAAATGAGTGAAGAGGAGAGGAAGAAGATTCAAGTCAATGATAAAGCTCTCCACATGCTATTTTGTGCTTTCGGTCCGGACATCTACTCGAAGGTCTCATCAATTGAAAGTGCCAAGGAAGTGTGGGACACTCTTGAGACCACCTATGAAGGCACCAATGATGTCAAAGAAACTAAGATTGGACTTCTCAATCTTAGTTATGAAAACTTCAAGATGGAGCCCGATGAGACGGTGTCAAAGATGTTTGATCGATTCTCCACAATCGTCAACGGTCTAAAGGGATATGGAGAAATCATACCGGAAGACAAGCTTGTCCGGAAGCTACTCTATTCACTTCCCGAATCTTGGGATGGGAAGAGAACCGCTATCATCGAAGCAAAGAACTTGAAGACATTAAAGCTTGATGAGCTTGTGGGTTCTCTCTTTACTCATGAGATCATGAAGCAAGGAAGGGAAGATGAGAAAAAGAAAGAAGAGAAAAGAGTAGAGAAGCTTGAAGTCGAAAAGAAGAAGAAGATGGGAATAGCTCTCAAGGCTAAAGCTTCACAACATGATGAGAGCTCATCTTGTGAGGAGGATGAACTTGAAGAATTGGCTATGATAGCCAAACGATTCTCATGTTTCATGAGGTCCAACCGGGGAAGAAAAATCCAAAGAAAAATGGACTTCAAAGGGAAGAACAAAGAAGAAGGAAAGGATCCCATCATTTGCTATGAGTGCAAACAATCCGGCCACATCCGTTCGGAGTGCCCTCAACTCAAGAAGAAGGGCTTTGAGAAGAAGAAAAGACTCAAAGCCAAGCTTGCTACTTGGAGTGATGAGGAGTCATCGGAAGATGACGAACAAGAAGTGGCTAATCTTTGTCTCATGGCACTTGAGAAAGATTCCTCCTTGGTAACCTCTAACTCATCTACTTTAGATTTTTCATATGAAGAGTTAGATGATGCATATGATGAGTTACAAGAGGTATATGATGAATTAGTTGAGAAGTTTAAAGAGTCGGTCATTAAAAATAAGAAAATCATTTTAGAGCTAAATGAGAAAAATGACTCACTCACTCAAGCTAATTCTAAATTTGAGAAAAAGATTTTAGGATTAAAAGATGAACTTAAATTCTTTCAAGATGAAAATGTTGATCTTAATAATCTTTTATCTCAATGCAATAGTGAACACCAAAAGGTGTTGGGTGAGCTAAATGAGCTCAAAAAGTCCTTAAAAAATGTTGGTAGTGTCAAGCATGAAGTAGGAGAATCCTCTAAAACACACCAACCTAAGAAAAGGACTAATTACTGCAAACAAAGTAGCTACCCTAGACATAGTAGAGCTAAAAGAATTAGAAGTGTATGGGTTCCTAAGGAACTTGTAAAATCTAATAATATTGTTGCTATGTCATCTTGGATTCCTAAGGGAACCAAGGTTTTGGGAGCTAACACTCATGGACCCAAAATGATTTGGGTACCAAAAACCAAGGTTTAATATCTTTGTTTGTAGGGGGAGCATTGCTTCAAGGCCAAAGCACAAAGTCAAAACTCATGGTACCTTGATAGTGGATGCTCGAGACACATGACCGGAGACAAGAGTCGATTCATGGATTTAAAGCCAAAAAGTGGAGGAGTAGTAACATTTGGTGACAACTCCAAAGGCCACATTAAAGGTATTGGATCCATAGGTAATCACTCTACCATTCTCATTGAAAATGTCTTATATGTCGATGGTCTTAAACACAATTTATTGAGCATAAGTCAATTATGTGATAAGGGATTTAATGTTCTTTTTGATAAAAATGGATGCAAAATTGTAGACATTAAATCTAATAGTATTATGCTCATAGGTCATCGCATAGGAAACATATACATGGTGCATTTAGATGACATTCATACATCTCATGCATGTTTAGTTGCTCAAAATGAAAATGATGCATGGTTGTGGCATAGGAAGCTAAGACATGCTAGCATTAGTGTTTTAGAAAAACTAGTCTCTCTAAATCTAGTTAGAGGTTTGCCCAAAATAAAATTTTCAAATGATAAAATTTGTGATGCATGCTCAAAGGGTAAACAACATAAGTCTTCCTTTAAATCCATTAATGATGTTTCTACTAGTAGATGCTTACAATTAATTCATATGGATTTGTTTGGGCCAATTAGGACTATGAGCTTGGGTGGTAAATCGTATGCTTTTGTGCTAGTTGATGATTTTTCTAGATTTACTTGGGTTCTCTTTTTAAGTACTAAAGATGAGGCTTTGGAAAAATTCATCACATTTTCAAAATTAACCCAAAATGATCTTGAGCTTAAAATTTCTCATATTATGAGTGATCATGGAACCGAGTTTCAAAATTTAGGGTTTGAAGAATTTTTAAATGAAAATGGTATTAGCCATAATTTTTCAGCTCCTCGAACTCCTCAACAAAATGGGGTAGTTGAGAGGAAAAATAGAACTTTACAAGAAATGGCTAGAACTATGCTTTGTGAAAATAATTTACCTAAATATTTTTGGGCGGAAGCCACAAACACCGCTTGTTATATTGTAAACCGAGTTATGATTAGGCCAATTTTAAAGAAAACACCTTATGAGATTTTAAAATCTAAAAAGCCCAACATTAGCTATTTTCACCCTTTTGGGTGCAAGTGTTTTGTTTTAAATAATGGAAAAGATAACTTAGGTAAATTTGATGCAAAAAGTGATGAAGCCATTTTTATAGGTTACTCTTTAACCTCTAAAGCCTATCGAGTATTTAACAAAAGAACTTTAGTAGTAGAAGAATATATTCATGTTGTATTCGATGATAACCTCCTTCCTAGGAAGGATTCTTGTGATGATGATGATGATGTAGGAATCATAAATGCCTTTGATGGAGGTCAAACTTCAAAGGAGGATGAGATTCAAACAAAAGTAGAAGACACACAAGAACCACCTCTTGAAGCCTTGAAGGACTTGGCTATTGAGGAAAAGGAAGTGAGCTACCCAAGGGAGTTGAACTATGTCAAAGATGGTGAAATCTTGGGTGATCCATCCAAGGGGGTAACCACTCGTTCTTCTCTTAAATTAATGAACCATGTTGCATTTATCTCATGCATAGAGCCTAAAAATATAAAAGAAGCTTTGAAAGATGATTTTTGGATTTTTGGCTATGCAAGAAGAGTTAAATCAATTTGAGAGAAGTAATGTATGGACATTAGTTGATAGGCCTAGTAATCAATCTACAATAGGAACTAAATGGGTCTTTAGGAACAAACTAGATGAGAGTGGTAACATTGTGAGAAATAAAGCTAGACTTGTAGCACAAGGTTACACTCAAGAAGATGGAATAAATTTTGATGAAACCTATGCACCCGTAGCTAGAATGGAAGCCATTAGGATGTTGCTTGCATATGCATGTTATCATAATTTCAAGCTTTTTCAAATGGATGTTAAAAGTGCATTTTTAAATGGTTTTATAAATGAAGAAGTGTATGTGGAACAACCACCGGGTTTTGAAGATTCAAAATTTCCAAATCATGTTTTTAAACTTACCAAAGCCCTTTATGGTTTAAAACAAGCTCCTAGAGCCTGGTATGAAAGGCTTTCAAATTTTTTAATTGAAAAAGGATTTGAAAAAGGTAAGGTGGACACTACACTTTTCATAAAAATGTATAAAAATGACATCTTAGTAGTTCAAATTTATGTTGATGATATTATTTTTGGTTCTACTAATGAATGTCATTGTCAAGAGTTTGCTAAGCTAATGCAAGGTGAATTTGAGATGAGCATGATGGGGGAGCTCTCATTCTTTTTGGGACTCCAAATCAAGCAAAAGAAGGATGGCACCTTCATCAACCAAGCAAAATACATAAAGGATATGCTCAAGAAGTTTGGCTTGGAGAATGCAAAACCTCAAGCCACTCCTATGAGCTCATCTACAAAGCTTGACAAAGATGAAGGAGGTAAGTGTGTTGACTCTAAGCTTTATCGTTCTATGATTGGATCTTTGTTTTACCATACCGCAAGTAGACCGGATATCTTGTTTAGTGTTTGCTTGTGTGCTAGGTTTCAAGCTAGTCCTAGAGAGTCTCACCTTATAGCCGTTAAGAGAATCTTTAGATACCTTAGAGACACTCCTTGTTTAGGCCTTTGGTATCCTAGAGACTCTACCTTCAACCTTCATGCTTACTCAGATGCGGATTATGGGGGTTGCAAAATTGATAGGAAAAGTACTTCGGGGACTTGCCAATTCTTAGGTAGTATGCTCATATCTTGGTTCTCTAAGAAACAAAATAGTGTAGCCTTATCTACCACCGAAGCCGAGTACATATCCTTAGGGAGTTGTTGTGCTCAAGTCCTTTGGATGAAGCAACAACTCTTAGATTATGGAATTAAAGTTGGAACCATACCCCTAAAATGTGACAACACTAGTGCAATATGCTTAACTAAAAATCCCATCCAACACTCTAGAACCAAACATATAGAAATAAGGCATCATTTCATTAGAGATCATGTCCTTAAGGAAGATGTGGTTATAGAGTATGTAGACACCTTGAATCAATTAGCGGACATTTTTACAAAACTCTTAGACAAAGAGCGTTTTTGGTCCCTTAGGAGAGAGTTAGGTCTAGCTAGCCTATCTTGACCTTTTAGGACCTCTTTTGTGCTTAAATATGCTTGATTTTGTGAAATGCCATGTTGATGTGTTTAAACTCCTAATTTCATCCATGCCTATAGTTAGGGGGAGTATGTTTATGCTTAAATATGTTTTGCCTACTCATTCATGACATTTATGCATGTTAGGCCTCTTAAAAGATCATTTTTCTGCATTTTTAGAGCCTCATCTGCACTTCCAGGCCCAAGTGTATCGAAACGGGTGAACCTGTTTCGATACGGATACCTTAAATCCAGCTCTGAGAGAAGGGCGTTTCGAAACGCCTCAAAAGCGTTCCGAAATGTTTTTGATTCTGCCAAGGGGTGTATCGGAACGCGTTCTGATACGGGTCAAAGGGAGTTTCGATACAGTCAACACCATATCGAAACGTTCTGTTTATGGTTTTAAAATGGTCAAAACCCTAGCCGCCCGTTCCGAAACGGTCTTGACCGTTCCGAAACGGCATCGCGGACTGCTTTAAATTAGGGCTTTTAATGATACAAACTCACTTTATATCAAACTCTAAAACCCTAAACCGCCTCCCTCTCTATAAATACCCTCTAAAACTCTTTGTTTTTCACAAATTTATGAGGGGTTTTACTCTTTAACTCAAGTCTAAGCAAGCTTCATCAATCTTGTGCAAGGATTTTTTCAAAATCATCCAAAATCCCAAACTAAGGTAATTTTTCTATTTTTCTTTTTCTTTCAATTTTTGTTCGAATCTTAGGTTAGAAAATTTTATTTTTGTATAAATTATATGTTTTTTGTTGTGGGTTTTCAAACTCTTGTAAAAAAAATTTCAAATCTCAAAATTTTTGATTCGAATATATAATTTTTCAATCGTATTTTTTTTAAATTGTTTTTATTTTAATTTTGTTTTCAAAAACCTAAGTGGGATTTATTATTGGATTGATTTTAATTATCAATGCATACACTTAATTTTAAAACTCTTGCTTAATGTTTTTAGATGGCGGATCAATCGAACAAAAAGCGCAAGGCCGTTCAATCCGGTGATTCGAGCATTCGTCCGAATATCACTATGCTTTTTCAGAAATCTCTTAAAAATCCGGAAGCGCGTGCTCGCTTTGCTCATGTCAAGGATTTCGCGGTTCGTAAGGAACGTGTCATTGATCTTGAGTTCCTCAATTCCGAGCGATTCCTCTTTCGTTATCTCCCTCGTTTGGATGAGTGGAATCTCATGGATTTCTTGAGCCTTCCGGATGTTTGCTACAAAAATATGGTACTCATCTTTTACTCTAATGCTCGTTTTCTTTATGATGAGTCCAAAACCGAGATCATAGAAATTGAGTCATCCTTACTAAGCAAAAAGGTTGTCATAAATGTTAAACTTCTAGAATCTGCTCTTAAACTTAAGGATGAGGGTCTTGAGGATGAACGCCACTTTGGCACTTTCACCGGTAAAGCACTTAATTTGGATGTGCATGATCGTGTTCTTCACTTGATAGTCTCTTGGTTTATTCGCCTTTCCGGCGGGAAATATTCCCACATCCGTCAAACCGATCACTTTTGGCTAGAGTGTTTCCGTAGGGGTGAGCGCCCAAATGTCCCTAAGATAATCTTTGCCGAGATAGTCAATAATATCAAACTTATTGACACAAATGAGTTGAAGTCCTTTACTTATGGCATTGTCTTGAGCGCCTTATTTCACCATCTTGGTATCGATTGTACCTACGACTCTCCGGAACCTCGCAAGACCACTATTGGTGAGTCATCCCTTCGCAAGTCCGGGTTCACATATGTGAATGGTATTTGGGAAAGAATTGATAGAGAAGCGGTTCCTCCTCCCGTTGCTCCTCCACCGCAAGTTCAAATGGCAAACAATGAAGCTCTCACCACTTTCCTTACCGAGCGTTTCAACGCTTTGGACTCTAGGTTCGATGCTTTGGACACTCGCCTTACTTCGGGCTTTGAATCTATGGGCAATCGGTTAAAGAATGTCGAGGATCGCCTTCTTTCTCTTGAAACTTCTCATTCCAACTTGGATCTTTCCTTCTCCACTCTTTATGGGCAATGGACGAAGTTTCACCGTTCTCAAGCCAAGGACGATGATGATGATGACGAGGATGATGATGACGAGGCCTAGGATCTTCATATCATATCATATTATTTATGCTTTTTAGGATTAAGATTGCATCTTTTTGTTTTCTCATGTTTTTAGGAACCTATGCTTATGACTTTTTATTTGGGGTTTATTGTTTGAATTATGTTGAACTTCATGTTTGAATTATGTTTTGGATATTTTTATTATGAATTAATTCTATGGTTGATTATTATTGCTTATTGGTACTAATCTTTTATCTTCTCTATGAGCTTATGTTGTTCTTTTTGATCTAACAAAAAGGGGGAGAAGAAATTTAAGAGCCACAACACTAAAATTCGTTTTTAAATTTTAAAAGGTTTTTAAACTTAAACTTCAAATCAATTTTTTTTTAAAAACCTATCTTAAATTAAGGGGGAGTTAGAATATTTTCAAAACTTTCAAAATTCTCAAAAATTCTAACTTTGGTTTTGTTATATCAAAAAGGGGGAGATTGTGAAACAAATATTTTAATTTTGATATAACTAAAAACCTAAGGACTAAATCGAAAAAGTCAAAACGAATTTTAAGTCCTCAAAATATCCCCATATAATTTTAGTATTTTGCCCAAGTTAAAAACATATATTTTCAAATATTTTTTCTAAGTGTTTCAAGCCAAAGCAGTGTTTTTCAAGTACCCGTTTCGAAACGGCCCTAAGGCGTTTCGAAACATTTTCACCACTGTCGACCACCGTTCCGATACGTGTATCGAAACACTTGAAACCGTTTCGAAACGGCACAACTCGTTTCGAAACTGTTCTTCATGTTGGATTTAAAAAGGGCTAAATTATTTCAAATATTTCAGATTTTTAAATATAAAAGGGGTGTTTCGAAACGGATCAAGCACGTTCCGAAACGACCCTTTGACAGTAGCCATTCCGTTTTGAAACGGATCAATACCGTTCCGAAACAGGGGCTAGGTTTTATTTTGAATAATATGACTGTTGTATGTTTTAACTGATTTTCTTAAAACCGTTAAGGCGTTTCAATACGGTCTAGGACCGTTCCGAAACGACCCTTTACAGTGGCAAAACCGTTCCGAAACGGCCCTAAGGCGTTTCGGAACGGGCTCTTAAATGCACCCCAACGGCTCTTTCTATTTTAGTCCGTTTCGAAACAGGTTTCCCGTGTTCCGAAACGGGTTGGTGCAGACAACATTAATGGTGGCAAGAGAGGGTTCCAACGGCTCCATTTATGTTCCCAACCACCCAAACGGCTAGAAATCAATGAGAAGGTATAAAAGAGACATCCAAAAGCATCAGCAACAATTATTGATCCTAAAGCAAACATCCAAACATCAAATTCAAGCATTTGAGCAAAAATCCCAAATTTGTGTAAAATCTCAATTTGTGTTCTCCATTCATATTTTGTAAAATTGGGTTGAGTGCTTGTATTGGGGCTATCATTTGTATTGAGAGATACCTAATTAGCCTACAAATTTCTTTGTTCTATTGTGTGAGGGTTGAGTTGATTTTTGGGTAGAAAAATCAACCGATATTGTAAAGGGTTGCCTCCTTGTCCTAGAAAAGAGGAAGATCAATTTAGTGAAATTGTTGCAAATCCTTAGTGAGACTAAGGTAGTGGATGTAGAGTTCATTTGGAACTTGAACCACTCTAAATTCCTTGTTCATCATTTTTAATTTGCCAATTTCCACTACAATCCTTTAAATTTCCAATTCACTCCCCTCTTGGTAAATATCGATCTTTCGATCCACTCAACAATTAGTGTAAAACTAGATGAGTTTTACACCATGTAATTTGATCCCATCATATATATATATATATATTAAAAGTGTTGAATAAGATAGATAAGTGGATAATTAAGGAATTATCAATTAATATTGAAATTTTTAAGTTTGTTTTGGTCTTGTTTGGCAACTAGTGGATAATTGATAAGTCGTTAGAGAATTATATTAATTGATAGTTATTTGTTTATTTGAACAAGAAAAATGACAATTATATTTTTATATTCATGACCATGTTCGATAATTAACAAATAATTAATAGCTAATACTAAATTACATTAGTTAATAACGAATTACATTGATTGATATGACTATTAAATTGTAAAAATGTATTTAATTAAATTAACTGATAATTATAATTATTTAATTATTTCAACATACAAAATGTTATATAAAGACGTGAGTATATATCTAATGTTGTAAAAATAAAAGATAACAAAAAAAAAAATAGGCCGGCTGGGGTGAGCTGAAACTTTTCCGGTAGGCCTCTTTCCAGAGTATAGAAGCATGGGTGGTTGGACTGCTGATGAGAAGATTTATTTGGCAATATGCCATTTGTTGTCTTGCTATATGCAATAAATATACTACTATATAGTGTTATTATTATTATTAAAATCAATGTTCAAATTGGCTGGTTCAATTGCTGTTTGCTTCTACTTGTTATTCTCTTCTTGTTTCCTGTTCCTTTTTAACAAATATCAATTCAAAACTTGTTTTACAGAGTCATCATTATTCAGTTTAACAATATTGTTTAGAGATTGAACGAGTTGCTCTGGAATGATTAAGAGATTCTATATGATTTTGACAAGAGATGATAGTTTATTTTTTTTTCTGTAACAAATCAATACATTTTAAGAAAAAATATTTAAATATCAATTTTATCGACTGATCTTATGTATATCAAATTGAGTCTAATCAATTGAATTTATTCCCCTTCCGGATTCAAATCCTGACGAGATCCGTCGTCACACCTGAGTGCATTAATTTCTCAACTTGTATTTCTTAAATGAAATACTGACCAAACCCTGTTGTTTCTTCTTCTACTGTGGAACCACCTCTTCATATAATTGCTCAAATCACTCATATTTTTGGTTCTATTCATCTCTTCCTATATTTTTGGGCAAATTATGGTTTTCGTCGCTGAATGATTTACTTTATTTTTATTTTATTTTGATATATAATATAAATAACCAATATGGTTAAAGGATTGTTATTAGTAAAAATATATGAAGCACTGGCGGTAGAAATATTGTATTTCCATAAACGCCCTAATTTTAAAGGCTAGAGATCTAATTTATGGTTTATAGTTTATAATTTTAGGTTTAGGGGTTTAGAATTTAGTCTATGGTTAGAATTTAAGGTTTAATGTTTAGAGGTTAGGGTTTAGCTTTTAGAGTAATATGTTAGGGATTTAGATTTTTACCTATAACCCCTAAATTCTAACTCTAAACTCTAAATTTAAACTACAATCCTTAAATTCTAAGCACATAAACCTAAACCCCTAAAGTACGAACCTTGAATTTAATCTATAAACCCTAAAATTAGGGCGCTTGTGAAAACAAAATATTTTCAATGCTTGTCAATTTTGTTATCCAATTCCAAGAAATTATTAGAGTTGGACTATACGTGTTGTGTTCATTAATGTAGAGGACTAAAATTTTCCCAAATAATACAAGGACCAAAACCATAATTTTACCTTTAAAATAAAGCTTCACGTAGCTGCCTGCTGCCATGGGCGGAGCTACCTTGCTCATTGGGGTGTCGGTTGACACCCCAAATTTTTTTGGAAATTGTATTTTTCTATATAATTGGTATATAAAAAATAAAAAATAAATGTAATTGACACCCCATTACAAATAAAATGACACCCCATTACAAATAAAATGATACCCCTTTATAAATAATTAATTCCTCTTAAATACCGTTCGAAAAAATGACACCCCTTAAATAAATTCCTGGCTCCGCCCCTGCCTGCTGCCGTCCAGCTCCGTGCTCGGCTGCTCCTATATAAATACCATATACATCAAGGCATCTCTTGCCAAAAAGAACTTGTAAAAGCTAGTTCTAAGTTACTGAAGCAACCATGGCTAACACCTTGTTTTCCTTCAGTCTTCTAATATTAAGCCTTGCAGCCATGCACGGAACCCATGCAGAAGCAGTCGAGTACGTCATCAATTACAGTAGCGGCAACAGCAGCGGCGGCGTCCGTTTCAAGAACGAGATCGGTGTGGCTAACACCCTTCAGACCATGTACTCCGCCACAAACTTCATCTGGGACATCTTCCAACAAAACAACCCATCCGACAGGAAAAACGTGACAAAAATAACGTTGTTCATCGAGAACAGCGACGGGGTAGCCTTTACCGTGAACAACGAAATCCACGTTAACGCAAATTACCTGGGAAACTACACGGGCGACCTGAGGAGGGAATTCAACGGGGTGGTTTACCATGAAATGACGCATGTTTGGCAATGGGATGGAAACGGGCAGACCCCTGGTGGGTTGATTGAAGGGGTGGCTGATTATGTGAGGCTGAAGGCTAATTACATCCCGAGCCATTGGGTGCAGCCAGGGCAGGGGAACAGATGGGACCAAGGGTATGATATTACGGCCAGGTTTTTGGACTACTGTGATGGTCTTAGACATGGGTTCGTTGCAGAGCTGAATAAGAAGATGAGGAATAGTTATAATGCTGGGTATTTTGTTAAGCTGCTGGGGAAGACTGTTGATCAGCTCTGGAGTGATTATAAGGCCAAGTATGGCAATTAAATGGTAAAATGCCCATATAAAAAATAAGTTAGAATAGATTTCGATTTGATTAATATATAAGTATGTTCAGAGTGAGCAAAACCCAATGAGTTGTAACATATGTGTTAGTTTTATTGAAGGTTAAAAATAGAATAAATATTAACTAAAAAACTTCTCCACTTCTCCACTTCTCTATTTTCTCTAAGGCGGTTACACATCTTCTCTAACTCCTTCTTCTTCTTCTTCATCGTTTTTTTTTACCGGCGGCGGCCTTTGGCCGTTTTGCTAGTTTTGTACATAAATAAAATTCATCTTTTTCGATGAATATTTCGTTTTTCAAGTTTGTTTCTTGTTTTTCTTCTACTTTGCCGTATTCTTACTTAAATCTGTTTTTATGGCAGTTCTTTTGTCTGCTTGGTGGCAGTTTTTTCGTCTGCTTTTTAGCAGTTTTTGTCTGTCTTCATGACAGTAGTCTGTCTTTTGACAGTTACGCGTTCGAGTGACGAGTATCAACGAGCGCTTTTCAACGAAGGAGGCCGTTCTATACATGCCATGATTCCCTTTTGTGGTTGTGCCGACATGCCAAGAACAAGTAACAGAAGAATTTTTGCTATATTCAAAGAGCACTCAAGGCAAAGTTATAGTTTTTCTGGATTTTTATCAGAAGATTTCTTCTGACAGTGTTAGGTATGATATTTTAACGTTTTTCACACCTTTAGAATTTTATTATTTTGTTATGCATTGTATTTATCTTGTAAAAGGTGTGATTCTTTTGTATTCCTTTCACTGTTGAATATAATTCAGATTAAAAAAAAATAGAATAAATATTACCAGGCGACCGCAATAAAATTTCTCAAAAATATCTTTTTATTTAGAGTTACTCAATTTTCCAAATAGAACTATTCAGGCTCTTTGATTTTTTTTGGAGTTCGAAATGGATAAAATTTTATAATTTCAATAAACCTGGTTACAAATTTATGTAAATACTATTGAGATCTTTTATAGTTTAAAAAATTATGCAATTTGATCCTTTTTAGCAAATTATTTTTTTAAAATATACAAAAGCTCCAAACATTTTAAAAATTATGATCTTTAAAAATCTATTCTTTAAAAAATTGTTCAAGAACAATAAATAAGATATTTTAATCAAATGAATTATTATTTTTAATATGAAAAGTGAATTTTTATTATAATCATAGAAGATATTACAATTACAACGCATCCAGGAAGAAAAATAATGAGATTAATCTACCCAAATTTCTTACAACCCAAAACAAAGAAAAGTAAAAAACTTCCATAGAGATAAGCATACCGTCAAAATTTAGAAGCTTCTTGAATATCCTTGTCTCTATGCAACCGGGACTCATAACTGATGAAAAATGAATGGTGAGCGATCTAAAACTATTAAGCAGAATGTTTCGCTACCGATGACTGATTATATCGACAAACAACCATTAATCAAGTAGGGATCTAACTTGAATTTTCATTAATTTAACTGAATACTCAGTACTAAAGTATACTTCTTTGATGAAAGCTAAAGTGATTACAAGTAGAATCTGTTCTAAATATACTCTCAACCATTTGACAATGAACGCTCAATCACCCTGCTGCAGTTGCTGGTGCTCGAACCCGTGACCTCTAAGAACAACAACTGTTCCCTTAACCATTGAGTCAAATTGGTCCGTGCACTACTAAATTATACTTTAAAATTGAAATTAATTTATTATCCGCATTAAGTACAAATATTAATATCCGAAATTAATTAAATTATTGCAATAATTTATAATAATCATAATAATAACGATAACAAAAAAGAAGAAGAAAATCATGGGCCATATAATAAGTGAGAAATAATACCAAAAGCTAAAGCTTACTCGGATTGGCCCAATATTCCAAAGAAAAGAGTGTAAAAAGGAAACTAGCCGACTAGCCGTTAAAATTTTCAAATTGCAGGCAACGGTCAAATATCTCCCACCTTGATAATCCGACGACGTTTCCTCTTTTCTTCCCAAACTTTAAAGCCAAAGGCATCTTTCAAACCCTCACAAGTAATTACTCACATCTCTGTATACGAAGAACAGGAAGAAAAAAAAAACACTCCCTTTGTGGCTGTGGATCCGTTCTTCGTATGCCCCTTTGCTCACGTTCTGCTCATCTGCCGTTAACAACTCCCTTTGATTTTGATTGTTTCGGAAACCCTTTGTGGGTCTGTTTTTCTTTCTCCTTTCTCAAATCCTTTGTGAGTTTTGTTTGGTAAGCCAAAAGAATCGAATGGCGACCGCAAATGGGTACACAGGAAACACACCAGTGGCGACTACCGCTGGTTCGAAACAACCTACCCCCACAGCTAGGACTGCTGATTCTCAATCTGTTCTTAAAAGGTTTTTTCTTTATGTTTTCCCTCTTTTCATTAGTTTGTTTGAATTGGATTTTGTTTCTTAATTTTTGCTAATTGATTTATTTACTATGTTTTTTTTTTAATTTAAGTATTCTTTTGTTTTACGATGTCAACAGGTTGCAAACTGAATTGATGGCTTTGATGGTAAGAAGAATTGAACTCTAGTGCCTTGAATCTGTTTGATTAAAAACGATTTCTTTAAAAAAGGGTTTTTTTTCCTAAATGTATATTGTATGACAGATGGGTGGGGATCCTGGAGTCTCAGCATTCCCTGAAGAGGACAACATATTTTTCTGGAAAGGGACAATTAAAGGAAGCAAAGACACAGTTTTTGAAGGAAAAGAATACAAGCTTTCCCTTGCATTCCCCAATGATTACCCTTTTAAGCCCCCAAAGGTTAAGTTTGAGACTGCCTGTTTCCATCCAAATGTTGATGTCTACGGCAACATTTGCTTGGATATTCTTCAGGTACAACAGAACAACAACAACAAAAAAAGATCTTTTCTTTTCTTTTCTTTTCTTTTCTCACAGGACAGGACCAAATTTTGTAGGAAAAAAAATAATCTTTGGGTGCATTGCTGACTTGTTGTTTGTGTTTGTAGGATAAATGGTCATCTGCTTATGATGTAAGAACCATACTGCTGTCTATCCAGAGTCTGCTTGGAGGTTTGTTTTGGTTTCTTCTGTTTTATGTTTCTTTGTTCTTGAAGATGAGATTTAGAACCATTTTTTAATTAAATGCAGAACCAAACATTAGCTCATCATTGAACACCCAAGCAGCTCAGCTCTGGAGTAATCAAGAAGGTATGTATAGTTTGAATGCAAATAGTTTCACATTAAAGGTTTCATTGAATCTGAATGTGGTTGTGTCTGGGTTTTGCAGAGTATAGGAAGATGGTTGAGAAGCTTAATGCGTGAATTTGAGAAATCAAAACAGATTAGCTCTTTCTTTGTCTACAGTTGTAACGATGAGCTGTGTTTTTTATAATCTGATAAATCAAAACAATAGTTTTGTTTGTTTCCGCTTTATTTTTAATTTTTAACCTGAGAAGCTTAATGTATATTTAATTTTGACAATAAGATGGAGTTACCGACACAAAAATAAACACACAGAGACACTAAATCATCAAAACATCAGTTAAAATGAGCATGCAATGAAAGGCTATAGATGTTACAAGTTGAAATTATTAAAGTGTTTCTGTAATATTGTCGTCTAACAAATCACATGTCGAGAGATATTCGGTTTGAGTTAGTCCACAGATGTTTGAGAGTTATAATTTATACACAGATTATGATACGAGGTTTGTCGACGAGCAAAATGAGATAGTGGTAATTGTCGGGTTTTTAAGTGGTTGTGAAAAATAGAGAAGGGAGATGAGTTCTGGTTCGATCTTACACTTAATTCTCACTTTGGGAAGTTTAGGCTTTGTACGACATAATGAATGTAATAATATAGTCTTGGTTGTCGGTTAGTAAGATTAGCTGATGAGTTAGACAAACTTAAATTACAATTAAATTAGAAACGATGTAACTTTTTTGATGAATGGAAATCGTGTGCCTCAAACTATGCCTTCTTTGGTGTTCTACTTTTTAAAAGTAGGTTTAGAATTTAAGGTTAGGGGTTGTAGTTAGAGTTTAGGAAATTAGGGGTATAGTGTATTTTTTAGAATTTATGATTTAGGGTGTAGAAATTAGAGTTAGGGTTTAAAATTTAAATTTTCAGTGTATTTTTTTATAATTTTTTATTCCTTTTTGATAAGGTTTTAACGAAAGTATCAGAAATGTATGTTCGGAAGAGTGTAGAAATTAGAGTTAGGGTTTAAAATTTAAATTTTCAGTGTATTTTTTTTATAATTTTTTATTCCTTTTTTATAAGGTTTTAACGAAAGTATCAGAAATGTATGTTCGGAAGAGTGTATAGGACTTCCGAAAATGCAGACATAATTATGCGAATAAGTAATGGCAAGAAATATCGAAAGTCGAACTGGTTCAAACGTGTTGTGGCGTTGGTTTGTCTATTGAATTTCCCAGACGAGTAGGATATACCATATGAGAAGACCCTCAAGAGATCATGTTTATGAATTAATACTAACGATCAGGGCCGTTTTGGGCCAGGGCAGTAAAGACGCCCTCCCAGGGCCCACTTCCCAGAGAGAGCCCACTACCCAAGAAAACTAAATGAATATTGTTCTTCAGAGTTGATTAAAAGAAGCACGATGGTAAGTTTGAGGCCCCGTTGTGTAGAAGAGTTTAGATATAACTTATTGAGTTATGAGGGCCCACCACTCATAATATATAAATATTTTCATCTATCTATTTATCTATATGTCTTTATGTGTGTGCGTGTGCGTGTGTGTGCGTACCATTGAGAACGAACACAACATTAATAAAAAAACATTTTTACAATTAGAAAAGAAAAAGATAATAGCAAAATTCATGGTTAAATGCACCTTTTAAATTTTATTAATAAATAAATTTTAAGATTATAACTATAATACAATTAATATAACTTTACTCCATAAAGAATTTTCATAACTATAAATGTAATATAATTAATATTTTATTTTTTTAATATAAGAAGAAGAGAAATTAAGTTAATTTAAAAAATATATATTTTTTGACTCATCGTAAATAGCATGTTCCGCTAGTTTTCGGATCAACGAGTGTGATATTGCTTCAAATAACAGCCTTTGAAAAAATATAATGTTTCGAAATTAAGATGAAATAGTTAATTTTTGTTCTTTTAGAACAAAAAAATAGTCAATAGTTCATGTATTCTAATTTTAGTAGTTTCAATTCATGTATTTTTTTAAAATAAAATTGTTATGATTTTATATATATGTTCATACTTTTTTAACATTTTGATAGGCATACAAATACATTTTGCAGATAAAGTTGCTCGAATCCATGTCCCTTAAGATAAGCATAATATAATTTCTCTTTCCACCAAGACCACTCGTTGGGTTCGATTCATGTACCTTTTAATTTTTTAAATTTCAATTCACTCATAATACCAAGACATTATAACTAAATCACATGACTTAAATTTATCAAATTGGACAATGAGACCACTCGTTGGGTTCGATTCTTGTACTTTTAAAATTTCAATTGACTCATAATACCAAGACAATATAACTAAATTATATGACTTAAAATTATCAAATTGGAGAACAAGATCTAAATCTATAAGTAACATATAATATATGGAAATTTTTAATTTAATAGATTCTATATTATTATACAATAAAAATAAAAATTAAATTTTGTTAGATGTAAATAGACCTGACAAACTTGACCCGAGACCCCAAAATCGAACCGATTTACCCAAATCGAACCCGAAACTGAACCGAACATGCTTACCCGAAATTTGACCCGAAATTCGAAACCAAACCGAACCCGAACAAAAAATGAACTGATTTTTAGTTGAACCAAAATGGCCCGAACCGAATGGACCAGAACCGAAGACAACCCGAAATAAATAAAAGATATTAATAGAAATAAAAAAAGATGAGATATGAACAATAGCACAACTCACCAAAATGTCAAATATATTGGCTTTATAAAGCCATATAAAGGGTGTGTAACCCCCTCGTCCCGGTCTGGTCGGATGACCGGTCCGAGTGGGCCACACGGGGAAAACCGAAGCGAAACCCGTTAAGGCTTCCCTTCGGTTAACGACCCAGAAAATTTCTTTTTATCTTGTCTTGTCTACATGCATAATTTAGACCTAAGTGTGGCACGGCAGCGGAAGATACAATCATAACATCAAACATCGACCAACCCAACATTTAAACAGCTCATTTTGACATTCTGCAACAGGCCGTTTCGAAACGCCCATAGGGTGTTCCGAAACGCCTTGACTTAGTCAACGGGCCAGGGTCAACCATAAGGTGACCGTTCCGAAACAGGGGAGACCCGTATCGGAACGACCCTGACGGTCAATATCTCGTGGTCAACGAGATTTGACCGTTTCGGAACCTCAAAGGCCCGTTTCGGAACGGCTTCATCTCGCCAATTTCTCAAAATTCCAATAGCGAAAACGTTCCGAAACGACCCTCATCCGTTTCGAAACGGCAGGTCATATACACAGGGACCGTTCCGGAACAGGGGGACCCGTTCCGAAACACCCCCTGTCTGCAGACTTTTCTGGGCTGTTTTGTGGCACAAGGATGCCCCAAAACACCTCCCATAACACCATACAACATCCAAGCATTTAAACCCAAGATATACCAACATTACTATCATGCTTTAACAAGGTTTGGACATGTCTAATACTAAAGCAACATCCCACAAACATGCATTCATTCAAAGATCACTCAAACACATTTATAAACTCTCAAGCATAAGGCTAACATTTCAAGCAAGCAAATAGGCATGAGTTAACATTCATCATGGCAACACAACCATGCAAAAGCAATATATATAAAGGAGTCTACACATGCTCCTATCAACCAACAACAATCCAACAAAACCATACATGTCCCATTGCTCAAACCATTACATGTTTAAATACTAAAATCCATACTTGCTGAACTCAAGTCAAAATCACACTTGGAGGCTCTCCACTTGCCCGAGCAACCCACGAACTAAGGATCTGCAATGTTGAACAAAGAGAGCGTAAGCAATGATGCTTAGTGAGGGTAAACTCTAAAAACAAACCTCAACATTGCAGGGTCCAAGCACGATCTAGCCAAGGTAAGTCACAAACATACCAAAGGTCCACAAGATATATACATGAGCAAGGGACAATAATAAAGTCATGATCATAAACTCAATTTCCATGATACATGTAATCACAACCAAGTATTCCAATAAGAACCATGAACCTCAACACATTGATATACACATCAAACAACATTGGCACCTAGTTAAGACCCGAATACGCGGATAGATATGTTGGAAACTCATATCCAACAACCACATTACCTCGGTGGGATTCCACTCATCACCGGTCTCGCGGAGGGGATTCCACTCATCCTCACGCCCCGTCGATGGGATTCTACTCATCACCGACTATATTTAAATACAATTCCGGGCGAACCCGTACTCCTCCTTGGTGACTCAACGCCACCAAGGCCACGCGCGACTTTAGACTCATGTGTACACACTAACATCCTAATGATCGATCATTTGTATCCAAGTTTACTAGTGCCAATATTTACTCACATCACATTACTCACTTCATTAACCTTGTGCTTAGCACATACTCACCAACAACCATAATTATGCATGTCTCAAGCATCATAAGTTCAAACTCATTTCACATGTATAGAGCAATATACATAGACATTCATATCGCAATTTATGCAAGACATACACAACCATAAAATGAGTTCAACCAAAGGCTCTAGATCAAGTTTAGGATTAGGCTATCACCCTAATCCTAACTCTAGGCGGGTCTACCAAGCCCAACCTAGTCCATATACTCGAACCAACCAATTTAAAACCGTTTTAAACAATTAACCACTCACCTAAGCTTCCAAGCCCAACGACCAAGCAAGCGACAACCTTCAACTCCCCGAATTTGGTCCCAAAGTCTCTTCCGCGTTTCCTCTTACTTCAAGTCAAACAAAACACTTGCATTACTTCCCAATTCAATGCTAATTCAATCATCAATCTACTTTGCAACTCACAACCCATTTCCACAATTTTCCAAACCACATAACATCTCCAAAAACCCAATTTTCGGACTCCCACAACCAAGGACTGAAATACCCAATTCCAAGCACCCAAATGGCTTCCAAAACACCCCAAATCACCCTCCTAACATAGGTAAACCATCAGCCCTTCAATTCCAACATTAAACCTCTCAAAAGCCCAATTTTTCATACCTTAAAATTTGCCCTAAAGACCCACTACGAAAATTCACTCAAAATCAACCAAATTAAGATATGTTGTAAGTCTCATCATGATTAAGCATAAACCCAAAACAATTTCTCAAAACAAATTGAAAAACCCCATCAAAACCCCAAATTTCCATATGAACCCTAATTTCCAAAACTCACTATTTTTGAAATTTGAAATAATAGATAAGTAGAGAATGGAGAGGAGGTTAAGAAAATATATTTACCTTTTAATTTGGTGTAGAAATCGGCTAGCAAAGCTAATGGAATAGTAACTAGGGTTTAGGAGTGTTTGAAAATGGGGGAGGGTTTTGAAATTGGTAAAGGAGAAAATGAAGAGGAAGATGACAACTTTTATGGAAAAGTTGTCTTCCTTTATTTAAAATGTGGGTAAATTACAACTTTGGTCCCTCCTTCATTATTAAGACTCAAATAGGTCATTATTTAAAGTAGATTTATTTTTAATTAGATTCTATTTGACTCGGACAACAACCCGGCTACCTCCTAGGCCCTAGACACGGGTGTTACAACTCTCCCCCACTTAAGGAATTTCGTCCCCGAAATTACCTGGTGGAAACAGATACGAAAACTGCTCAACCATATCCGCTTTCCTCTCCCACGTGGCCTCTTCCACACCTCTATGCCTCCACAACACCTTGACCAACTCTATGGTCTTGCCACGCAATACCTTGCTATCCGAAGCAAGTATCTCAACGGGCTCTTCATTATAAGACAAATCCGGATTCAACTCTATCTCCTCAACGGGCATCACATGCGAAGGATCTGATCTATATCTCCTAAGCATAGATACATGAAAGACATCATGGATCTTTTCTAACTCAGAAGGTAACCTCAAACGATAAGCTACGGGCCCAATCCGCTCAACTATCTCATACGGACCAATGAACCTCGGACTCAACTTGCCTTTCCGGCCAAATCTCATTACCTTCTTCCACGGAGATAATTTCAGAAACACTTTCTCACCCACTGTGTCCTCAATCTCTTTCCTCTTCAAATCTGCATAAGACTTCTGACGATCCGAAGCCGCTTTCAAGCGGTCACAAATCAACTTCACCTTTTCTGTGGTTCCCTTAAGCAAGTCTGGCATAGGTAATAACCTCTGACCTGTCTCAGCCCAACAAATCGGAGTCCTACACCGTCTACCATACAAAGCCTCATAAGGTGCCATCTGAATACTAGACTGCTAACTGTTGTTGTAAGCAAACTCAACCAACGGTAAGTGCTTCTCCCAAGAACCCTGAAAATCGATCACACAACAACGAAGCATATCCTCTAGAATCTGTATCACTCGCTCTGATTGCCCATCGGACTGCGGATGATAAGATGTGCTGAAATGCAAACGACTACCCAAGGCACTATGCAAACAACTCCAGAACCTCGAAGTAAATCTGGGATCCCTATCTGAAACTATAAACTTCGGAACTCCATGAAGTCTCACAATCTCACGAATGTACAAGTTTGCCAACTTGTCTAAGGAATCCGTAGTGTTCACTGCTAAGAAGTGAGCACACTTAGTGAACCTATCAACAATCACCCACACTGAATTCTTCTTCGAAGGAGACAAAGGCAACCCCGATACAAAATCCATGGTGATTCTCTCCCACTTCCATTCCGGAATCTTCAAAGGCTGTAGCAAACCTGAAGGAACCTGATGTTCTGCCTTCACTCTCTGACAAACCATACAACGGCTCACATACTCGGCTACATCTCTCTTCAAACCAACCCAGAAGTAATCATTCTTCAAATCTCGGTACATCTTGGTACTACCCGGATGCATAGAAAAGGGACTCGAATGCGCTTCGCTCAAAATCTGACGTCTCAGCTCAACATCTTCCGGTACCACAATTCTATCTCTGAAGCACAACAAGCTCTCACCACTGAAACTATACTCAGTCGGTCTTCCTTCGGCTATGTCTTGAACATGAGGAACTAAACTCGCATCTTGCAACTGCTTTTCTCTAATCAACTGAATCAAAGAATGCTTCACTTGCAACTCGGTGATCAAACCACCATCATCGGACACACTCAATCTAGCGAACATAGCTCTCAACTCAACGGCCACTTTTCTACTCAAAGCATCGGCTACTACGTTTGCTTTACCCGGATGGTACTCAATGGTCAAATCGTAATCTTTTAACAACTCTAACCATCTTCTCTGTCTCAAGTTCAACTCTTTCTGTGTCATCAAGTACTTCAAGCTCTTGTGATCGGTGTAAACTATACACTTCTCACCATACAAATAGTGACACCAAATTTTCAATGCAAATACAGCTGCGGCTAGCTCTATGTCATGTGTAGGATAGTTCTTCTCATGAATCTTCAACTGTCTAGAAGCATAAGCAACAACTCTCCTATCTTGCATCAAAACACATCCTAAGCCTACGTAGGAAACATCGATGTAAATCACAAACTCCTTACCTGAAACAGGCTGCACTAACACTGGAGCATTTGTCAATGCTTCTTTCAATTTCTCAAAGGCCTTTTGTCTTGCATCTGACCATTCAAACTTGACTCCCTTTTGCAACAATTTAGTCAAGGGAGCAGCTACTCTAGAGAAGCCATCAACGAACCTCCTATAGTAACCGGCTAATCCTAGGAAACTCCTAATCTCGGTCACGGACTTAGGTTGTTTCCACTCAACAATAGCCTCAATCTTCGATGGATCAACCCGGATACCTTCGGCCGAAACAACATGGCCAAGAAATACAACCTCTCGAATCCAGAACTCACATTTACTAAGCTTCACATACAACTGATTGCTCAACAATCTCTGTAAAACAAACCTCAAGTGCTCATCATGCTCTTCTTCTGTCTTCGAATACACAAGTATATCATCAATGAAGACAACCACAAATCGGTCTAAATAGTCTCTGAAAATTCTGTTCATCATGTCCATGAATGCTGCTGGTGCATTTGTGAGCCCAAATGGCATCACAAGAAACTCATAGTGACCATATCTAGTCCTAAAAGCTGTCTTCGGAACATCACACTCTTTCACTTTCAACTGATAGTACCCGGATCTCAAATCTATCTTCGAGAACACTGAAGCACCCCTCAACTGATCAAACAAATCATCTATACGAGGCAACAGATACTTGTTCTTCACGGTCAACTGATTCAGCTGTCTATAGTCAATACACATACGCATGCTACCATCTTTCTTTTTCACAAACAACACTGGAGCACCCCACGGAGAACTACTAGGCCTAATGAAACCACGGTCTAATAATTCTTGCAACTGACTCTTCAATTCTTTCAACTCTTTCGGAGTCATGCGATACGGAGCTATCGAAACTGGACTAGACCCTGAAACTGTCTCAATCACAAACTCAACATCTCTGTCATGAGGCAAACCCGGCAACTCTTCAGGAAACACATCTGGAAAGTCACACACTGTTCTGATATCTTTCGGTCTAGCTTCACTCATGTCCGGATTCATAACATAAGCTAAATAGGCCTCACATCCAGAGTCCATCAACCTATGAGCCTCTAAAGCTGACACCACATTAGACAAGAACTTAATGTTCTCGCCCACTACCACTACCTCGTAGTCATCAGAAAGTTTCAAGGAGATTCTCTTTGTCTCAAAATCCACGCTAGCCCGATGCTCAACCAACCAGTCCATACCCAAAATAATATCAAAACCATAGAAGGGAAGTTCCATCATATCAACTGAGAACACATGCCCCTGAATCTTCAGTGGACACCTCCTATACATACGTCTAACCACAACTGTCTCACCAAAAGAACTAGTAACATGCATACCTACATCCAAGATCTCAACAGGAATATCTAACTTCTGTGCATGCTTACTCAAAATGTAGGAATGCGTAGAACCCGAATCAACCAAAGAAAGCAAGGACATAGACTGTAACTCGAAATTACCTGCTATCACATCGGTGTCGTTCCCGGCCTCTCTCTGAGCATAGACCCTCTCTGGTCCTCCCGCCTCCGGCTGCACAGCCACAACATGTGCAAGGTTCCTCTGAGCATCTACCCTAGGTGCATCAGCCCTCAGCTGGAAGTAGCCACGACCGCGCCCACGGCCTCTCTGAAAATCATTACCTCTCGCAGGAGCCTGAGCAATATTCGGTGCCTGAGCTACCTGACGCGGACAGTCCCTCCTAAAGTGGTCTCTCGAACCACAGTTCCAACAAGCATGGAAGTTACCCCAGCACTCTCCAGTGTGCTGTCTCCCACACTGTGCACACTCGGGCAAGCGCCCTCCTCCTCTATGGCCCTGATGGCCCCTACCATGGTGGCCACCGCCACGTCTCTGATCAAACTGATGTTCGCCACCTCTGTGCCTCTTAGCATCTCTACCATCAAAGTGGTTATGCCTCTTTCCAGAACTAGAACCACCGGCTCGTTTGGCTGAACCCAAACTATGCTCCAAATCCTTGGCCCTCGCGACCAACACATCAAAGTCTGAGTAGCCAGAAGCCAACGTGTACCTCTTAACCTCTTCATTCAATCCGTATCGGAATCGGTTGCAGCGTTCCACTTCAGTAGGAACCAACTCTGGAGCATACTGACTCAAGCGAACAAAGCGGATCTCATAATCAGTCACAGAAGCATCCCCTTGAGTAAGGGCCATAAACTCTCGCTTCTTCTCATCCAAGTACCTCGGTCCCAAGTACCTCTTTCTAAAAGCAAACTCAAAGAAATCCCAATCTATCTCGGCCTCTGGAACCCCGACAGTAATGGTGACCCACCAGGTGTAGGCATCACCCTGAAGCAGTGAGATCACACAACCCAATCTACGTGCGCCTGCACAACCCATTTGAGCCAAGATATGAACTGTCTTTTCCAACCATAACTCCGACCTCTCCGGAGTAGATCCTCTAAACTCCTCGGCCCCTAAGCTACGGAGCCTCTCCAAAGGTAAACTAGCATCATCACACCTAGGCTGAGCTGCAGCCTGAGCTCCCGCAACTGCGGCCTGGAACGCTCCCGCTATTGCTTGCACAAGCGGAGTCATATCAATTCCAGCTGGACCTTGGCCACCTTGGCCACCTTGAGGTCCATTTCCTCCGACTCCATCCTCGCCCCCAACTCCCGGTGGACGAGGTGGTGGAGGAGCGCCAGCTCCCGCGGCCCCCGGTCCCTCTATGTGAGCCCCCGCACCAACTACCGGCTCAACAGGAGCCACAACTCGCGGTTCCGGGCGAACCAACCTCGGTCTACCTCTCGGTCTAGACATCGCTCTCACAATTATCAACTACAACCACAATAACAAAACATTCAAGCTGGGTTAGCAAGGCAAGGCTTCCAAGTGTTTCAAGTACGTTTCCTCACTTAAAATCATTTTTTTCCAATGTAATAGTAGTAATGGGACCCACACACACATACTTTAAAATAAAACAATCAGCATACTTGTCACACAAGCAACCATTCTTACAAAACAAGCAAACACCGTGCATTTCAATTTAAAAACTTAAACTTACCTCACTTACCTGCCCAAGGTCTCGGTAACCTTAGGCTTTGATACCAACAAGTGTAACCCCCTCGTCCCGGTCTGGTCGGATGACCGGTCCGAGTGGGCCACACGGGGAAAACCGAAGTGAAACCCGTTAAGGCTTCCCCTCGGTTAACGACCCAGAAAATTTCTTTTTATCTTGTCTTGTCTACATGCATAATTTAGACCTAAGTGTGGCACGGCAGCGGAAGATACAATCATAACATCAAACATCGACCAACCCAACATTTAAACAGCTCATTTTGACATTCTGCAGCAGGCCGTTTCGAAACGCCCATAGGGTGTTCCGAAACGCCTTGACTTAGTCAACGGGTCAGGGTCAACCATAAGGTGACCGTTCCGAAATAGGGGAGACCCGTATCGGAACGACCCTGACGGTCAATATCTCGTGGTCAACGAGATTTGACCGTTTCGGAACCTCAAAGGCCCGTTTCGGAACGGCTTCATCTCGCCAATTTCTCAAAATTCCAGTAGCGAAAACGTTCCGAAATGACCCTCATCCGTTTCGAAACGGCAGGCCATATACACAGGGACCGTTCCGGAACAGGGGGACCCGTTCCGAAACACCCCCTGTCTGTAGACTTTTCTGGGCTGTTTTGTGGCACAAGGATGCCCCAAAACACCTCCCATAACACCATACAACAGCCAAGCATTTAAACCCAAGATATACCAACATTACTATCATGCTTTAACAAGGTTTGGACATGTCTAATTCTAAAGCAACATCCCACAAACATGCATTCATTCAATGATCACTCAAACACATTTATAAACTCTTAAGCATAAGGCTAACATTTCAAGCAAGCAAATAGGCATGAGTTAACATTCATCATGGCAACACAACCATGCAAAAGCAATATATATAAAGGAGTCTACACATGCTCCTATCAACCAACAACAATCCAACAAAACCATACATGTCCCATTGCTCAAACCATTACATGTTTAAATACTAAAATCCATACTTGCTGAACTCAAGTCAAAATCACACTTGGAGGCTCTCCACTTGCCCGAGCAACCCACGAACTAAGGATCTGCAATGTTGAACAAAGATAGCGTAAGCAATGATGCTTAGTGAGGGTAAGCTCTAAAAACAAACCTCAACATTGCAGGGTCCGAGCACGATCTAGCCAAGGTAAGTCACAAACATACCAAAGGTCCACAAGATATATACATGAGCAAGGGACAATAATAAAGTCATGATCATAAACTCAATTCCCATGATACATGTAATCACAACAAAGTATTCCAATAAGAACCATGAACCTCAACACATTGATATACACATCAAACAACATTGGCACCTAGTTAAGACCCGAATACGCGGATAGACATGTTGGAAACTCATATCCAACAACCACATTACCTCGGTGAGATTCCACTCATCACCGGTCTCGCGGAGGGGATTCCACTCATCCTCACGCCCCGTCGATGGGATTCTACTCATCACCGACTATATTTAAATACAATTCCGGGCGAACCCGTACTCCTCCTTGGTGACTCAACGCCACCAAGGCCACGCGCTACTTTAGACTCATGTGTACACACTAACATCCTAATGATCGATCATTTGTATCCAAGTTTACTAGTGCCAATATTTACTCACATCACATTACTCACTTCATTAACCTTGTGCTTAGCACATACTCACCAACAACCATAATTATGCATGTCTCAAGCATCATAAGTTCAAACTCATTTCATATGTATAGAGCAATATACATAGACATTCATATCGCAATTTATGCAAGACATACACAACCATAAAATGAGTTCTACCAAAGGCTATAGATCAAGTTTAGGATTAGGCTATCACCCTAATCCTAACTCTAGGCGGGTCTACCAAGCCCAACCTAGTCCATATACTCGAACCAACCAATTTAAAACCGTTTTAAACAATTAACCACTCACCTAAGCTTCCAAGCCCAACGACCAAGCAAGCGACAACCTTCAACTCCCCGGATTTGGTCCCAAAGTCTCTTCCGCGTTTCCTCTTGCTTCAAGTCAAACAAAACACTTACATTACTTCCCAATTCAATGCTAATTCAATCATCAATCTACTTTACAACTCACAACCCATTTCCACAATTTTCCAAACCAAATAACATCTCCAAAAACCCAATTTTCGGACTCCCACAACCAAGGACTGAAATACCCAATTCCAAGTATCCATATGGCTTCCAAAACACCCCAAATCACCCTCCTAACATAGGTAAACCATCAGCCCTTCAATTCCAACATTAAACCTCTCAAAAACCCAATTTTTCATACCTTAAAATTTGCCATAAAGACCCACTACGAAAATTCACTCAAAATCAACCAAATTAAGATATGTTGTAAGTCTCATCATGATTAAGCATAACCCCAAAACAATTTCTCAAAACAAATTGAAAAACCCCATCAAAACCCCAAATTTCCATATGAACCCTAATTTCCAAAACTCACTATTTTTGAAATTTGAAACAATAGATAAGTAGAGAATGGAGAGGAGGTTAAGAAAATATATTTACCTTTTAATTTGGTGTAGAAATCGGCTAGCAAAGCTAATGAAATAGTAACTAGGGTTTAGAAGTGTTTGAAAATGGGGGAGGGTTTTGAAATTGGTAAAGGAGAAAATGAAGAGGAAGATGACAACTTTTATGGAAAAGTTGTCTTCCTTTATTTAAAATGTGGGTAAATTACAACTTTGGTCCCTCCCTCATTATTAAGACTCGAATAGGTCATTATTTAAAGTAGATTTATTTTGAATTAGATTCTATTTGACTCGGACAACAACCCGGCTACCTCCTAGGCCCTAGACACGGGTGTTACAGGGTGTAAAAAAACTGACCAACCTTAAAACTTGATTAAAATCAACCGATTTCCCATCAACCAGAAATTGACTCGAACTGATCCGAACCGAAAATCAACCAAACCAAAAATCAACCGACCCGAAAATCAATCGAACTGGAACCGAACCGAACACGAACCGAATGATATCAGACCTGAAATAACCAAAACGGGAATGACCCGAACCGGTTGACCCGTTTGTCACCTCTAGATGTAAATAGGGCATAATGTAAAAAAGAAAAACATAATTAATTAAAGCTATATGACAATAATCTGTGAACGAGAGAATGAATATGATAGAAAGTGGGGGTAGACGAATTCTTTTCGTATATAAATGTAAGAGTATTTGATTTAGTTTTTATAGACGATAATTTTGTCTAAATTTAAAAGTAAAATTATATAATATATATGAAAATAAAATAATTTTTAATCATTTAAAAATAAATAAACGTAAAACATAAGATTATATTTCCTAAAATTTATATCATATAAATAAAAAATTATTGAAAAAATAATTGAAAATATTTAAATAGAAAAAATGAACATTAACTAACGTATTAATCAGCATGCATGGTTTTTTTATAAAACTATTAAATAAATTTAGGTGGGTAAGTTACCCACTAGGTATAGAAAGTTTTCTCCCATTTTTACATGATAGAATAAAAGTAATGGATAATTTGGGACACGTTGTGTACTAAAAAAACTATAAGTTTAGTAACAAATATATCATTTTTTTCTAAAATTATAATTTAATCACTCAATTAAAACTGCACGAACCAACTTGCCTCAGTGGTTAAGGGAACGATTGTTGTTCTTAGAGGTCACGAGTTCGAGTACCAGCAGTTGCAGTAGAGTGATTGAGCATTCATTGTCAAATGGTTGAGAGTATATTTAGAACAAATACTACTTGTAATCACCTTAACTTTAAAAAAAATCACTCAATTAAAACTTTATGACAAACAAATTACTACGTCGTTAAAATTGAATCATAAAAATTGAGACTTATTATGACTTTAACATTACTTGCTAGTAGACACAATCACTTCAATAATCGAAATTTTAAATGTGAAAGGTTAAATTTATTAAATTATTTTAAATTTAAATTAAATTAATAAAATATATATTTTGGTACTAAAAATGTTATTATACGAACCTCTCCTTTAATTTAATAATAGAGTGGTATGTTTATCATAAAAGTTTTAATTAAATGATTAAATTAATATTTTTAATATAAAATGATTGATTTATCACTAAATTTACAATTAAGTGGTATTAATTAAAAAGATAATGATGGGACATTTTTATATGAATATCATGAAGCCATAATAAAAATTTAAACGTAATGACCATCCAAATCCGTATTGGATCATCTTTTAAATTTTATTTATGTACATTTTCGATCAGGAGAGGAAGAGAATTGTCCGTAATCGAGTCCACTACTTGGGGTGTATACGATTCGGTAAAAAAATTTAATAACCCACTGATTTTTACTTCGATTAAGTTCGGTTATCGATTTTTCCACGTTAAATATAAAAAAAAGTTATAAATTTTAAAATTGACACCGAATTACAGATCAGTTCTGATTACAGATCTAGCATTACCTGTTTCAATCAAGTCTAGGCCTAAGAAGTAAGAATTAGATGATCCATCTTGCACTAATCTCATTTAATATCCATCTAATTATAAAATTCCGCAAACAAAAAACAACAAAAGCAATTTTAAAAACCTCTTGAACCACCTCCATTAGTTTATCAGAACTTAGTTCTTACAGGATACAGTTTTCAGTTGTGGGAGAATTAGCTTTATGTTATAATTGGGTGTGAATGGGGAGCTATAGAGGAAAGTAGAGGTCTTCCCAGGAATCGAAAGTTTCAATATAAAGATGATGTTGGTAGAACTTGGGGCGAGCAAAACTCGACTCGAAAAAATCAAATTTTTTGACTCGACTTGGGGGAAAAGAAATTCGACTCGTCTTGACTCGACTCGAAATTGCATAAACTCGACTCGACTCAAAAAAATTTCAAATAAAGTTTGATTTGGAAAATAGAAACTCGAATAACTTGAAATTTTTAGTAATTAATAGATTGATTTTTAAGTTCGAGTTGAGCCCCTCAATTTTTCCTGGTATATATATACCAATATAAAAAAATATGAAGAAATATATGCCACATATGAAGAAATATGTATGATGGGTGTCGAATACGTCAAAAAATAATACCTACTTGTTCTTTGGATTTGTAGTACTAGCAAGTATGGTGGATTCCACATAAAGCGGTAAGAAATTAAATTTACAAGCGAATGCAATAAAAGTAAAAGGGAGTTTTTAGAGAAATCAATTGTAATAAGAAAGAACTCAATATAAACTGAGACTCTAGTTAAGGTAGAACTCAAAATATTAAATCAAGAACTTAGATCATAGATTTCACAAAAGATAAATCAACATCAATCTCAAATAGCTTGGTTTCAAGTTAGATGATAACTCACAAATAACTTAAATCTCTTCTTTCATAGAAAATAATTTAATAACCCATAAATTACTAACTCTTATTATCAAGGTTAAAATTCATTCGATAACCCACTAAGAATTATAACATATCAAATAGCATTAAGAATCATAGAGACCCAAACACATATTCTTTCTAAGCACTAACCCGTTAACTTATTAAGAACATGAACTCATACCTTTAGAAATCTAAGACGAATTTTCTTACCACTTGTGTCAAAAACCCATGACTTGGTTGCATGCATACATATAACCACAGCATACACATGATGATGAAGCATAAAAGATAGGAAGATACTTGAATAAAGATGAAGATAATTTGGGAACAAGAAATCTCACTAAAAACTTGAAATGATATCCTTGTAACTACACTTGACTAGAAAAAGAGAGTTTAGCCACTCATGGTGGTCGACAGCCATAAGAGAAGGGATAGGGTTTCGGCTACTTAAAGTTATTTTCCTTCTCGTTATGATCTCTATTTATAGGGAAGAATAAAGAGAATACATTAAATGCAACAACCTTAAACTACTCAAATTATTGCAAAAGTAGAAGTCCACTTGTAGTAAGATTGCTTGTCGTCTAAGTCAAAAAGTCTGTCCCGCGCCGTAATCATCTTTTATTCAATTAACGCTACTGGTTTTACGTGAAGGATTTTCCATAAATGCCAAAAAGGTGCTAAAACTCGTCTTTTACGTATAAAACGTCATTAAGGCCCAAAAACACCTGCAATACTAAATAGAAACCAAACTAAAGGTTTTAAGATAGGTTAATGTGCTAAAACATAAGATTTAATATGTGAAAAACATACAAAATAATGACTTATCATATACCCCACACTTAGATTATGCTTGTCCTCAAGCATATTGAATTTCAAGATTTAGGGTCCCTTTGCTAACGAAGATAGAAAAAGGGAAGTAATAAATCATGATTGCAAATTAGCACAAGCAAATAATATTTCAATTAATTATCATAAAGTCAAAGATAGAATAAGATCAAACACTTCGCAAAGGATTCACTCAATATCGCTTAAAGTGTTTAATGAACAACAACACTCAAGTCAAAACATGAAAAGATACTTACTATAGGCTTGAAAATATATCACATCTCCACCACTTAGGTAGGATGAATCACAAGATCAAAAGGTATTTAAATAGGTTGTAACGAGGCTTAGGACAAGGTATGATGAGAAGGACTTTTAGGTTCTTTGAATCGAAGAACTTCACACTCCTTTTTCTCTTATGTATCAAGCATTTTTCATAATTTAATTTTGGGAGGAACAATGATTCAATCTTCTTCACACTTTTTGTCTTTAAATTTTGTTTGAACAAGATAATTTTCTCCTTAATTTTTATTTTCCTTGTTTTTAAGATTTTTTTTCTTTTTGCTTGAGTTTTCTCTTTTTCAAGTAAGGTAAGTGTGTAGTTCTTCAAATTCGAGTATAAATTAGAAAAATCAACAAAAAAAATTATGCTTGTAATGTGGTTAATTTTCAAACAAAAGGCTTAAGCTAAAAAGTGATTGTCTAATGGTCATAATTACCAAGGTAGGCTTTTTGGCTCAAAGTTCATATCTAGGTGCCTTAATCATCTTAAGTAATTCAATCCTACAATGTGGTCTCGACATGCATAACATCACAAGTTCTAGAAATAATCTAATCATGCACTACAATAAATTTAATAATTAGTGACAAATTTTCTATACGACGTTGCCTATAACGTCACAAAATATATTGAAAATGTATCGATTTTTTTATCTTCGTCACATTTAGTGAATAATGGTATATACTTTTGTGACAATTTTTAAAAATGTCATTAGCTTCATCACTATATGTTTGGCGCCAAAATATTTTTTAGAAAGAAATATTTTAATGACGTTTAGTCAAGATGATGGCGTTGTAAAATCGTCAACAATGAAATGAAACTATTGGTGACGAATTATTATTATGATTAGAGGTGGCAATCGGGTCATTCGGTTCGGGTTTGGTTCGGGTCGTTTCGGTTCGGGTCATTTCGGGTCTATCTAGAATCGGTTTAGATTCGGTTCGGGTCGGTTCGGTTCGGGTCTAATTTGGGTCTGTGATGAGTCGGATTCGGTTCGGGTATTGGATCGGGTCAAAATCGGATCGGTTGTTTTCGGGTCGGGTCAATATCGGATCGGTCGCTTTCGGTTCGGGTCAAAATCGGGTCGTTCGGGTCGCTTTCGGTTCGGGTTAAAATCGAGTCAATTTCGGGTCGGGTCAACATTTAAATTTTCGGGTCAATTTGATTTGAGTTGGGTTAAAGGTTTGAGGTTTAATATTTATGGTTTAGTTTAGAGTTATTGATGTATGAGATTAATTCTAATTCAACTTGTCAATCTATGCATTTGAATTTGATTAAATATTTAAATCAAAGCTTCATGTATCCATATAATTTTTTTGTATAATTATATTGAATCAAAGTTTATAATAATAATAATAATAATAATAATAATAATAATAATAATAATAATAATAATAATAATAATAATAATAGTAATAATGTCTGAAATGAATTAATTTATTTAACTTAGGATCTAATTGAATTAACTAAAATCTAAAAGCATAAATCACGGACATAATTAAAATAATTTTAAAACTAAATGTAAAATTTCAATTAAACTAATCTAAATTGAAACTCAATTAAATCAAGAAAAATGGAAAGACAATTGGTAAAAATAGAGAGGGAAAAAACAAAATTTTGGAGGGAAATAAGCCACCAATTTTTTAAGCTAGATTGAAAAAATAACAAAAATGGAGAGCAGAGGGAGAAGGCAGCAAAGGGAGAGCGGAGGGAGAAGGCAGCAAAAGGAAAGTAAGGATCAAAAGGAGACTGGGTTCATATGGCGGCGCAGAGAACCAAGAGGATATACGGACGGGAAGGTGCAACGGTCGCATAGGTCAGCCACGGGCAGTCATTTGGGTACCCTTCAGGCGCAACTCACTCAGGAAAGAGAATCCGGTAGAGCCATAGGTAGAAAACAACAATCACCACGTCGAGGCCACACGGTGTTTGTGGATAACATCAACAAAAAGACCCACCCAGATGTTCTGAAAGAAATCTTCAGTCTATATGGAGCAGTAGTCGACGTCTATATTGCTTACTACAACAGCAAAAGAAGGAACAATGCCATAACCTTTGCTTTCGTCAGATTTTCAAAGGAGAGGGAAGCGAAACATGCAGTAGAGACCGGAAATGGAAGAAAGATAGAAGGCAGAACTATTCGAGTGTTTGCTGAAAAAAATGGCTATAATCTCGACAAGAGCGGTCAGTCAGCTATTCCTACCAGCACTAAACCAGCGGCAAGGTTTAGCCCTCGTAAATGGGGGCTTAAGGATTCCAGAACTTTTAGAGATGTACTGTTGGGAGTGGGTCATGCCAACCAGCTAAATCAACCACAAGAAGTACGAGGAAACAACATGGCAGGAAATGAGATCACCGTTATATTCACGGACAGGAAAGTTAGAGAGGAACAGATGAAGAACGCTATAACAATCGAGAAAACTTGCGATAACTGGAGAAAATATTGCCTTGCGGGCATTATTAAAGGCATGTACAATGCCGAAGTGGTTCAAGAATCGCTGAGAAGTGATGGTTTCCCAGTTAAAGTTAGCCCCTGGCACGGGCTCCTTGTTGTGTTACAATTTCCAGACCTAGAATCCAGGCTTAAAGTCTGGGAAAAAAGAGGGGAATACCTAAATATGTGGTTCGAAGAGCTGGAGCTCCTAGAAGGTTACGAGGGCAAAAAGAGACTGAAAATTTGGGCGGTGATGCAAGAAGTACCCCTATCAGTCTGGAACGATGAGTTCTTCTCCGAGTTGGGCTGCAGATGGGGCAAAGTGCTGGAAATTGAAAAAGAAACCTCAAACAGATACCGTTTTGATGAAGCTCGGGTCCTACTTTCAGTACAGAAGATGGCAGACATTCCGGAAGCGGTAACTATTATAGTCCATGGTTGGCCGCATCGGATCAGAATTCGCACGGAGGAGTTCGACGGTGATCGCATGTTTATTGACGGCGGCCTCCCAAACGGAGATTACCCTTCAATGTTTCGGGAGGAGTCGGTTGACATTCCCTCTACTGACAAGGTTATAAATGAGGCGGCTCCACTTGAAGAAAATGTCGGCCATGGTAATGAAGTCAATAATTGCCTTAATGACCCCATTTCGATATCCGAACCATCTCACCCGGTTCCCCCAAGGCGCTCAACGGATAATATTCCAATTGAACCCGCCCTTGTACCGGGTTCAGGCCTTATAGATGTTCCAATCCTATCCGATATTGGGCCCCTAGCTCCCAAAAGAAAAGTTTTCGAGGGCCCACTTTCTTCGGCCTTAGATCCTATGATAGCCGACGGGTCCAACCTCCTAGAAGTCCCCATTAAGGGCATTTCGGAGCTTGAAGACTCCTCCTCAGGGGTCGTTGCTTCTAGCTTTCCATCTTCGCATCGGGTAGGCTCTGTCAAACACAAAAAAAATTGGAGATTCTTTCTTAAAGCGGGCCTCGACCACATTCACAGAAACAAAGTCATTTCCAAAAAACCCCCAAAACCCAGAAAATCAGGAAAAAATGCTAGAAGGAAGAAAAATTGTCAGATTGACTTGGCGGATAATGTGGTGGAACAGGCTTCTTCCACATCGGCCGATATTCAGCCCACTATCTTTCAGACAGAGCTGGTTCAAACGCTCGAAGTGGGCGCACATTTGGGAGTGGATTTTGACGCGCCAGCGGAGACAGTTTTACGTAGATTGGAGGAAATCGAGATCGCGTCTAAGAATTAAAGACCCTCGGCAAGGCGGTAGTAGCCAGGTGCGATCCTAACCTGATTTATGGATAGTTGCTACTTTCTCACCTGGAATGTTAGAGGCTTAGGGCGAAGCGAAAAGATCAGAGCTGTGTGTCGATCGTTAAGAAATAGTAAAGCTGCTGTAATGTTTATCCAAGAATCGAAAATTTCGTCTCCAAACTCTAGACCACTCGAACGAATAAAAGCTCACATGAATTATGAAATGGTGGTGAGCCCGGCTGAAGGTTCCTCAGGGGGGTTAATATCCTTATGGAATCCAAAGTTTTTCACAATCGAGAGCAAGATGATATCTCACAGAAGCATCATTATGGTGGGCTCTATCCCATGTTGGAAAATCAAAGTTGGAGTCATAAATGTGTACGCTCCAAATCAGCAACAGGAAAGAAAATTGTGGCTAGAAGAATTAGGCCAGATTATCTCTCGCCTTAACCTCCCCATCATCATCGGGGGCGATTTCAATTGTGTTACAAAACCGGATGAGACAAATGGTACTTTTGCAAGCCAGTGCTCCATGTCACATTTTGGGAATTTCATCAATAATCTAAATTTGGTAGATTTACCCCTTTCGGGTGGAGTCTTCACTTGGTTTAGAGGGGGAAATTCAACAACAGCCTCTCGTCTTGATAGATTTCTCATCTCCCCCGAGATCCTACAGTGTATTCCGCAGGTAGTTCAATCTTGCCTACATAAAGGTTTGTCCGATCATAATCCGGTAATCTTGAAGGAACATGTTTATGAAGAGAAGAAGGCTAGACCGTTCAAGTGGTTCTCTCACTGGGCGGATGATCAGGAGTATTCAGAGTTGGTGAAATCAGCCTGCACTAAAGAACACAGAAGGGGTCTGAACGGAATTCTATCGGAAGTGAAACAAATTTCCAAATCCTGGGCGCTTCAGAAAAAAGCTTTAGACCCTGACCCGATCCAGGTCATCGAGAATAAGATATCAGAGTTGGAAGAAAAAATGTTGCAAGTTGGGCAAAACAGCCACCTATCTTCAGAATTGCAAAGGCTCAAAAATACTTTGTGGAATAGATATCGGAGAGAAGAGCAGGAATGGTTACAAAAGTCCCGGCTTCGATGGTTCAAAGAAGGGGATAGAAATTCCAGTTTTTTTCATCTATATGCATCGATCAGGCGAAACACCAATGCCATCCCTGCTATAAAGGTTAGGAATATCACTTACACAAATCAAGAAGACATCACCAAGGTTTTTGGGAATCATTTCAAAGAAAGTTTTAACCGCACACCCACCATCCAAGTCAGAAATTACGAGGTGCAGCTTAACACTTTAAGCCCTTCTTCAGTGTCCATGATAGAACAACCTTTTAGCGAGGCTGAAATTTGGGAGGCGATCAGCTCTGCTGATGGTTCGAGAGCTCCCGGACCAGATGGTTTTAACATCGACTTCTACAAAAAATATTGGCCGTATCTGAAGCAAAGTTTGATGAAGTTCTTCTCGGATTTCTATGATGGGGAGGCAGATATCAAGTCTATCAATCAAACTTTCATTGCTTTGATCCCAAAGAAATCAGCCCCGGAGGTTGTGAATGATTATCGTCCGATTTCCTTAGTTGGCAGCATTTATAAAATTTTGGCTCGAGTTCTCTCAAGAAGGTTGGCGAATGTTATTAACGAAGTTGTGGACGAAAGCCAATTCGCATTCATTCACGGTAAGCAGATATCAGATTGTTCTCTAATAGCTAATGAAATCCTGGATGACTTAAAGAGGAGAAAGAGAGAAGCTATCATACTGAAAGCAGATTTCACCAAAGCTTACGACTCCGTTGATTGGAGTTTCTTGAATTTCATAATGCGCAAAATGGGTTTTGGCTCAAAGTGGAGACAATGGATTCTTGATTGTATTTCTACACCCACTATTTCCGTATTGGTGAACGGCCTACCCTCTAAACCGTTTCATATAAGCAGAGGGTTGCGACAAGGTTGCCCATTGTCCCCCTTGCTGTTTAATCTCTTTGGACAGGCTCTGAGTAGTCTATTAAATAGAGCAGCCGTTAAGGGGTTCATCGATGACATTCCGATTGGTCAAGGAACTCTGCGCATCAACCATATTCAATACGCGGACGACTTGATAATTTTGGGGGGGGCAAATTTGAAAACAATTAGTAACATCAGAAGAATATTGCGTGTATTTGAGTTGGCCGCTGGTCTTAGCCTCAATCTGTCAAAGACTAGAATTTATGGGGTGAACGTTGATGCCCATCTTTTACAACAGTGGGCAACTTCCTTCAACTGCCTACACGAGTCTTTCCCATCGACTTACCTGGGTCTTCCTCTTGGCCATACTAGAAATTCCATGGAACTTTGGAAGCCAATTGTCGAAAAGGTCAGCACAAGACTGGCAGGCTGGAAAGGTAAGCTCTTGTCGTTAGCTGGTAGGCTAACCTTGGTAAAGGCTGTTTTGTCTAATTTGCCAGTGTATTATCTGACGTTATTTCGAATGCCATCAAATGTTGCTTCAAGATTGAATAGGATGGTTGCAAAATTCCTCTGGGGTCCTCAAAAAGACAGACCAATCCAGTGGTTAAAATGGGATCAAGTATGTAAACCCAAGAATCAAGGTGGGCTGGGCGTAGTAGATATGAGGATTCGTAATTGCTCCCTCCTAAACAAATGGCTACGGAGATTCGGGTCCGAAACCGACAGTCTGTGGAAAAAGATAGTGTCAGAAAAATACAAGTTTACTCGTCCCTCTCTAGTTCCGAAAATGATTCAGGATAACAAATGCTCCTGGGTTTGGAAAAACATTGTGGATCCCCTCAAGCATGACTCAAACATCTTTGTCGCAAATTATAGATTACTGCTGGGAGATGGTAAATCGATTGACTTCTGGAATGATCATTGGACTGAAGTTAAGTCTTTGAAGGAAGTGTTTCCCCGCATTTTCAATGTCGCCACAAAAAAGTATGGTACTGTAGCGGACTTCGGGTTTAAGATGAATGGTAACTGGTGCTGGAAAATTGATCTAAGAAGACGGTTATTTGAGTACGAGAAAACCGAATGGGTAAATTTTCTGAACATCATTGACAAAGCTTCCAAAACTCGCATAGCAACGGATACTGTGAGGTGGCTAGGCAATCCTAACGGTATCTACGCTCCTAAGTATTACTGCTCTCTAGCCCTATCAAATGACACTGATGTGGATCTTATCTGGAACTTGGTATGGAACGACAAGGTCCCTCCAAAAGTAGCAATGCTAGTATGGAGGGCCACTCACGATCGTTTACCGACGCTACAGGCTCTAGCCAAAAGAGGTGTTGTCAGTACCTCGGCTACAACTTGCCGTCTCTGCAATAAGGAAGTGGAGTCTACTAATCATATCTTCTGCCAATGCGAGTTCAGCTGGAAAGTATGGCAAATGTGGTGGGAGCGGTGGAACATCTCTGCCGTGTTTCCAGGTGATTTCCGTTCCTTATTTTCATTGTGGAATTCCCAATGGGTGAATGTTAGATGCAGAGAAATTTGGAGAATAGCTTTTTTTGGTTTTGTTTGGACCATATGGCTTTGCAGGAATGAGCGCATCTTTAATAACAAAGTTTATTCGGTGAACAACACATTCGAATTAGCAGTGCTTCGAACAGGGTATTGGATCAAATGCAGCTGGCCGGCTGCCGTCCCCTCGCTTTCTGAATTTACTCGCATGCCCCAACTACACTCCACATTACCTGCGCAACCCATCTCAAGAAACCGTCCATGGATCAAACCAAATTCTGGGTTCCTGAAATTCAACGTGGCTGCAGCTGTCCAAGGTAGCTTTGGGACAGCCGGTGCTGGTGGTATTCTTAGAAATGATGGAGGCAGTAAATTAGCTATCTTCTCCCGAAATATTGGACTGGCCGATCCGACTCTGGCAGATATACGCAGCATACTTGAAGCATGCAGATGGTGCTCGCTGAGATCCTTGACCAAAGGACAAAAACTGATAATTGCATCCGACAGCTCAATGGCCATCAGCTGGGTCAATTTAAACCCCAATGTCCCTACTATGTTTCAAGAACTAATTAAGGAGATTCGAGAGTTCAAAACAAAGTTCAAATGGGAGTTCATCTTTGAGGAGAAGGAGTCGAATGCAGAGGTGCTTATGCTGGCTAAACAAGGAATTAATCGTGAATCGAATTTCAATTGGTCCACCCCAGCTCTCAACCAGGAAGACTAAGGATGTACTTTTCCCTTTTTCAAACGACCAAGCTTAAATCAGCTAAACTTCTGTTCTGGACCCAGTATATCGGTGCCTCATTTGTTTTTAAATTTCGTGTTAATTATTTCCTGGGACCAAGTGTGTATGTATAGAACGCTTCACCGACCGTAGAGGTACACTCTTTTTCCTCCAATTAGGTTAGGGAGGTTTTTTAACGAGGTATCCTCTCGGTTAGGACGGATATCGTTTATCCATTCAATAATACTTACCTTTAAAAAAAAAAGCTAGATTGAAAAAAAAAGAAAAAGACAATTGGAAAAAATAGAGAGAGAAAAGACAAAATTTTGGAGGGAAATAAGCCACCAATTTTTTAAGCTAGAGATTAATTACTTTTTAGGTCATGTTGAATTTAAAATGTTACATTTTAGTCAACTTTAAGTTTTAGTTTAATTTAATTTAGTCACAAGTATTCCCACGGTTTAGACTTCGGATATACAAATCCCCTCCCCGTAGTGATATTTAGTCTCTAAAAATGTACTTTTAGTTGAAATTGACTAATCTTTGTAATTTAGTCTATTAATTTAACATGTTGATATTTTCGTTCATTTTAATTTCAAAGATTTAATTTTTAGCCAAAATTGACCCTTATTTATTTATATGGTATAATTACAAATTTGATCATTGGACTCTCAAATTTCTCCACTTCCAAACTGTTAATTTAGTCTACAATTTCAATTTTATGCTATATTTTATGATGAAATTATAAAATTGGTCACCAAGACCTCAAATTTCTATACTTCATTTTATTATTTATTATATTGTTAACAATAGATATTCGGGTTAAAATCGGGTCAAAATCGGGTTAAAATCGGGTCGATATTCGGTTTAGCTTTCGGTTCAGCTTTCGGTTCGGGTAGCATTCGGTTCGGGTCTATTTCGGTTCGGGTTTATTTCGGTTCAACAAAAATTTTCGGTTCGGTTCGATTCGGTTCGGTTCGGGTTTCGAGTCAACTTCGAATCATCATGTTCGGGTCAAAATCGGGTTTCGGTTCGGGTAATTCGGTTCGGGTTTCGGGTATCGAGTCAAGTTTGCCAGGTCTAATTATGATGATCCGATGTTAATTAGTGACATTTTAAATTCGTCACTAATAAATTTTATTTGTGACAATTTGATTCGTCAAATTTTAGAAGACATCAAAAGTGATGTTTTATTTTTGTCATAAAAACGTTTTAAGGCGATAAAAATATTATTTTATCACTAATTGTTATTTTTTATACTTTATATGACGATTTTCAAGGTCGTGATAAGATTGTCATTTAATGCTTGGCATTACTATTTAATGCAAAAAAATATTTCTGATGAGATTTGACATTTTGGTTGCATTTTTAATTCATCGCATTGCATGACAATGGCGATAAATGCACTTATCGAAAAATCTCCAAAGCCATTGAGGTTTTAAGCCAGTGGTCTAATTTTCAAGGCTATTTTGTTGAAATTAGAGATCCATCAAAATCAAAATAAAAAAATTATGAATCTAAAAACTCTAATTAAGAAGAAAAAGGGTAAATTCTCTAATTTTCATCAATAAAAATAAATACTAAACATCTCAATCGACGTCATAAGCGAATTCGAGAAACCTAACAACACTTCACGATAAGAATATTTTTATCTAAGATAATTTGATTAGAAGATCAAGAAAAACACAGTCTATAAATAAATAAAGATTCTTGAAACAAAAAGAAGCACAAGAAATCATATTTAAATTGTAACCCGAAATAATTATTATCCTTATTATTGATTCTTGATTAGCCACGCCCAAGAAATTACGACGCAAAATAATTTTGTTTACCTAAAACGTTAGAAGTACTTAGATTTTTGCTAAAATTGTAGTTTTAGGGGAAAAAGGGAATAGTAAGTTTATTGGTTTCAACTTAACTATTTACTTTTTTTATAATAAAAGGGTAAATTTCATATGTCATCAATTAATTATTTTATAATAAAACAATGATATTAATTTCATAAAATACTATAATAATTAAAATACATTAAATTAAAAATATATTGTATAATAATATTGTTAATATTTAGTTTAGAATACACTGTTTATTTTTTATTTTTTCTTATAAAATTTTGACATTAAGCTAAACAATATATTTTACTATCAGACCAATGCTAATTTCAAAGTTTAATAATAATAATAAATAAATAAATAACTCATGTATGTATGTGTGTGCACACGCTAGTTTTGTTTCTAATTTCATATTGAATTTAATTTACTTAGATGTAATTGTATTTTTCTTCTTAAAAAATAAAATTAGAAAACACATGGTTTTGTAAAACTATCAGAAGGTAGTAACGAATATAATGTTAGAGACAGTGACCATAATTTTATTTGACCCGATTTGAAAAGTTCATGTTACAACTCGTTTGGTGTATTTAGCTTAACCTTACCTTATATAATTAGGGTTATTATTTAATACACTGTCGGTGAAAACTAAAAGTTTCCACAAGCGCCTTAGTTTTAGGGTTTAGGGACTTAGTTTAAGGTGTATGGTTTAAGAGTTTAGGTGTATGAGTTTTAAATTTAGGGATAGCTGTTGAAATTTACAATTTAAGGTTTATAAATTAAAACTTAAATTCTCACCATGATACCCTAAAACTAAACCCTGACATCCAAACTCTAAATTATAACCCTAAACGCTAAGTTCTAACTACTATCCTTAAATTCTAAATCCCTACACCTACACCCTAAACTAAGCTCCTAAACTCTAAAATAAGACGCTTGTAGAAATTTTTAGTTTCCACCGCCAGTGTATAGGATAATAATCCATATAATTATATATAAAATACATTTTTTTGCTGACATTAGATATCAAATTCGATTCAAACAACCCTACCCCTTTTCCCTTAATGAAAGAAAGCATTTACTCACTCCAATTACGACTCAATTAACAAAGAAAGTCACTGAATTTTTAAGATTTCATCCATTCTCCTTAATCAATCTTCTAAATATTAATTCATGAAATAATCCCATATTTTTATAATATATATGTCATCAATCCCAATTAAGCATAAAAATTAATGAATTTTCTTGTTTAGGGTGAGCTGAAAACTTTAAAATGATCAATTTGACCTATGCAAGTATTTTTTTCATATCGGTCCTATGAAGATTGTTTTTCCTCACATGAGAGGACAACTTTGACAAATTTTTGTAGTGGATGACTAACAATTATAATAGAAATCACTCAAATTCCAAATTATTTTCTGATATCACCATTTCTCTATTTTTTAAATGTAACAAATCTCTCATTTTTGCATTTTGTGAAATATATAAATACAAAATTATAATAATAAAATTGTACTTTATGTAATTTTTGAATGAAATTAACCATAAGTATTTATAAATAACAATAGATATTTTTAAATAATTTTTTATGACTGAAATTATTATTAAAATTATATATAACCTAATGAGATAAAATTTCCCTTTTCCCTCTTCTGTTTTCCATCTTCCCTCCAAAAAAATCATGTTCCTTATTCATAGCAAGACTCTCCCATATTCATAGCTGTTTTTGTATATATTTTTGTTAGTCGTCTGATTTCGTAAGTCAGTACTTGGGCTAATGACATTTTAAGGTGAGTTTTTTATTTTAATTGTAAATTTCCTCTGTTATGTTCTGTTACTCGCGCTTTTCAATTTTTGTTACCGAATGTTCTCTTTGTTTTTCTACTTTAGATTGAAGTTTTTGAGTAATTAGATTTCTGACCCATTTAAATTACAGGTAAAAAGAATATTTATTCTATATTTTCCTTCTGTTATGTATATCTAATTATGTTTTCCATTATGTTTTTCAAGATGTAACCCTCTAGACCCGCTTATGCGTTACCACGGATCTTAGGGAGTCACATTAGGGTCACAAAAGCGACCCGCAGTAAAAATCCACATAAAAACATTTTTCTTTAAACAATTAATTGAACCACAACATCGACTATTATTTAAAATACACTTCCAGAAAAAAAAATCATTTAAACATATAACAATAATTTCAGAAAAAAACATTTTTTTACAGACACTGTCATAAAATAATACATGACATACATGCCTACTAATTGAACTGGTACAATACTCCAAAGGTGACGCCGAGAGAACGCCGAACACTGATGTCGATCGTTATCATGATAGATCTCTTCTAACCTGCGGTGGTAAGAACAACATGAGCTTGGGAAAGCTCAATAATACAAAACTACCAACTGAAACTTCATGTCACACGTAAGAATAAGTTTTAATCGAACAAAAAGGATGTGTTAGTATTAACATGTTTCAGACGTAGAATATAATTATTTTAGGTATTGCACTTCAAAGTAACATAGTCATTTTTTATTTATCCCCGGTCACCAGACACGAGGTCTAACTTAGGAAATCAGAGGGGCATACAGATTACGAAAATTCAGCCAAAGAGTTTAGAATGTTCAATCAAATACCGGTCAAGAATGATAGACAAAATATTTTAGATAACAACAGAGTTTTAACTGAGGCTAGAGAGGGAACAAAGAAAGTTAAGTATCAACCTAACTACCCTCCAACCATTCACTGATATGCAGTTCCCAAAACTACATCTATAAGGACTTACCCTATGCCCAATGGGCATAGGAGCCAACCTAAGGGACTGCCTTAGGTCCATAAGGAATTACCCGTGCCGTAGCATCAGAACCTACCCAAGGGGAGACCTCGGGTCCATAAGGAATTACCAGCGCTGAACCTGCAGAGACTTCATAACATAGCCCAAAAGTACCCCAATTAAAATAGTTTAGCGAATACAGACTGAGTAGTAATCGTACATGTAATTTTCAGAGTATCAAAAATCAGAGAGCATGCATTACAGATTAGATACAGATGTATATAATTTAGCCAGACAAGATTCATGATTCGAATAAGAGATATTATTAGTTTCAGATCAGAGAGGATATACTTGTACAATAAACACTTTATGGCTCGGTTCATTTTTCAAAGACACTTGATAATTATTAGAAGGGATAACTACATTTTTAGCACCCCACTTTCACCCGTTTTCCTATTTTGGTACCCTACCTATTTTTTGGCAAAATAGTACCTAACGTTACGTTTTGTTTCTATTTTGGTACCATGCCGTTAAAAAATTAACAAAAGGCTGACTAGGAGAGAGAAAATCACACGTGGCATGCTACCACGTCATTTTCTCTCTCCTAGTCAGCATGACACATCAACAAAAATCATGAAAAAAACACACGTGGCATGTTGACTAGGATAAAGAAAATGATATGGCAGCATGCCACGTGTGATTTTCTCTCTCATAGTCAACCTTCCGTTAATTTTTTTAACGGCGGGGTATCAAAATAAAAACAAAATGTAACGTTAGGTACTATTTTGCCAAAAAATAGGTAGGGTACCAAAATAGGAAAATAGGTAAAGATGGGGTACAAAAAAATATAGTTATCCCTTATTATAATGAGATTATTTGACGATTTGGGACTGATTGCAGAACGTGGTCCCTACGAAAAGGGAAGTTTGGTGATAACGGATCGAACCAATACGTCAGAAGTTGATGTATCTAGATCATTGAGATTTGAGATATATCATGAATGATTCAAACATTAAAGCTTACAAGGGTAAAAAGGTCATTCAAACCTTCAAGGGTAATTTGGTAATTTAAACCAACAAGGTAAGGACAATGATGTGTAGAATTAAAAAAATTCTAGTTGTTCATCCAGTTTCCGAGTCCCTTCGAAACGATCAAAACTCATTAACACAGTTTTATTATTTAACTGGGTGGGTACACCTTAAACATTCATTTCTCATAACTGACTAAAGTGTATAACCAAAAAGCTCGCCATCACCAACCATCCGTTGAGCTTACAACGAGCATTCGAATGCATATTCGAGCAATATATATACCAAGTATTCAAACATGAGCAATACACCTGAACTCAATCCGTAGATTGAACGTACCCTTAAATAGATTACTCTTACCATTAATTATGTATTTCCTCCAATAGATTGAATACGCCTTCATATGGTATTCACCCAAATTCACACATGCGTCAAAAACAACCTATGAACACGAGTTGTGCATTACCGCTTTCAAAGCCATTACACTTGTTTAGCTTTACTGGTATTTCATAATTCGAGGCTGTGAGGTATTTTCAGTCATTTCAATGTTCAAAGGCTCTCTCTCTTTTTTTTCAATTATCCTGAGCCTTTCGATCATTTCAAATATTCATTCAATTCAAGTCTCGGGGGTACATCCACCATTATGGTTAACTTGGCATCTAGTGACCGAAGGTATTTCCGTCTTTTGGTCATTACACACATTCTGACTAGCTCGATCTATCATCATTTTCAATCCTTTTAGTCATTTCCAAAAAAAATTCAACTTTAATGCCACTTGGATTGATCTAGACATACAAATAACTTTTCGTAGACTTACCTTCAAGGAATTATTCAAAGTTCGGAAAGTCCAATTACCTTACGATTTTGAATGCTTAAGCTTTGTTACTATAAATTTCCAAGCAAAACGAGGTTTCTAGGTGCATCAATTGCTCTACCAGATCAAGTGTAGGTTCCCAGATTTTTTTATTATCAGAGGGTATTTTAGCCATTTCCATACCATTAGGGCATTTTCGTAATTTCATAACCAAATATGATTGACATTGAATCCTTTAACGCCATTGTTTGTGTTTGGAAAAAATTGATGCCTTATTAATTAATTAGTGAAACCAAATCCTTCCTATATATTAGCCTTCTCATTCGAGAATTTTGATCTTATCAAAATTATTATACTAATTATTCATATCCGATTTGACTTAAATGAGGCCAACAATATACTCATCATACTTGCATACCTTAACCAATTACCAACGTGTTCATAAAGCATATAGGAGGTAGTAATGTATTACCTTGGCTCTGAGCTACATCGATCGACCCATAAACGACAATCGAACACTCTTGAACCCGAATTGGACGTCTACAAATCGTATTCAAGACACCGTGAACACCTTCAATCGCACAATATTTCATTTCAGTCCTTATTCATGGTACTCTTAATTGAATAATAAACACATATACAAGTTTGGGTTCAAGGTTAGACTCGAAGGCTTTTAGGTTAAAATTTCACGAAACATGCTTCAAAAACAGACTCAAGACGTCGAAAAACATAAAATATGGGTTTTTGAAATTTTTTACTTTTTGGTCAAAGTCAACGGTCAACACTGACGTCATCAGTCAATGCTGACATCATCATTCAACGGGTTGACACACTGAGTTGACTCGATCAGCGGGTCAGATGGGTCAAACTCGGGTTCAGGCCGGGTCGAACTCGAATTAGGTCAGGCGGGTCAGATGGGTCGGATTTAAATCAAGTTAGACCTTACGGGTTTGGGCGATAATGCTCAGATTGAACTAGATGGTTCGGGTCGGTTTAGGGTTTTGGGCCATAACTTGAACCGGTCCACTTACCCCAGATACTCTGATCGTCGGAAGGTCATCGGATTTTCGCTGGTGACTCCAATGGTCACAATCTTACTGAAAAAATGAAGCCCATAACACACTCAGTTCAACCAAGCTGGAAATTTTCAAAAAAAAAAAAAGGTAGAAACACACCAGAACTTACCCAAATAGAAACAAAGTGGTCGGAAAGCAAGGTAGCTCCGACGAAGCTTCTACCGGTGTCGGACGAGCGGTCAACTAGTTGGGTTTTGCTCGCCTTAGCCCGAGGAACTCCCCAGAGGTGGCGACGTGCCGAACTGACGGTCGAGGTAGCTGAAAAATATAGAAAACAGAGGATGCGAAAGGAGGGTTCTCGCTGAACCTTCAACCCAAGTTTCAAAGCAATCGACGGTTTGTATCTGCGCGTGAAGGCCAAGGGTTTGATCGTGTTGCGGAGGCGCTTCCGATGGCTGAGGCGGGGGTAGCCACGGACGGACGGTTGCCAAGATCGATGACAACGGGAGAGGTGATTGAGGAGAAAGTACAGAACCTTCTAGTTTCTCTCAAGAATTTGAACCGACATCCATTAAGGGGTAGTTGGGGAGTCACTTCTGAATTTTATTATTTGATTCAAAATAATTGACTCATAGATAAAATTGACTTGCAGTAATTTTTTACTAAAACACAATCTAGCCCAATTGGTTGAGCTATTGAACTTGGCAACTAAGGTCATGGGTTCAAACCCCTTTGGCTGCATTAAACATACATATTTTTAGGTGTTACACAAGAACCTGTAGATTTGTTTCTCATTCTTGGTTCTTCTTAAAAAACACTGATTTTTTATTTGGTGATTATGATTGTGATGTCTATGAAAACACTATATTTTAGTTTTTGCTTTTATTTTTTATTAATACTTCAATTATTATGGCATTTAATAGATTTTTTTCTTTCTATTTGGTGATTATTCTGAATTTTTTTAAATTTAATAAGAAACTGTTGATATGTTTCTTGTTGTTTTACGCTAACAACAATATTAAAAACAGTTTTGTAATCACAATAGTAACAAAACGATAGTCATAGTAGTAAACAGCTTTAGACATGCCATATAATTGTCGTAAACTACTTTGGTAGAAAAACATTAGTGTAAGTTGAGAAAATAATAGTTGTAATTGCAGATTCAATGGACTAAATTCATATTGTTAACTTTGGATTTGACCTCATTACCCAAATGCTTCGTATGCTAAAGTTTATGTATTATGATGATGTAACAAAGAACTTTTTCAGTATATTGAAGTTTTGATGTTACACTGCTTCTTTAAATTTTTTCGTATTATTTTATTCATCCATGTTTGTATATTCTTTCTGTCAATATAATTTTTTACATTTAATTCAACTTGTTTATAATTTTTCTTTATAAGAGAATGTTACACTAACTACTATTTGTTTCACCGTTGGCTGCAATTTCTTAAAATTATATTGGTTCGTCTTAAAAGATTCTTAAATTTAAAACATCTATACATTTAAAAGATTAATTACAGTTTACTTACTAAGATTGTCTTTACATACATTGTCGCCAAATAAATTTTATTCTTTTGTTAGTCTCCAACAGATATTAGAAAGTCAAGACCATAATACATCAAATACACCATTCTTTAGTATGCTTATATGACTTTTTTCAGCATATTAGTAATTATGATTGTGCATAAGTTAAGTAACTAGATTTGATAATTATCCTTCTATCAATTATTTATCGTAATGATTTTATCTAAGTTTCATGATGGCACCGCGAAAAACAATTAAAAAAAGACTCAAACCCGTTCAATCTATAATCCTGTTCCAGCACAAAAGGGGAGACAATCAATTCAACAACCTTAACTAGTCTTTGATGATCCAAATCAAACTCAAGAATTCGAACGTCAACAACTTTATGATGCTCTAAATTGCACAAAAGTACTTGAACCTCAATATGTTTGTAATGCTCCAAATCAAACACATGAAGAAATTGATCAAGGTACAACCATTGGAAATTCAGGTGAACATTGTTTCCATTATTATTAAATACATAGAAAATGGAGGGTTAGCTGGTGGTAGTGTTTTAATGTAACACCCGGGTTTAGGGGTCGGGAGAAAATAATATTTAAATAATATTTTGAGTCTCGGTTCTATAATTAGAATAATATTATATATTATTTGGACCTTGTGATTTCAAAGCAAACGTTTTATGATTGGACTAATTTGAAATGAAACTTAAATTACATGGATTTTAAAGTAAAGGAGAGTTGCCATCTCATTAATGGCATTTCTGTAATAAAGTGGACTTCTTTTAAAACCTCTTTTAATTAAAAGAGAACATCGTCTTCTTCCTTCTCCCATTTGCATTTTTTGAACGACAAAAGAAGCTCTCATCCCCTTCACTATTCCATTTCATCCCCTCCTCATCTTAGCTCGATTTTGAAAGGTAACTACATTTCCGACTTGCTCTCATCTTCCTCTCTTTAAAAGTACAACTAGTTTTCATTTTGGTACAAGTTTTAGAATTTGAGTTTTTTGAAGATTTGAATAAAAATGATATCTTTATTGTTTTTAACTTAAGGTTTTGATTTAATAATGTTAGGTATGTTGTTTATGAACCTTGAAGTCCAACATATGTGATTTTTTAAAGGGTTTTGTTAAGTTTCCCGGATTTGGGTTTAATGTGGGTTTTTTAAGGGTTTCGGGATGAGTTTTGGGTATGGTTTGTGTTGGAAATTGTGGGTTGAGGTTAGTATAATAGTTGGAGGTTGTTTTGGAATCATTTGGAAGTGTTAAAAGTGTTAAAATAATGAGGTTTGTTGGCTGCCCGAGATTGTGGTTTTTGAGGGTTGTCCATGGCTTGAAATCTTGTGTTTGATGTTTGAATGGTATTCCAGGTTAGCTATATTGATGTATGAGCTTATTTGAGGTTGTTTGGATTGTGTTGAATAGTTTAGAGACAAGGACGTGTGTTGGTGAAGCCTCGGGTGTAACACCCGGGTTCGGGGGTCGGGTGAAATTATTAATTTAAAAATAGTTCGGGTTTCGGTTCCAAATTTTTAATAATAAAATAATGGTTTGGGCCTCGGGTTTTAGGACAACAAAATTTAATTGGACCATTTCTAAAATAAACCCAAATAGCCATGGGTGTCATCCATTGGAATTCCCATGATTCATTAAGGGCATTTAAGTCTTTTAACCCTTTATTTCAAATAAACCTAAAATAATGCTTGAGTCATCTTCTTCCTCTCACTCCTCTATTCACACCAACGTTAAAACACCCCCCTCTCTATAGGTTACTATTCCATTCAATAGCTTGCTCATTTCTGAAGATTTTGCTAAGGTAACTTTGTTTTTGACTTGCCCTTGTTATTCCCTACAAGTTAATACCAATTGTTTTCATTTTCATACATGTTTTGAAATTTGGAGTTGGGTGGATTTTAGATTAAAAATGTTGTCTTTAAGGTCTTTAACTTAAGTTTTCTATTAGTCTAAGTCATAGGAGTTGCCTACAACTAAAAGGGTCCAACAAAACCGATTTTTACAATGTTTTATGGAATTTTCGGATTTGGGTAAAAATGAAGTTTTTGGGAGGTTTTAAGATGGGTTTTGAGGGTTTTTGAGGTGGAATCTTGAGGGCTGGTGGTTAGGGTATATGTAAGCATTGTTTTGAAAGCTTTAGGGAGAAGTTGGAAGGTTGAAATCAATGGTGTTGAAGGGTATTTAAGGGCTGCTCGGATTTTGGAAAAATTGAGTTTGTCTCAATGGAAAAATTGGTGTATTGTACTTAGTATGTTATCCGGGTTGATTATTTTAGAACATGGACTGATTTAGGGTTATTTGCTTGGTGTTGGAATGCTTAGAATCAAGGAATTTGGTTGGTGAAGCTTCGGGGGCAAATCCGGGGATTTCGGAGTCTTGAGCTCGGTCTTCGATCTTCTCTTGGGTAGCAACGGTGAGTGGAATTATTGGTTTTTACATTGTGCTCGATATGGATTCCCTTGGGGTTTAGGTGGAACCTTGAGAGGTCTCCTAAACCCGTGTGTAAGCCTCTCTACTCTCATGTGTTGTGATATATTGTTTTTGGATGCGTTGTGACTATTTGATTGCATATTAAGTTGTTAATGTCTAACTACGGTGATGTGTAGTCCCACCGGTAGTGACTAGTAGGGTAGTACTTTGATGTGTAGTCCCATTGGACACCCACTAGTCGAAACGGTGATGTGTAGTCCCACCGTAGGTGTATGTTGGTTGTGCTTATGCAAACCAAGAGTTATGGTTGGAATAGACCCTTGTGCATCCATTGCTTTCTCGCATATAAAACGTGTTTTGGAAAACTGCATGTTGTAAATTGTAGAGCCTCTCTCACTAAGCTAGATTGCTTATGCTCTTTTGTTTCCAACGTGCAGATCGTTAGAGTTCGGGGAGGCGAGCGGGCGAAGGGGGAGCTTTTGGAGTTCTCAAGCAAGTTTAAGTATGGTTTGCTTTTGTAATAATGCCTAGACAATGGGGTATAGAGTGTTAGGAGTTGGGGTCAAACTCCTTGGGAGGTTATGTTTGAATTTGTTAAACTTATGTTGTGTGTTATGCTTGCTTCTTGGGGCATGACCTATGCTTCTTGTATGGTTTACTTGCATATGCCTAAACTTGTATGATGTTGATCTATGTATGCTTTATGCTTGACTACTTTGTGAATGATGTCTTATGCTTGCTAAGTATGCTTCTTGTGGACTTGTATGGAGCCTTGATTTGCATGTTTTTCGTTGGATTAAATGCCCCTCATGCCAAGTCCTGATTGTGGGTTGTTGTATGTATGCTTGTGTGTGCTTAGGAGTGACTAAAAATGCATCTAGAACCATGTGTGAAGTTTCTAAGTTGTGAAATGAGATATTGCAGAGCAGGGGTATCGATACGGTTAGACCCGTATCGATACAGCCTCCTTGATCCAGGCCTATCGTTTCGATACGCGGGGAGGCGTATCGATACCATTTTGGTCACTGGAGACACTGTCCAACTTGGTATCGATACCAGCCTCAGGCGTATCGGTACGGTCATCTAGCGTTGACCGGGGGAAGTCAACCTTTGAGGAGGGTATCGATACACTTCCCAAGTGTATCGATACGGTCTCCACAGGTTGACTCTGACCCCTTTGACTTAGTCAAGGTGTATCGATACCCCCATAGGTGTATCGATACCCCCTGCAGATAAACTTAAAAATCGGTCTTTTGGGTATGGGTTTGAGTTCGTTCGATTGTTTTGTTCCGTTGTATGACCACATAAGATTAAATACTCATCTAGACAAGTTTTAAAATGAAAAAAAAATATAGGGTTGCTAACCGAAGGGGAGCCTTAACGGGTTTCACTTCGGTTTTCCCCGTGTAGCTCACTCGGACCGGTCATCCGGCCAGACCGGGACGAGGGGGTTACATCGGGAGTGAATCCGGAAACTAGAAGGTGTTGCTTGCTTGATAGCTGAGCTTGGAAGTGAAGGTGAGTGGTTTAATGTTTTCAAAGTGGTTTTAAGTGTTTGGTTCAAGCATGTGGACTAGGTTGGGCTTGGTAGACCCACTTAGAGTTAGGATTAGAGTGGTAGCCTAATCCTAAGCTTTAATTAGAGACTTTGGTTGAACTCTTTAATTGATGTTATTGCCTCATAATGATATGTGTTTATGGTGTTATGTGTAATGTGTTATACATGAAGGTTGAGACATGGTTGTGATGCATTGTGATATGCATGAGGTATGGGCATGATGTTAATCATGGTGAGTACGTGCTAAGCACGGAAGTTGTTATTGAATGATATTGTGGATTGTTTTAGTATTGACACTAGTATGCTTGGGTACAAATGATCGATCATTAGGATGTTAGTGTGCACACGTGAGTCAAATGCGCGCGTGGTCTTGATGATGGTAGTCATCAAGATGGAGTACGGGTTCGCCCAGAAATTCTTCTTATGTATATGATAGTCGATGATGTGTGTAATCCCATCGACGGGGCGTGAGGATGAGTGGAATCCCCTCCGCGAGAACGGTGATGAGTGTAATCCCACCGTGAGGTAAAGTGGTTGTTGGATATGAGTTCCAACATGTTTATTCGCGTATTCGAGTCATAGCTAGGTGCCAATATGAGTTGATATGTGTATCAATGTGTTATGAAATGTGATCCCTATTTGGATGATTATATGTGTTTACATATGATGAGGATTGAGCTTGTTGAGCATGGCATATCATTAGATAATTGTTCATGCATCATTGACATTTCGACTCTTGTGGATCGAAGGTAAGATCATGCATTTACCTTGTTGTGCTCGTGCTTGGACCCTGCATTGTCGAGGTTTGTTTTTAATGAGCTTACCCTCACTAAGCTTTATGCTTACGCTCTCTTTTGTCCGACAATACAAATCAGTAGCTCGTGGGTTGCTAGTGCAAGAAGGGGCCTCCAAGTGTACCTTGTGGTGTTATCTTAGCTAACAAGTATGGATATTTTAGTTATGAAATAATGGTTAAGCAATGGGACATGTAATTGTGGTGTAATGCCTTGAAGTATGTTCAATGTTGGTTTGTTTAGGAACTTGTTAGACTCCTTTAAATGCTTGTGTTGCTTTGGCTTTTGAATGCCATGCTTGGCCTGTAAAACCATGTTTAGATTGCCTTATATGAACGTTTTATGTTTGTTTGTTAAGGTATGAACCTCATATATGCTATGTATGCCTTCTTTTGAATGAATACATGAATTCCTTGGTGGAATGATGTTTGTTCATGTCGGATGCCTCGTATGCTTAGGTTTTGGTTGATAGGTGTTATATGTATGTTTGAGTGTGGCTAGGGAAGTCTCAAATTGCATTTAGAGTTGAGTTTCGTGTTGTTTTGCTGCAATTTAGTGTCTTGCAGTGCAGGGCGTATCGATACGCCTAAGGGCCGTATCGATACGGTCCTACACTCTGGGACACTGTAACCCCCTTAACCCGGTCCAGACGATTGACCCGAATTAAGAAAGTCACACGGGGAAAACCAAAGTCAACCCGAAAGTCAACCTTGATTAACGACCCTTTTTTTCCTTTTTAAACTTGTCTAGATGCGCATTAACCCTAGTTATGATCACTCAAACAGCATGCTCAAAGATCATAAACATCAGTGATTAAACAGGGACCCAATTGAACAATTTACAACTTTAGGGACCAAATTGCAAAATCTGATAATTATAAGGTCTTAACCCAAATTAGTGTTACCAACTTGTAATTAGTCAAGTTTCACGCTTCTCTGCCAAATTTCAGCTCAAACGGACATTCCAAACTCTTACAATTGCACATACAAGATTCAGGACCAATTTGCAACCATTTCAAAACATTTAACCGCCAATGTCAGCCCCCAACGGCCAAGTGTTCCGAAACAGGGAGAACCCGTTTCGAAACGCGGGGCCGTTCCGCAACGCGTACCGAAACGAGGGCTGGCAGAGGGCTTCCCGTTTCGGAACGGTGTCTCCCGTTTCGGACGCCTGGGCTACTGCAGGGCACCCGTTCCGAAACGGTAGCTAGTGTTCCGAAACGACCTGCACTGAATGCAGCACAAAGCATGCCTAAACACACAATTGGCCAACCGAACATGCTCCAAAATCAATCAAACCACACCAGCAAGTTACTCAACACATAAGAAACATATATGCATCAAATCTAGATACATGATCACCCCTAGGTGCATCAACACATTAAACATATTAAACACATTCAAAGACTCATTCATGCTTTTAAACAAGAAGCATAGCAAATCAACTTAAGCATAAGATGACCCAAACGTTGCAACATTAATCCACATGATTCAACAACATAAATCAAACTTGTCCAACATACACAGTCTCGTTACACATCTACATAAGAGATTCTTCCCCCCCATTGCCTTTATTAACTATAGCTATTAACCGAGACATACATCTCAAGTGGAGTCCTCCTTGAATCCCTTGCTCCTCGCTGTTCCAACTTCAATTATCTGCATTGATGGACACAAAGGAGCGTAAGCATGTAATGCTTAGTGAGGAATGCTCAAAACCAAAACACCATCAATGCAGCGAGTCATAAAACCTCTTTGAAAAGCAACTCGATTTGAATAAACCAAGCAATGTTTGAAAACCCCTTTTCAACAACAAGCTCAACATCATGCATTGCTCAAACATGAAAACCAACCCTTAGCTTAGCATGCTAAACAAACCTTTTCAAAGCACAACTTACAAATCATCAATTTAACCTTTCAATGCATAAACACCAAATGCAAAGTTAAATTCAAAACCTTGAAAAACACTTCCACTTCACATTATACATTCCTCTTACTTGGTTATCATTTCAAACAAGAAACCTTTTAAAACCATTTATTTAGGCAATCCAACACATGCATTAAACAAATGCAACATATGAACCTCATCATCAACATTTGCATCATATGCCTTTAAAAACAAGTCTTAGCAAGACTTCAATGCACTAAAGAGATTTCATGCACACATGCATCATTCTCAATAGATAATCAACACTTGTTCAAACTTAACAAGCAAGCATGCATTCTTAAACATTATGCACTTCTCATGCAACCATGCATCATCCCAAGCATCTCATGCTTCATAATAATAAAAAACATCATATTGGCTTTCAAGTGATAATCCAAATCCACTTTTCAACTCAACATCCAATCGGATACGCGGATCACAAGCGTTGTCCCTACGCTTCATACACACTACCAATCTAAGGCCCCCAAATGGACTTTTAACCACCATTTGACCTTACCATTCACAAGGTTCCCTTGTATGGACTTTTAACCACCATACAACCTTATCTTCCTCAAGGTTCCCATGTATGGACTTTTAAACACCATACAACCTTAACTTACCCAAGGTTCCCATGTATGGACTTTTAAACACCATACAACCTTAGCTTACACAAGGTTCCCATATATGGACTTTTAAACACCATATAACCTTAACATGCACAAGGTTCCCATGTATGGAATTTTAAACACCATACAACCTTAGCATCACCGATTGGTAGTTGTGTAACATCACTAACGAGATCCGGGACACCCTATACAAGATCCACACATGAACTTTACACCACCATTGTGATCTTAACAAGCACAAGGTCCACAAATGGAATTTTAACCACCATTACTACCTTTGCTTATCCAAGGTCCTCGAATGGGCACTCAACCTCCATTATGACCTTAACCATCTCGTTAGGATACTTGGATGGAGTTTACCGGTTCACTCTTAACCACTCCACATCCAAGGCGACTTTATTCACGGTGCACCCAATCCTATAGCCGGCTAACTATATCCAATCAAAGAAACCAAGAACCACTTACATCACTTGCCAATATAACCATCTTACCATATTAGTCCAATGATTCACATGCATAACCATAATGCAAAAACCATCATTTACCATCATCAATCCACTGTTTTAAAGCATTACACAAAGCCATTAAACATCATGCAACACCATGCATCAAAACCACAATTTCCATGTACAAAACCAAGGATCTCTTACCTTGAGCATCCTTCACATATGGCTTTCAAAACCAGCATTAAACCATGCCAAAATATGCTTTCAAAACAGAATTTAAAACATGCAAATCAAATGCATTGCAACCATCAAACACAATTGCTTTTAAAGCCAATTCACAACACCACCAAAAGCGAAAATCCATCTACTTACTCTTGAGCTTAGCTAAGTTGTTTAGACTTAAACTAAGCTCCCAAAAACCTTCGAACCTTGATTTAAAAGCTGAAAATCCAACTTCACTCACCGATACACAAAACAAGGCTAACCAACAAGCCTTCCAAGCATCCGAAACCTTCCGCACCACCACTAATGCTCATGGATCAAACTCCCCTGTTTCAAGCACACAACAACAGAGAATTAATGCATCACTATGCATTAAAAACACCAGCAACACAACACAACTCGCTGCTCATCACAAATCCAACAATTCGGCTACAAAACACAACCGAAATCACCTCCAAACATTTCCAAAACTTAACCCAGCCAAGATCCATCACTTCTAACCATTTTTAAACATCAAATAACATCCAAAATGATCACAAACACGTCCTTATACCTCCAGCTATAACAGATCATCAAAAACACTCCAAAAACAACCAAAAACTCAAGTAAAACTTAGGAAATTCAACCTATCCGGGATTGCATTAATTAAACCTCAACTTCTAATCAAATTAGCATTCATTTAACATCAAAAACACACCTCAAAACCCTGCTTAAATAGATCACACGAAAATCCACCAAAAATCACCAAATCTTGCATTTTAAGCCAAGATCCTTTACACAACTTAAAAACCACTTATAAAACATCAATTAAGGATTGAGAACTTAGGAATTTCAGTAAAGAACTGAGAGTTTAGAGGAGAAGGACGTTCTTACCTCCAAACTTGAGTTTCTCCCTTTTTGGAACCAAAATCTTGAAAATCCAAATAGCAATTGGTGAGGTTTTGTTGATGAGATGATTAAAGATCAAAAGAGAATTGAAATGAGTGATTTAGATGACAAAATCAGAGGAAAAATTCTTGAGAAATGTGTTTGGGTTGAGAGAAAATGAGAGAAAGTAAAATTGGAAAATATGGAAAGTTAGTTGCAAATAACTTCCCTCCACTTTTCTTTATGTTTAAAAATCAGAATTAAAACATTAAATATCTTAGAAAAATCTGGAGAAACTCCCTTTGGGTAAATAGCTCCTTAAAGATTCAAAGTTTCAATCCTTTCTAAAACAGTCACGCAACTTTCAAAAATTACATTTTGGTCACTAGCTAAAATGTCACCCTTCCAAACCTCATTTTGTAAAATTGATTTCATAGTTCACTTATATATATTAAAAGAGGATTTTAGAACATTTTTCCATATTTTTAATGCAACCCGAACTAGGCTTCCCTAATTTCACCTTTTATATTCGAACAACACTTTGACCGAACCGGTCAACGCCCAAAACTTCCAAGCCCAAAACCGGGGCGTTACAACTCTCCCCCTCTTAGGAAATTTCGTCCTCGAAATTTCAACTAGCGAAAAGAGAACAACTAAACTTCTCAAATCAACACACAAGGCAACACCAAAAGCCTCAACCGCCACTGAACACTTTCCACTCAAAACTCCACCCAAACTCCACACCATCACATACTGTTCACGAATTTCCGCACACACAAAGTTAAGCACAACTTAACCTTTCACAACTCCGAACTACACATAGCCCCATCAACAACCTGAAGAACCTCAAGCCTTTACAGCATACAACACCTTAACACACAACCCACAAAGCCTGTTCACACAGTGACACCAACCAATCCAATTCAGCCACTATATAATCCACAACCTCGTCTGCTCCTAAAACTCCTCGCCAAAAACTTCTCAACCTCCTTCAGAGATTAACACAACAAGCAAAATTCTTAAGCAACAACTGCATACCCAAACTTCTCAACATATTACTGTCCTTACTTCACATCCACCACTATCTTTACCATCGACTCACCAGAACTGCTCACTCATCGACAGACAATCACGTCACAAACCCCCAACCTTGACTTCGCCCACCATTCCACACACCACCAGCTGATCTCAAAAAGAATTGCCTACTCGTAACCAAACAACCACTTCTCACAAGAATCCGTCCCACCAACAATAGCCCTTGATCTTACATTACCCTCTCCACTTCAAGCTTCGACCATAACACTTGCCTTATTAGAACATCGCCCAACTTAAACATACATACCATCTTCTCAACTTCTCAAAGGTTGCTAAGAACCAACACTTACATAAACAACCCTTCTACTACAACATTAATGCTATGCTATCCCAGCACTTAGAAACACATCCTATAACCCGCAACGTCACTTAACACCAAGGAACCACCACCTCTACTAGCTATTCAAACCACTCGACCGACTCTAACCTCAACCGGTACTCCTTACCATCAACCACTAAACCCTTCAAGCATCGAACACCTTCCCTTCTACCAACAAGCTATACCACACTCACTATTACTAGCAACTAGCCTAATACTTTCCATTACCTCTAACTTCCACTCAGCACCAACGCAACCTCTAAAAACCCATCATCCAACCTAACCCAACCACGACACTAACAGATTCGATTGGTTATTAGCGAGTGTGAACATTCGTATGCATGATCACCAATATGCCCTATCAATGCCTAATGCACATGTATGCAGAACCCCTAATGTCATGCCACATGTATGCATGGACCAACACATATATAATATAGCATATAACAAATGATTTTAACTGTGCATGAATGCCAGCTCACACCCTCCAATAACATCCTCAGAATCCGTCTAAGAACAACCTCCCACCTCACTTCTAACTTGTCTAACTCCATCATTCTAACAACCATTAACCACAAGATACTCACTTAAGCCTACTTCACGCTAAAGATGTTTCCAAACAAATACAACAACAACAACTACCTCAGCAGGCTAGCAACAAGATCATACTCACTACGCAAGGTAAACCAACAGAAACCAACTAAGATAGCTAGGCAAGGGTTACTTAACAAGGTTACCTGAAAACACATCACCACCTTGATGCTTCATCAGACGAGCTCTCTTCCTCGCAAAACCATCATCCTCCAGCCGCACCACTGCAGCATCAGCTAACACACTAAGGTCACCCCCAACTCCTTGCGGTAAGGAACCTTGGCTGTTCCGAGCCAACCTCAAACAACTACGCCTCATATGTCCAGCAGACCCACATTTCCAACAGATTTCATTTCCCAAACTCTTCACAACTTTCCGCTCTTCCTGCCACCTTCGAGCTTTGCCTCGGCCGTGCCCACGACCCTTCAGAGACCCTTTGACTACCACTGAAGCTGACTTCACCCCAAGAGGACAATCACGCTTCACATGCTCTTTAGAACCACAGTTCCAACAAGTACCTGCGCCCCCAACAACCTCCAACATGGCGCCTTCCACAACGACTACACACCGGTAGCTGAGCCTCCACTCCTTGTTCAAGCAGCACTTGCCCCAGATCTGCACTACCTACACACTGCTTAACCCTTGGATATTTCTCTCCAAGATACCTTTCATAAAAGGCAGACACAAAGAAGTCCCAATCAATATCATGGATGTGCGATGCCACCGCCACCGATGTCCACCAGGCACATGCATCCTCCAACATCAAAGAGACAACACTTCCCAGCTTACAGGCATAATCACAACCTTCCTGATCCAAAATCAGAACCACACTGGCTAACCAAGCCTCAAACATCTCCGGTGAAGAACCATGATACTCCACAGCACCCAAATCAAGCAAACGCTGCTTCGACAAACCCACACATCCCACAACCAGCACATCTACCGGCTTTACTTTTACCACAGCCTGAGATGTTCCCAACACCTCTTGAACAACTGGTGATGAACTCTTCACCACAGAACCAACTTCTCCCTCCTGTCTCAATACCTCAATACCAAGCACAGAAGTCCGAGGCAAAACACCTCCACTAAAAGGTGAATTCCACGCCTTAACAACCTGCCCTAAAGCAGCAACCATCTCACCCAACTGCCATTCTTTCATCGATTTCGCCATACTAATTACAACAAACAATCACAACAAAACAAACAAACCAATTAGACCTGCTTTAAGCAAGGATTCAAACTCCAACTCCAAAATAACACAATAGCTATAATAATAAGGCAATGGGTATCCCGAATCCTCCCCTTTTTCATGACATAACAGTCAACAAAAACATGGATATCACAACATCAAACACATCAAACAACATACTTCGATCATGTTTTCATCAAACAGCATCCATTCACAACAGCATAATATTAACATATCATACTCATTACACTTTCAATATGCATAAAACCAACTCACAACATCAGCACAAATCCACATTAGCTCAACTATGATTCATAAACACAAAGCAAGCTTGAAAACATCAACAACTTGCTCAGATACACGTGTTTCAACCAACTTTCAACCAAACATCAGGATAGACATCAAACACACATTACAACAACTTACCGTTTTTCCCAAGCATTCGCAACTCAGCTCTGATACCACCAAATGTAACCCCCTTAACCCGGTCCAGACGATTGACCCGAATTAAGAAAGTCACACGGGGAAAACCAAAGTCAACCCGAAAGTCAACCTTGATTAACGACCTTTTATTTTCCTTTTTAAACTTGTCTAGATGCGCATTAACCCTAGTTATGATCACTCAAACAGCATGCTCAAAGATCATAAACATCAGTGATTAAACAGGGACCCAATTGAACAATTTACAACTTTAGGGACCAAATTGCAAAATCTGATAATTATAAGGTCTTAACCCAAATTAGTGTTACCAACTTGTAATTAGTAAAGTTTCACGCTTCTCTGCCAAATTTCAGCTCAAACGGACATTCCAAACTCTTACAATTGCACATACAAGATTCAGGACCAATTTGCAACCATTTCAAAACATTTAACCGCCAATGTCAGCCCCCAACGGCCAAGTGTTCCGAAACAGGGAGAACCCGTTTCGAAACGCGGGGCCGTTCCGCAACGCGTACCGAAACGAGGGCTGGCAGAAGGCTTCCCGTTTTGGATCGGTGTCTCCCGTTTCGGACGCCTGGGCTACTGCAGGGCACCCGTTCCGAAACGGTAGCTAGTGTTCCGAAACGACCTGCACTGAATGCAGCACAAAGCATGCCTAAACACACAATTGGCCAACCGAACATGCTCCAAAATCAATCAAACCACACCAGCAAGTTACTCAACACATAAGAAACATATATGCATCAAATCTAGATACATGATCACCCCTAGGTGCATCAACACATTAAACATATTAAACACATTCAAAGACTCATTCATGCTTTTAAACAAGAAGCATAGCAAATCAACTTAAGCATAAGATGACCCAAACGTTGCAACATTAATCCACATGATTCAACAACATAAATCAAACTTGTCCAACATACACAGTCTCGTTACACATCTACATAAGAGATTCTTCCCCCCCATTGCCTTTATTAACTATAGCTATTAACCGAGACATACATCTCAAGTGGAGTCCTCCTTGAATCCCTTGCTCCTCGCTGTTCCAACTTCAATTATCTGCATTGATGGACACAAAGGAGCGTAAGCATGTAATGCTTAGTGAGGAATGCTCAAAACCAAAACACCATCAATGCAGCGAGTCATAAAACCTCTTTGAAAAGCAACTCGATTTGAATAAACCAAGCAATGTTTGAAAACCCCTTTTCAACAACAAGCTCAACATCATGCATTGCTCAAACATGAAAACCAACCCTTAGCTTAGCATGCTAAACAAACCTTTTCAAAGCACAACTTACAAATCATCAATTTAACCTTTCAATGCATAAACACCAAATGCAAAGTTAAATTCAAAACCTTGAAAAACACTTCCACTTCACATTATACATTCCTCTTACTTGGTTATCATTTCAAACAAGAAACCTTTTAAAACCATTTATTTAGGCAATCCAACACATGCATTAAACAAATGCAACATATGAACCTCATCATCAACATTTGCATCATATGCCTTTAAAAACAAGTCTTAGCAAGACTTCAATGCACTAAAGAGATTTCATGCACACATGCATCATTCTCAATAGATAATCAACACTTGTTCAAACTTAACAAGCAAGCATGCATTCTTAAACATTATGCACTTCTCATGCAACCATGCATCATCCCAAGCATCTCATGCTTCATAATAATAAAAAACATCATATTGGCTTTCAAGTGATAATCCAAATCCACTTTTCAACTCAACATCCAATCGGATACGCGGATCACAAGCGTTGTCCCTACGCTTCATACACACTACCAATCTAAGGCCCCCAAATGGACTTTTAACCACCATTTGACCTTACCATTCACAAGGTTCCCTTGTATGGACTTTTAACCACCATACAACCTTATCTTCCTCAAGGTTCCCATGTATGGACTTTTAAACACCATACAACCTTAACTTACCCAAGGTTCCCATGTATGGACTTTTAAACACCATACAACCTTAGCTTACACAAGGTTCCCATATATGGACTTTTAAACACCATATAACCTTAACATGCACAAGGTTCCCATGTATGGAATTTTAAACACCATACAACCTTAGCATCACCGATTGGTAGTTGTGTAACATCACTAACGAGATCCGGGACACCCTATACAAGATCCACACATGAACTTTACACCACCATTGTGATCTTAACAAGCACAAGGTCCACAAATGGAATTTTAACCACCATTACTACCTTTGCTTATCCAAGGTCCTCGAATGGGCACTCAACCTCCATTATGACCTTAACCATCTCGTTAGGATACTTGGATGGAGTTTACCGGTTCACTCTTAACCACTCCACATCCAAGGCGACTTTATTCACGGTGCACCCAATCCTATAGCCGGCTAACTATATCCAATCAAAGAAACCAAGAACCACTTACATCACTTGCCAATATAACCATCTTACCATATTAGTCCAATGATTCACATGCATAACCATAATGCAAAAACCATCATTTACCATCATCAATCCACTGTTTTAAAGCATTACACAAAGCCATTAAACATCATGCAACACCATGCATCAAAACCACAATTTCCATGTACAAAACCAAGGATCTCTTACCTTGAGCATCCTTCACATATGGCTTTCAAAACCAGCATTAAACCATGCCAAAATATGCTTTCAAAACAGAATTTAAAACATGCAAATCAAATGCATTGCAACCATCAAACACAATTGCTTTTAAAGCCAATTCACAACACCACCAAAAGCGAAAATCCATCTACTTACTCTTGAGCTTAGATAAGTTGTTTAGACTTAAACTAAGCTCCCAAAAACCTTCGAACCTTGATTTAAAAGCTGAAAATCCAACTTCACTCACCGATACACAAAACAAGGCTAACCAACAAGCCTTCCAAGCATCCGAAACCTTCCGCACCACCACTAATGCTCATGGATCAAACTCCCCTGTTTCAAGCACACAACAACAGAGAATTAATGCATCACTATGCATTAAAAACACCAGCAACACAACACAACTCGCTGCTCATCACAAATCCAACAATTCGGCTACAAAACACAACCGAAATCACCTCCAAACATTTCCAAAACTTAACCCAGCCAAGATCCATCACTTCTAACCATTTTTAAACATCAAATAACATCCAAAATGATCACAAACACGTCCTTATACCTCTAGCTATAACAGATCATCAAAAACACTCCAAAAATAACCAAAAACTCAAGTAAAACTTAGGAAATTCAACCTATCCGGGATTGCATTAATTAAACCTCAACTTCTAATCAAATTAGCATTCATTTGACATCAAAAACACACCTCAAAACCCTACTTAAATAGATCACATGAAAATCCACCAAAAATCACCAAATCTTGCATTTTAAGCCAAGATCCTTTACACAACTTAAAAACCACTTATAAAACATCAATTAAGGATTGAGAACTTAGGAATTTCAGTAAAGAACTGAGAGTTTAGAGGAGAAGGACGTTCTTACCTCCAAACTTGAGTTTCTCCCTTTTTTGAACCAAAATCTTGAAAATCCAAATAGCAATTGGTGAGGTTTTGTTGATGAGATGATTAAAGATCAAAAGAGAATTGAAATGAGTGATTTAGATGACAAAATCAGAGGAAAAATTCTTGAGAAATGTGTTTGGGTTGAGAGAAAATGAGAGAAAGTAAAATTGGAAAATATGGAAAGTTAGTTGCAAATAACTTCCCTCCACTTTTCTTTATATTTAAAAATCAGAATTAAAACATTAAATATCTTAGAAAAATCTGGAGAAACTCCCTTTGGGTAAATAGCTCCTTAAAGATTCAAAGTTTCAATCCTTTCTAAAACAGTCACGCAACTTTCAAAAATTACATTTTGGTCACTAGCCAAAATGTCACCCTTCCAAACCTCATTTTGTAAAATTGATTTCACAGTTCACTTATATATATTAAAAGAGGGTTTTAGAACATTTTTCCATATTTTTAATGCAACCCGAACTAGGCTTCCCTAATTTCACCTTTTATATTCGAACAGCACTTTGACCGAACCGGTCAACGCCCAAAACTTCCAAGCCCAAAACCAGGGCGTTACAGACACAGAATTGGCTAGGGGTACCGATACTCGGGGGTGTATCGATACGCCCAAAGCTCACTGAAATTCTGAGATTTTCAGGAATCTTTGGCGTATCGATACGAGTCTTTGGCGTATCGATACGGGTCTTTGGCGTATCGGTACGGGTTTATCTCGTTGACCACGAGATGTTGACCGAGAAAGGCGTATCGATATGCTCAAGGGTTGTATCGATACAGTCTTCTTGTGTTGACCGTAGGATGTTGACCTTGGTCAAGGCGTATTGATACCCTCTCTTAGAGTATCGATACGTCCTGCTTTAAGAAGATAAAATGAGTCGTTTGACTTGTTGTGTTGGGTTCGGTTGTGTTTCTTTCTTGTTGTTTCCCGCTGTCGTGATCACTTAAGTAGCGATATACCTATAGAAAAGATTAAATTAAAAGGAATTTTCTAGGGTTGTTAACCGAGGTGGGACCTTAACGGGTTTCTCTTCGGTTTTCCCCGTGTAGCCTACTCGAACCGGTCATCTGACCAGACCGGGACGAGGGGGTTACACTTGTTGGTATCAGAGCCTAAGGTTATCGAGACCTTGGGCAGGTAAGTGAGGTAAGTTTAAGTTTTTGTATTGATATGCACGGTGATTGCTTGCTTGTCAAGTATGCCTTATGTATGTTGCGTGCTTATCAAGTATGTTTGTTGATTTATTTGAAGCATGATGTTTAGAGTCCCATTGCTACTATTACATTGGAAAAATGATTTTTAAAGTGAGGGAACATACTTGAGCCACTTGGAAGCCTTGCCTTGCTAACCCAATTTTGTATGTTTTGTTGTTGTGGTTGTAGTTATTGTTTGTGAGCACGATGTCGAGGCCGAGAGGTAGGCCGAGGGTGGTTCGTCAGGAACCACGTGTTGCGGCTCCTGTTAATGAGTCGATGGCTGGAGTTGAGGCTCATGTAGTGGAGCCTGCTACTGGAATTGGAGCTCCTCCACCACCTCCACCACCACCACCTCCTCCGCCTAGAGTTGGAGGCGAGGATGGAGCTGAAGGAGAGGGACCTCAGGGTGGCCAGGGAGGCCAAGGTCCGGCCGGAATAGATATGGCTCCGCTTGTGCAAGCTATAGCGGGAGCATTTCAGGCCGCAGTTACCGAAGCTCAGGCTACAGCTCAGCCTAGAGGTGATGATGCTAGTCTACCGTTGGAGAAGCTCCATAACCTAGGGGCTGAAGAGTTCAGAGGATCTACACTGGAGAGGTCTGAGTTGTGGTTAGAGAAGACAATTCGCATCTTAGCTTAGATGGGTTGTGTGGGTGCTCGAAGATTGAGCTGTGTGATTTCCTTGCTTCGGGGTGATGCCTACACCTTGTGGGTCACCATTAGTACCGGAGTTCCAGAGGCAGAGATTGATTGGGATTTCTTTGAGTCTGCTTTTCGGAAGAGGTACTTGGGGCCGAGGTATCTAGATGAGAAGAAGCGAGAGTTTATGGCTCTTGTCCAGGGAGATGCTACTGTGACTGACTACGAGATCCGCTTTGTTCGTTTGAGTCAGTATGCTCCAGAGTTAGTTCCTACTGAGAGGGACCGTTGTAACCGATTCAGATATAGGCTTCATGAGGAAGTTAAGAGGTACACCTTAGCTTCAGATTACTCTGATTTTGATGTCTTGGTTGCTAGAGCCAAGGACATTGAGCATAGCTTGGGGCTGACCAAGCGTTTTGGAGGTTCTAGTTCTGGTAAGAGACATAACAACTTTGACCGTGGGGATGCCAAGAGGCATAGAGGCGGTGGACAGCAGTTTGACCATAGACGTGGTGGTGGCCACCATGGTAGAGGCCACCAGGGCCATAGAGGTGGAGGGCATTTGCCCAAGTGTACACGTTGTGGGAGACAGCATTCTGGTGAGTGTTGGGGTAACTTCCATGCTTGTTGGAACTGTAGTTCGAGGGACCACTTTAACTGATACGTCCTGCTTTAAGAAGATAAAATGGGCCGTTTGACTTGTTGTGTTGGGTTCGGTTGTGTTTCTTTCTTGTTGTTTTCCGCTGTCGTGATCACTTAAGTAGCGACATGCCTATAGACAAGATTAAATTAAAAGGAATTTTCTAGGGTTGCTAAACGAGGTGGGACCTTAACGGGTTTCTCTTCGGTTTTCCCCGTGTAGCCTACTCAAACCGGTCATCCGACCAGACCGGGACGAGGGGGTTACATTTAAGATAAAAAATAAAAAAAATAAGGAAAATATAGGTTAATTTCAACTTTCTGAAATTTATCTTAGCATGTTATAATTTATTTATTTTTATTATTAAAAACTAATATTTTAATTATACAAAACCAATTAATATATCGTGTAAAAGGGTATGAGGATCAAGTCGAGGTAAGGGACTACAAAATCTCATCAAAGTAAGAATAGGTTATTAGTAGAGATACCGGAGGGCAAGGGTCAACCTACTGATGCAATTTAATCTTTCAAATTATTTTTCAAATTGAAATCATTTCTCGACAATTCATCTCGATATCGACAAAGTGAAAAGATATAAAGGACAATGAAAAATTTCATGCTCTTGATAGACTTAATGTAAGTTTAATTACTTTATTATTTTTAAGTTTTAGTACTTATCTACTTACTTAATATAACTTTATATTATTTTATGTTGTAGTGAAAGTTTGAGATGAAATTAGATGATAGTTATGTGAAGAGTTATGTTATGTCAATTATTTCTAAATTATCAAGAAACCATCGACATAAAGTTTATTTGCACTTTAAAACATTCCCAAATATCGATGTTGCGCGCCAAAACAAGCCGACAAAATATAACTTGTCACAAGAAAGTTGGAAGAAATTTAGTGATTTGTTTAGTGGTTCTAAATACCAGGTATGGTTTTCTTATTTTGATTTATGTGTTTGGCATATTTTTATAATTTTATTTATGTAATAAATTATAAATTATATATATATATATATGATTGAAGAGGAGGTGTGAAACAAATGCAAGAGTCAGAAGAAATATTAAGTTAACTCTTAATCAAGGATCTCGAGCTTTTGTTGCTAGTCGATAAGCTATGATAAATTGCACATTTAAAATTTATTAAAATATTTATTTTTTTATTTTCAAACTTAATTATTATTTTGATATGATGCAGCGCAATGATGATAAAAAACTTAATCAGATAGATTTCTTCAATGCAACTCATTATTCAAATGATAAAGGATGGATAACATCTGAGGCACAAACAGCTTATGTAAGTATTTAAAAATGAGTGTTAAAATTAAATTTTTAGTACAAAGATCATTTTATTTATGGATGATTGTTTTAAATTTTAGGAGAAAATGATAGAATTGCAATCAATTCCAATTGAAGAAGGAGCAGAACCTAAGACTACTGATGATATAATAAATGAGGTCCATGGTACGAGGTCGGGATACATTCCAGGGCTTGGCTATGGGCCCAAGCCTAATAAAATAAATTCAAGTGCAAATACAATTGATTTAGAAAAGCGTTTGAAGAATAAAGAAGAAGAACTTAATATGTATCAGTCTAATTTTGAAACTATTCAAACGCAAATAGAAGCTATGAGATCTGTTGGAATTTAAGTCCCCCACTACAATTTTCAGGTAAATTGTGTAGTCAATCAAATAAAAATATTTGTATAATTTTAAATATAACAATTTAATGCGCTTATTATTTATGCATATTCAAATGATACCACAAACTCATTATCACCAGAATCATAACCGGCACAAGATTTGAATTAAGATTCTCCCAATAATCTATTCCACTAGTCACGTTCAAATAATACAAATCAAAGGTTTTTATCAGAAAAGTTACTCGTAGCAATATCAATTATTCATATTAGTTATGACATAAAAAAACCAAATTATATTATATTAAAATATAAAAACTAAATTTTAAATTCTAATATTATATTAAAATATAAAAACTAAATTTTAAATTCTAATATGATATAAATATAAATATCACATGACCTTTATAATAACGAAAGAAGGTGAATCTAAAATATTTATATATTATGAATTCAAACAACACTATTTGAACTCGATTAGTGAAGAAAATGTTGGTTTTTATGACTGAAATATTAAATTCTAACTTGTCCAAAAAAAAACTTAAATTCAGATATTACCTAAGTTTTAAGTTACTTGCTAACAACAAATTCAATCAAAGAAAAGAAAAAGATGTTAGTCTAGAATGTATATCCTTTAGTTTGACACTGAATTATTTAATAATATATTGAATTGTTTGTTTTTCTTTATTTTAGTTGGTCGATTGTAGTATCTGTTTTAGTGTTAGTTATTGATCATCGGTGTTTTTTTGTTTAAATGTTTAATTCTTGTCTTCTTTGATAATTTTGATTTTTTTCTAGTTATTTATCTGCCTTTGTAGCACGTTTTTCATCTATAATTTCATCTTTTTTGTGGTTCGTTTGTACATACAATTAGATTCATTTTGCGAAGCAATCTCTAACATTGTTATTTTACTCATCACTCCCACTTCAATCCTGAAGTGTGTGAGACGATAAAAACAAAAAAATCTTACACCCTATTTTTATTTCTTCAGTGTTTTATTTTCATTTATGTTTTACAACCCAATAAAAGTGTTTTATTAGTCTAATATTTCATTTTTAAAATTTTTTATTTAAATTTATCGTGTTTTATTATTTTCTTTTATAATTTTTTCAAAATTGTTTTTCATTTTAATTTTTAATAAAATTCAACCAATATATTGCAAAAAAAAAAAGTACTGTGTCGGTTTACATACAAATCAAAGTCATAAGTCTTCCTCATAGAAAAGATCAAACTCAATATTTATTCTAGAAGGGGGGAAAACATCAAATTTAATGGCTATCATTTGTTCGCTTCTTCATTACCCCGCCAATTTTGACCAAGTCTGCATTTTATGAAGCAGACTACCACATCATCACAGTTGATGACATTAATTTCTCAACTTGTATTTCTAAAAATAAAAATAGTACTTTTATCAAAAAGGTAAATATATATTTTGCTACCTAAATTTAGATTTTAGGTGCAATTTAACATTTGAAATTGATTTTATAGATCAATTTAGTATTTAAAGATTATTTTTTTTTATCTAATTAGGTACTTGTTCAAACTCGGACTGGAACATCATTTTTATTTTGTATCAGTACTTACGATGAATGATTTTTTAAAATTAATTTGAACTATTATGTCAAGTTCATGTACTAATTTAAACTTAAAAACTAACTTTAGATATCTATTTAAAAAAAGTTTAGATACAAAATTGCACCTTAAAATCAAATTTAGATACCAAAATTTATATTTGCCTTGTCAAAATGATCTTTGTTCTCCATCTATGGAATCAATTGTCCTTAACCTTCCAAACTTGAGAGTCGTATGTTAATGATTTGAATTAAACAATAGGCAATAGCTTTAATAAGAATATGATGTACCATATTTGTTGCGGGCATTAAAGCAAAGGACTAAAACCAGAATTTTACCTTAGAAAAGTAAGCCTCCCCGTTGCTGTCTGCTGCTGCCGTCCAACTCTTAAATATACCATAGACATCAAGACATTTCTTGCCAAAAAAAAAAACTAAGTGAAAACTGATACAACTATGGCTAACACCTTGTTTTCCTTGAGTCTGCTAATATTAAGCCTTGCAGCCATGCAAGGCAGCCATGCAGTCGACTACGCCATCAACGACAACAGCGGAAACAGCGGCGGCGGTGTTCGTTTCCGGAACGAGATCGGGGCGGCCAACAGCCTTCAAACCATGTCTTCCGCCACAAACTTCATCTGGAACATCTTCCAACAAAACAACCCATCCGACAGGAAAAACGTGGCGAGAGTAACATTGTTCATCGAAAACCGCGACGGGGTAGCCTTTGCCGTCAACAACGAGATCCACGTTAACGCAAATTATCTGGGAAGCTACTCGGGGGACGTGAGGAGGGAATTCAACGGGGTGGTTTACCATGAAATGACGCATATTTGGCAATGGAATGGGAACGGGCAGGCCCCTGGTGGGTTGATCGAAGGGATAGCTGATTTCGTGAGGCTAAAGGCTAATTACATCCCGAGCCATTGGGTGCAGCCAGGGCAGGGGAACAGATGGGACCAAGGGTATGATGTTACGGCCAGGTTTTTGGAGTATTGCGATGGTCTTAGAAATGGGTTCGTTGCGGAGCTGAATAAGAAGATGAGGAATGGCTATAATGCTGGTTACTTTGTTGAGCTGCTGGGGAAGACCGTTGATCAGCTCTGGACTGATTATAAGGCCAGGTATGGCAATTAAATGAATCAAGTAAGTACTAGTATTAGTATTCTGAATAAGTTGACGGGAATGTTAGCAAGTTGGATGTTTGTAATTTCTATAATGAATGAAAGTGAAATAAAATAATAAATATTCAATAATCAATACTATATAAATCCACTGTAGATAGCGGTTATAATATCCAAAAGTAAAGAAAAAAACGAAATATATGAAATTATCCAAATCCAGCCAGCAGCGGCTTGGCAAGGAAATATTTGAAGTTTTTCTGAGGGAACCGATTTCAGTTTCCAGGTAATTTCCATCATCCTTGATGGATTTACCCGACAGCTGAAATAACTTGACAAATCGACAACTCTCGCCTCTTGTCGAGAAGAGTGTTGGCTAATTCACACCGAGGATTCTCCTACAAAATTTAAGCATAAAAAAATCCTTACAAGATTATCAGATCAGAGTTTAATCAACAACAGCCTTGGCATCATGGCCGAGATCAGGGTTCGAGCATATGAGTTAAATCGAATAGACATGACAAGTTGAAAAGATTAATGGAAAGAAAAACCGAGTGAAATCAAACCTGTTTGATGACAAAAGAACCCCAAGTGCCATCGACGTTGTAGACGACGAAACTAAGATTGCCGTCTCCGGCTTCCTTTGTGGCCGATCTCCCATAACAAAGATGGCGTCGCTTTTGTGTATCGGAGGAAAGATTCCTCGTCGAGAGGACTGAACTTGGAAAATGTCATTTAATTTTATGACAAGAACGAGAGCGGCGTTACTGTCTGAACTCTGTAGAACTAAAAAGGAGGGCATGCCATTGCCAGCGGCGAAGACATTATGGGGGCCATTGAACTAGGATCCATGTCAGCTTTGCTGTCTGGTCTCAAAATGATACAAGTGGAGTTGGTTTCCACTGGAGAAGATATATTTTAAGGCTTTTTTGACATGTGTTTGATGAACTTGGACATGTTTAGGGTCAGATGCAAGACTCGCACCTGTTTTTTTCTCTTTTCTTTTTCTTTTTTTTATTTTCTATTTTCCTGCGTTTTAATTAAGACTTAACAGTCAAATAAGTAACTAAACTATGCAATTTTTTCAGTTAAGTGCCCAAATTATTTTTCGGGCTAAATTGAGACCTAAAGTTTCATTTCGTGACACATTTAAGATTCGCCGTTAATTTTCACCGTTAAATGTCATGTGTCATTTCCAGAATAACCTAAAAGTATATTAAAAATAAATTTAATTAATTAATTTTCAAAAAATCTTTAAATTTTCCAGATTTTATAAAACAACCCCAAATTCTAAAATCCCTAAACCCCAAAACCTAAATCATGATTTGGGCTGATTCCACTGCCGATTGACGCGCCGCTGCCCACTACATCGGTCGTCGAACTATCACAGCCATTTTTCCCACCATCTCGTCGCTAGAAATCGATCGAAGCTGGGTGAATCGACGAAATTGTCGAATGGTTCTTTCGAACGATTCGCGACGAAGGTGGAAGGAGGGGCGACAAACATCGTGTGGGTTATTCGGCGAGGGGAGGGCGCTTCATTCCGTCACCGGTAACGCGGCCGCCGCAGGCGGGAGTGGTCGAATTTGGGGGTTTAGGGATTTGGGGACTGTTATAAGAATATTTGAAAATTTCAGGATATTTTTTTATTTATTTTTAATATAATTTTTGGAATTTTTAGGAGATGACACATATCTTTTAACAGAAAAAATTAACGGTGAACCTTAAATGGGTCACAAAATGAAACTTTAGGTCCCAATGTGGCCCGAAAAATAGTTTAGGCACTTAACTAGAAAAAATGCATAGTTTAGGTACCTATTAGACTATTAAGCCTTTAATTAATTAACTAGGATATTCTTAAATTTCTAATCGTGATTTGTAAAAATGTCTAGGTTGTTGTGAATAAAATAATGAAGAACAACGAGCAAGTATAAACGAATAAAGAGATTATAGAAAGATGGAGATTCATATTATTATCAAAACTAGGATTGTGTACAATGCCTTCATCTATTTATAGGCATAAGAAGTACATAATACATTAAACTCTAATTAATAGAGATAATATTCCTAATAATAAATAAATCAAACTCCTTAGATAAAGTTTTAATCATGATAGACATCCACATAGATAAATATTCAAAACAATCCCCCTTGGATGTCTATGAAGATAATGTGTCTCGTTAAAACCTTACTAAGATAAAAATCCAGTGGGAAAAAATTCTTTAGTGAAGGAAAAATAATATACACATCTTTGATATGCATAACATGATGCCTCATTAAAAACCTTACCAGAAAAAACTCATTAGGACAAAACCTCGGTTAAGGGAAAAAGAGTGTAATGCGAATTTACTCCCCCTCATGAAAACACCACAAAAGATCTTTGAATTTTCATAATTTAATCTTGAATATTTTTTCTAAAGATCGCGAGGGGTGAAACTTTGGAGTAATATATTTCATGATGTATCTATCTTTCATTATCTTTACACACGATAGCATTTGTACCATATATTGTGAAAGTAAATAACATATCTTCTGGATATGTTGGGTCAATGGTCTTAAGCCAAACATATTTTTGGTTTGCCTCGTGCATAATAATTATTTCTTCAAGATTTGAGGAGTCATCGACAAATATTTGAAGATCTAAAGGTAATGATCTTTGTATATCCATATATATTTCTTGACCAACTAATATATGGTGCTTCAAGACCAAGAAAAGATATAATTATCTTTATTCACATTCAACGCATATTTAAGTGCTCAATCTTTAGGTCGAGACAAAACCACATCTCAAGATTCTTTTTCTCAAATCCTTTCCTTAAATAACCAAATGCTTTGAAAGCTCTTCAAGAGTTCCAATAATATTTAAATTATCATAATGAGTCTTGATCCAAACTCCTTTTACAAAAACATAAGGAAATGTGATCATTCTTATAGTATTTCCTCAATTAGTACTCATTAAGGCGATTATACCAAATGCGCCAAAATATTCAATGAGACATATCTAAATAAAATTCCTCAGAAATTTCCAAATGCTTATAGCATTTTAAATCTTTTAAGAATAAATAGGGATCCATAAATAATTAGACGCGTGTGATATGTTTCATAAATGTCAAATTAATTGCATCCATCATTAAGTAATTAAAACTCTTCATAAATCATAAGTCAAGTCGTATTTATGACTACTTATTTGTGCCTCACTTGCATTACACCTTTAGGTCCAAATACTTCTCTTTTGGAAGTTCAAAGTGTCTTTCTATATTGGCCAATCATTTCAACATCTATAGATTTTTATACAAGATCCTCGTTTTCTTTCTTTACTTCTGTAGAAGTATTCTATGTAAAATTGTTTACAAAATCGTTGTTTACTTCAAGATGTAGGAATGCGTAGATCCATCAATCAAAGCCAGCAATGATAAAGACTGAAGAGCGAAGGTACCTGCGATAACATTGGTATCATTGCGCTCCTTGCGTTGAGCATAGACCCTGGCAGGATCGCCTCCCCCAGGTCGAACTGCTACCACATGAGCAACGCCTCTCTGACCCTCGTCTCTCCTCTAGAAGTTCCCTCGGTCGCGCCCACGGCCTCTTTGAGGTGCAGCTACAATAGGAGCATGTCCTTGGCCTCCACCAGCCAACAAGGGACACTCCCTCCTCATGTGATCTGCCGAACCACAATTCCAACATGAATTTCCTGTCACCACAACATGAGCCTGAACATCTCTAGCCGCCCGAGGACAATCTGGCCTCAAATGACCCCGAGACCCACACGTCCAGCACGTGTTCTCTTCAGCCCTCATCCTATCTCTCTGAGCAGGTGCACCATGTCCACCATTACCCCACCTTACAGCAGGCTGGTATCTCCTATCTCGTCCCCTCTTGTTCTGTCCACCTCCAGAACTAGACTCAGCTGCTCTCTTTCTAGAGCTCACACCAACTCCTCGGGATGCCAAACCCAATTTTTGCTCGATATCTTTGGCTCAACATACAAGCACGTCAAAGTCGGTGTAGTCCGCAGCCAACATATATGTCTTAACTTCCTATACCAGCCCGTACCGGAAGCGATCACATTGGTGCCTCTCACTAGGTATCAGCTCAAGAGCATACTGGCTCAGACGTACAAACTAGACCTCGTACTTAGCCACAGAAAGGTTGCCCTGAACCAACGACATAAACTCACGTTTTTTCTCGTCCAAGTATCTCACCCCCAGATACTTCCTCTTGAAGGCACCTTTGAAAAACTCCCAATCAACCTCATTGGGTTCCAATCTAGCAATGGTATTCGTCCACCAGCTGTAGGCATCGCCTTGCAACAATGAAACTACGCATCCCAGCTTGCGCACGTCATTACAGCCCATTTGATCCATGATACGAATCGTACTTGCTAACCAGACCTCAGACGCCTCATGAGACATTCCAAAGAACTCCACAGCTCCTAGGCTCCTCAACCTCTCCAACGGTAAGCCCGCCTGCCCAGCTGCAGGGGCATGTACATGCGCTCCGGCAACAACAGCCTGAAATGTTCCGGTGATCACATGAACTAGTGGCGCCAAATCACCCAAACCCGGACCAGCAGGTCCTTGTTGCACCTGCTCCCCACCTCCAGGTGGTGGCGGAGGAGGTAGATTTCCACCATGAGGGACATCAGCCCCTTGCTCACCCTGGTCACCCTGAGGCACTATCGTATTGGACCTCAGCTCTCTTCTCGGACCCATAGTGCTATTTTAAACAAAGCATAACAATAAAAACAAATCAAACCATTTAGGCCAGCTTCAAGTAAGGATTCAAGTTTACAAAAAAACATTTGATTAGTGTAATAAGGCAATGGGCTCCCCGATTTCCCTCAACATGGCATAGCATACAATGACCCCAGATGCTCAACATGATTTCCATCATTCCAAAAACAACACACATCAATATCGTATCATTATCATTATCATACAAGCATAATCATCCCACATGCGATTCACATAAATCAAGCATAGCATAAGCTTCAAAATTCTACCAATTGCATGCTTTTCAAACAACATACATCAATACATATCAATTCCACATACCAACATTCCCAATTCTTTCGAAACATGGCTCTGATACCAACAAATGTAACCTCCTTAGCCCGGCCTAGACGCCCAACCCGAACTACGAAGATTATACGGGGAAAACCAAAGTCAACCCAAAAGTCAACCTTGATTAACGACCTTTTTTTTTCTTTTTAACTTTTCTAGATGCACTTTATTAACCTATGTGTTCAGCAGAACCAAAGAAAGAAACAGCACAGCGATCGAAGTTCAACTAGGGGTTCAATTGCATATTTATGACTTTTAGGGACCATTTTGTAAAATACCGAAAATAAAAGGACTTTTCAGATTTTAAAGTTACTAACTCTCAATTAGTCATGTAATATGCCATCATGCCAAATTTCAATTCAAAACGAACATTTAAACTTATCTAATTAGTCAAATATCATTCAAGGACCAAAACATAACATTTCAAGACTTACAAAGATACTTTTAACCGAAATTTAACTACCCGTATCGATACACTTGAGCCTGTATCGATACGCGGGAAGACAGTAGCAAATGAAAGGAAGAGCGTCTCGAAATGCTTCCCCGCGTATCGGTACGACCTTCAAACTTGGCTTGGGCGTATCGATACGCGGGCAATCCGTATCAATACCCATGTACTAAAATGTCTCAATTTTTGCTTAGTGTATCGATACGCATACTTGAATGGATCAATCCAACATCATTTAAACATACTAAAACACATCCAAACAAGCTCCAATCATGCATACATGATATATCTATCTAATAGACTTATAAACACCATCAAATAGCTAACCATACTCCTCAACCACTTCATACCATGATGACATTTTAGCTATCCAAGCATGCTTAAGATACCAAGCTATAGCAAAGGTAAAACACCATAAGCAAACCAAGGAACCATTTAGAGGCCAATTACAAGTCCACAATCAGAAACTAAACATGCTTAAAACAACAAACATCATCAACAAATCCAAGAAGTAGAAATCTCATCCATTGCCACTTATTACACTAAAGGTGAACCACATACATTGCTTAATCAAAGCTTTTGGAGTCCCCTTGCTTTTGGGTTGCCTTGAAATGCTCAATTTTCTGCATTGATGAAACAAATGAGCGCAAGCCTATAGCATAGTGAGGAGTCGCTAAACAACATTCATCAATGCATTCTACACAATTGGTAAATCATTATTTTTCAACACATGCTTTTACATAAAACATGCCCTCTCATGGCATCAACGCACTTTTTAGAATACATGCTCATATGCATCACTTAAGAACAACAAATAAACCTTTGCTCATGCTTTACCAAGCATCACATGCATTCTAGCATAAATCACAAGCATCTCATGCTTAGTCCATTATTCCTAATTAGTTGATTAATTTAGGACCAAATTGATATAATAGGTAATTAACACGACTAAAAGTGTAATTATACAAATTTTACTTTAACTGTCACGTCACTTTTTCATTAGATTTTAACGGTAGGTGGTTAAAATAGGTCTATTAAATAGTTGGGTGGTTAAATTTTGAATTTTTTTAGTTGGGTGGTCAAAACAGGTCACGGCCAATAGTTGGATGGTCACCGGAGTAGTTTACCCTTTTAATTATTTACTTTAAAAACCAATCAGATGATGCTACATGTCATCATCTGATTGGTTAAAATTTCATATAAAAAATAATTATTTTTAAAAATTTGTGATGTCACGTCATTATTGCCATGTCAGCATCTCCTGCCACGTGGCATGCCACATCATTGATGGGCGTTGACCGTTAGTTGACTGACGGTTTCCATCCAATGAGGGTAAATTTTGAACGAAAATGAAACGTTAGGAGTATGTTTGCACCAAAAAAAAGAATAGGGGCTAAAGTGACCAAAAAGTCAAACGTTGGGGGCCAATTTTGACTTTATGCCTTTTGAAAAAACATAAGGTGAACAATTGTACAATTTTTTAAAGCTTATTCGGTCGAGATAACAGTCGAAAAGCCGCCTTCATAATGAAAGCCTCGTTCTGATCATAAGCTTGTCGAATTCCCAACAATACACCAAATTTGGCATATAGTGGCGCTTTTGCGGTGTTTAAGAGGTAAACGCCACAAAACGACAAATATAACGACATTTTTATTACAAACGGCGCTAATGAATGGTATATAATAGTGTTTTTGTGTAAAATGCCGCAAAAATGAGCATTTTAGTGGCTTTTGGTTTAAAAAACGCTGTAAATTATCCTATTGTACTGGCGTTTTAGATTTAAAACGCAGTGAATGAAGTCATTTAATCCCTTTTATTATTTTAACCATAATTTCCCAAATATTTCCCATCCCTCATCCCCCTCCTCTCCGCCTCTACTCGAGGTGACTCGGGCTGCTCACGAAGATGTGGAACGGCTTGAGCGGCTGATAGTGAAAGACCTGAAAATGATCTGCCTACCGCCAAAGACCAATTATATCAAAGCGCGTCCGTAATAATATCGACACAATTTTCTCCACCACCGAGAAGCTGGTAATTCCTCCCTATCTTATGCAAATTTGAGTTACGGTTAAAGGTTTTTTTTAATTTTTTTTAAATTTTTTTAAATTTTTTATTGATTTCAGGAAAGATGAAATCGCGGCTCTCGGAGGTCAATCGGCTACTAGAATTAATGTCTTTAGCGCTTTTTATGATAGATTGAAGGAGGTACTTTCGTTTTCTTAACCCTGAATCGAAAATGCTAGCTGAAATTTTACCCCAATTCTTGCCTTTTCTCTTAGCAGCATGAATAAATCTGAGAGATTTTGATCTTTGCAATTATTTTTTAGCAAAAGAGGATAAATTTAATCCAAAATTAATGTTTAGTGAAGTGATTGTTACTTAAATGCAGATTTGTGAGTACCATAGAAAGCACCATGTTGTTTGAGTCGTTGATGCTACTGTGGCATTTGTCAATAAAATAGTCACTAAATATCACTAATATATAGCGGTGTTTTGAGTAAAAACGTCACTAAAAGATAGGATCTTGCGGCGTTTGTCAACAAAAGCGCCACTAAAAATCACAAACATATAACGACTTTTTTTAGGAAAAACGCCACTAAAAGTCAACATTTATCGACGTTTTAAATATTAAATGCCACTATATATATACACCTTTTTGCAGCATTTTCCATTCACAAATGCCACTAACTGTTGCGGCGCTCGATTTAGCGACATTTCTTGCAACGCTTTACCAAACATCGTGAGTGTTTTTAGCGGCGCTTAAAAAGGCTGCTATAGGATTAAAAACGCCGCTAAAAACCTGTTTTGCTGTAGTGCAAGCCCCCTTTCGGGATAGGTTTGCAAACATATTCCCATTTGAGCAAAGAGATCCCTTTTTGGACATCCAAACCACCCCAAAGGAAACGACAAATAAGACCTTCAATCTCCGCACAAACACCCTTTGAAAGAAGAACCGACTGCATTGTATAAGCCGATATAGCAAAAAGAACAGATTTGACAAGTGTAATACGACCTGCCAATGAAAGATTCTTCGCTTTCCAACCTGTCAATTTATCTCGAATCTTTTGTAAAATATAGCTATGTGTTTCCTTTGTTACTCTACTATGTAAAAACGGCACACCGAGATACATGCCCAAGTCGCTCACCTCCACAAAACCAAGCATATGGCATATCTCACTCTTAGCCTCATCTGACACATTTTAAGAGAAAAATAGATTTGATTTAGCCGTGTTAACCTTATGCCCAAAGCTAGCACAGAAACCATCAAGTACTGACTGTATGACCGCAACTTGATCCAAACTCGCTTCGAAAAAAATCATCAAATCGTCAACAAAGAAGAGGTGTGACAGAGACGGGCCCCTACATGACAATTGAATCGGCCTCCAAATACCCAACGCAATATCATGATGGATTGCATGAGCAAGTCCCTCCATGCATAAAATGAATAAGTATAGGGATAACAAATCCCCTTATCAGATACCTCTAATCGGAGTAGAAGATGCAGAAACAAAACCATTCCATAAGATTTGAGTCGAAACAGATGAAACACAACTCATGATAAACTGACGCAAATCCTCTAGAATCCTAATATCAACAAGAGTGTCATTTATAAAGCTCCATTCCAACCTATCATAAGCCTTCTCTAAGTCTATTTTCAACGCCATCCATCCCACATAGCCACTCTTTTTTCGCATAAAGTGAATAACCTCTTGTGCTATAATAATATTGTTCGTGATAAGCCTACCAGGGACAAAACTAGTTTGATTTTCAGATATCCAAGCTGGTAAAAACGGATTCAGCCTGTTAACAATAATCTTAGTCACCATTTCATACATCATTGTACAGAGGCTTATAGGTCTGAACTAAGAGATCACTTTTGGGCTATCCACCTTCGGGGTCAAAAATAATGTGCAATTTAGAGGTGCACTCATAACACCAAATTCCCTTGACCTTCTCACACACTCATGTTCCTACCAGTTGCCAACTCCTCTAAAAGAACAAAACATGAATATCGCCGATCCTAAGGGCTTTAATACGACTCATAAAAAAACATCGCATCTCTAATTTCTTGTTCCATAATCGATAAAGATAAATAGTGCAAGTTCTGTGCAGTTAACAAATGAAACTTGCCCACAATGGGAAAATGAGGCAAAGAACTGGGATTAGCAGTAAAAAGGTTGTTAAAAAAGTGCCAGCTAACCTCTTTAAATCATCTTGATTCACGTTCTATGTTTCATCCTCGAGACGGAGAATAGACACAATCTTCTTTCTCTTCCTCCTAGTAGCACAAGCATGGAAATATTTAGTGTTGCGATCACCCTGAGAAATCCATTGTGTGCGAGCTCGTTGAAACCAAATGGTCTCTTCCTGTTCAAGCCTCTTCTAACTGTAAAACTAAAGATTCACGTAGCTGATTTAGTGAGGTTGACGGGCAAGAATCAAGTTTATGGTCAATTCCTTTTATTCGCGCCATAAGCCTTTTCTTCTCGTTCATAATATGACCAAAAACCATTTTACTCCATTCACCCACATTAGTTGTAAACTCGACAATGTTAAACTCCACATCTCGGTCACCGGTCTAAGACGAGGCTAAAAACTCACCAAACTCAGGGTGATCCTGCCAACATAAAAGAAACCAAAACGGGCGTAGCCGCGTCCAATCCAGCCGCAAACATGGCCTCTTTAAAATGGGTCTATGATCTGATCCAAATGCATCATTAAAAAATTCTGAACACGGGAATACCACGTTGCATTGACAAGAAATCAACCTAAGCATTTGCACAAATTACCACGGCTCCAGGTGAATCTAAACCCCACAAACCCCGCATCAATGAGACCCAAATCAAACACAAAATCAGAAAAAGATTATGAACCCCTGATCCAATGTAAGCACTGCCATTTCGATCATCTCTGCTCAAAGTAGAATTAAAATTCCTACCTAGAATCCATGCCACATCATTCTCTGGGTTGATATTCTCAAGCAAAGACCATAGAGACCTACATACCCTTACCTTCGGACTAGCATAAATAGCAGTAAAATAGAACCACTTCGACAAGGCAATAATATGAACACAACAATAGATGAATTGGTTTGATATTATGTCAATCGACACCGAATTTGAGTCTCTTTAGAGGAGCCATATCCCTCCACTAAACCCATGATCTTCAACCTAAAAAGAGTTTGGAAAACCAAGCTGCATTAAAACTCTACTTGCATGTAACCTACTAATGCGCAGTTCCACCAATGCCACAATTTGAGGATCATTCATCCTGATAAAATCCCTAAAGTGTCTTCGAAATTCAGGGCTTGCCACGCCCTGTGCATTCCAACATAGTACATTAATTATTATAACAAATAAGAAAGGAGAGAAATACCTTACTACAAGGTACTTGCAACGGTCCCAACCGGCAAGGATGTAGGCAACTCATCATGTTGCGGCACCACAACTTGGGGATTAGCTAAATCTAAAGGTTGGCCAATATTCGGTGGTATCACCTTTATATCATATGGTTGCTGGTCCCCTGTAAACACATTCACAATTGTAGAAGCCACTACGTTCTCCACTCCCCAATCCATTCTAGGTTTGGCAAGAGCATTGTTCATCCATTCTGAAATAATAGGTTTTGTTGGGACTTTGAATTTAGGAGCCTTACGAATCTTTAGACCTTTATTCGATTCTTTTTTTTCGCCTCAACTTTAATCCCCTACTATTTCCCACAGTATCTCTCGACTGACCCTAAGCACCCTGGCCTTCCTCCGTTATGTTAGTTGTCGTGTGATTACCTCCTTGTATATCAGCCCGGACTAAAACCTCTTGCCCCACATTCCCATCCACCACCAGAGACACCCTACTCTGAGTCGATTGAGGGCAAATATCCTTAATCGAACCAATCCCCATGTGCAGCGGTAACATCCGGTTTCGATACTCCATTATGGCCTTAGACAAACCCAATTTTGAGGGATGTATTACTCACTATCACTTTTTTGCCCTTACCAGTGCTTCCAAGCACGACAGGAGAACCTGTAGATGGAGCTACACTCATATCACTCAGTCTCGAATCCACATCAACATGTTGTAGCACCTGAAAGCGGGATGAATTGGGATTTTCGACACCTCCAACCTCAGCTCGCTTCTTTATATTATCCCTTTGTGGTCGACCGTTATTATATGTAGCCATCATCCAAGGACCATACAAGTTTGCTTCTTGTCAAGGGGGCTCAGAGACTTCAGAAGTTGTAGCCGTTGTTGTATGCAATTCTGGTTTTCCACACCACTTCTTAGTGTGCCCATAACACCACACTTGTAACAAATTAGCGTCAAACCCTCATATTCAAGCTTTTGACTAAAGCCATCAATATTCAGACTTGGCAATAAAGGCTTATTTAGATCAACAATCACCGTTAATCTCGCGAACTGCCCTCGCTTGCCAACCTTCATGCTGTAATCAACTTTAACCATTTTGCCTATTAGCTCACCAATCCACCAGAAGAGAGCCTTAGTGTAGTAGTGAAACGGTAGCCCTGGTAAACGAACCCACGCCATAACCTGTGAGGGATGCTTTTTATACGTGGAGAATTTCCGACTTCATGGTTGGACCGTAAGATTACTCTCAAAGATAGACCACGGACCATATGTTACCAACCACATGAAATCTTCTTCATGCACAAATTTAACCAATAAATAATCATTATCAATGTCAATTAATTGAAAGTTTCCTACCAAAGCCTATAATGTCGAGATCCTAGTATAGAGAGCTCTGTAACTAATAGTCTTGCCAAGTAATCGCACAACAACATCAGTTCTCATTCTAGAGTCAATAAGAGTATGCACCTTTTTTGAAATTTGGATAGAGGGTACCAAGCCACTCTTATCAATCTTGACGTCCTCCGCGTTGACCTCAATATCCTTCTCCACTCTAGGGATCTTTTTGCATGGCACAACACAAGAATTACCATTCACTACCAAGCATACGATGGCACCTTACCTGTATTATCATCAGTCGAACCTTCCTTTCTACTATCATTGCCACCTACCACCTCATTCGTTTCCATCATCTTAGAAGCTCTATCTAAGCCATGTTCATCTAGTACAGAACCAGAAAAGGTACTCTCCATGGCCATACAAGGTAAAATCTCCTTACTTCTTCATTTTTTAGCTATGCGTTGGTCTTTCGACAATAGATGTGATCCCGATCTTTCAAGAGGTGGTGGAAAATCAAATTGCACAACCGGTCGCAAGTTATCTGGCACAACTATGTCATCAGTATCCACCACAACCACCGTCATTGTAACCCCCTCGTCCCGGTCTGGCCGGATGGCCGGTCCGAGTGGGCCACACGGGGAAAACCAAAGCGAAACCTGTAAAGGTTCACCCTCGGTTAGCGACCCTATTTTTTTTCTTTAACTTATTCTTTTCTAAAAGCCCATTTGAGTCTTATGTGATCAAACAGCGGAAATAAAACACATGAGATAAACATTCGAACCCAAAAACAGCATTTAAACAGCCCAATTTTAATCTTTTAAATAGGCCGTTTCGAAATACCCTTGAGGCGTATCGAAACGCCTTGACCAGGTCAACTGCCCCAGAGCCCATACAAGGGGCCATTTCGTAACGGAGGTCATCCGTTCCGAAACGCCCACGACGGTCAACTTCTCGTGGTCAACGAGATTTTGACCGTTTCGAAACCCTTAGACCCGTTTCGATACACCTTCATCTCGTGAATTTCTCAGAATTCCAGTAACCAAAACGTTCTGATACGCGTTTCAGAACAGGGGTTTCAAAGGCCAAACCGTATCGAAACGCGTTCCGATACGGGGTCACTGAAGCCTTACCCGTTCCGAAACGACCCATCCCGTTTCGAAACGCGGGCTGTCTGCAACCTATGAAAATCAGACTTAGGCGGATTTTAACAAGTCTAAAGGTCCCAAACAACCTCTAGGGCACACAACTCAAGCAAACAAAGTCTAGAGGCATATATCCTATATCAAGCATACTCAACACACACAAGGCATATGGTAAATCATTCATACATGGCAATTACACATTAGTAGCCTTTCATACAAGTCATGCTTGGAGACATTAAAAAGAACCAATAGGCATCATACATCTCAAATAAGTTTACATGCCAACAAGCAATCTTAAACCTCCATAGGCATACGTCACACGAGCATTCGGCAAGACATATCATGTTTACAATCCAAGTCAAATCATAGACATGATACACATATAGGAGTCTAACATGCTCCTAAACATCAACATCATACTTCAAAAGCATTATAGCACGAATACATGTCCCATTGCTAGACCATTACACCATAACTAAAATGTTCATACTTGATAACTAATCAAGCACCCCGAAGCACACTTGGAGGCCCCTTCTTGTACTTAGCAACCCACGAACTAAGGATCTGCATTGTCGAACAAAGAGAGAGCGTAAGCAATAAAGCTTAGTGAGGGTAAGCTCTTTAAAAACAAACCTCGACAATGTAGGGTCCAAGCACGATCTCAACTAAGGTAAAATGTATGTTCATACCTTCAATCCTCAAGAGCCAAATGTCAATGATGCATGAACAATTATTCAATAGTATGTCATGCTCAATAAGCTCATTTCCACAATATATGTAAACACATATAATCGTCCAAAAAGGAATCACATCTCCACATCACATTGATACACATATCAATATATATATTGGTAAGATGACATTTCATATCATATTGGCATATACATACAATCTCATATTGGCACCTAGCTATGAATCGAATACGCAGATAACATGTTGGAACACATTTCCAACATAACCATTACCTGCGGTGGGATTACACTCATCACCGGCTCTCGCGGAGGGGATTCCACTCATCCTCACGCCTCGTCGATGGGATTCCACTTATCATCGACTAATATAAATATTTCCGGGCGTACCCGTACTCCTCCTTGGTGCCTTAACGCCACCAAGGCCACGCGCATTTTGACTCTCGTATGCACACTCATCCTAATGATTGATCATTGTACCCAAGCATACTAGTGCCAATATAAATTAAATCCACAACCTTTCACAACATCAATTTCAATATAATTTCCGTGCTTAGCACGTACTCACCATGATCCTCAAAATCATGCAACCACCTCATTTCACAAGCCAACACTACATGTATACCATCCAAACAATTATCACATCATATTTCACTCATACGTATATCCACATTACATTTGTTATCAACATGCATATAACAATGCATTAAGCCATGCCTCGACATACATGTATATCACATTATACATAATCATCATAACAAAAATTAATTAAAGAGTTCATCCAATGTCTCTAACTAAAGTTTAGGATTAGGCTACCACCCTAACTCTAACTCTAGGTAGGTCTACCAAGCCCAACCTAGTCCACATGCTTGAACCAACCACTTAAAAACCAATTTAAAAACATTAACCACTCACCTCCACCTCCAAGCTCAAATACCAAGCAACCATGGTCTTCAATTTCCAGATTTGTTCCCAAGGCTTCACCAACTCAAAATCTCGCTTCTAATCACCTCAACACAAGCAAAACAACCTCAAATCAACTCAAACATCAAAGTAGCTAACCCAGAATACAATTCAAACATCAAACTCAACATTTCAAGTCATGATCAAACCCCAACTTTATCAAATTCGAGCAGCCCATAAACCTTGATCAAAACCCAAGTTTCCAACACATTTTATACCCACAAATGGTCCCAAAGCAACCCCCAACCATAGCACTAACATTAGCCCACCAATTCCAACCTAAAACAACCCCCAAAATGCCCATTTTCGTGCTCCTTCAAACCATAGCTGAAAATTCCATTTTCAATCATCCAAATGACACCTAAATGGTCCCAAAACACCTTCCTAACATACTTAAACCATCAGCCCTTCAATTTAACTCTAAAACTCACCAAAATCCAAGTTTTGGACACTTCAAAAATAGCCACAAAAACCCATTTCGGGTTTTCACCCAAAATCCTCCATTTTAACATATTATGTGTATTTTCATGAGATTAAACCAAAACCCAACTTAATAAATCAAAATCAAGTGTAAAACCCATCAAAAATCCATTCTTTCTTTAAACTTGAAAATTACAAAAGTGAGTAGTTTCGAAATATAAAGCTATGTAAATGTAGAGGATGAAGAGGAGAGTTCAAATATGTGATTACCTTCAAAAACGCCCTTGAATTGATGGAGCAATTTGATGGAAATATAAATTTGGGATTTGTGAGGGTTTGGTGGGGTTTCCACGGTGAAGAAGGAAGAATGGGAAAGATGATAACATTTTTTTAAAGTTGTCTCCCTTTTTCAAAATATTTGGGTTAAATCACCAAAGTGGTCCCTCCTCTTTATTTTAAAACTCAATTAGGTCAAGCTTAGGCCAAATTGATTTAATTTAATTTTCACCGACCCGGACCACTAACCCGACTAACTCCTAGCCCCAAAACACGGGTGTTACAACTCTCCCCCACTTAAGGAAATTTCGTCCCCAAAATTTATCAGACAGGAAGAGTCACTGAAACATGCTCCTCCATACTTCCCTTTCCTTCTCACCACAACATTTTAACCAACTCGAAGGACTTACCACACAACATTTGTTATCTGACACTAAGATCTCAACTGATTCTTCAAGGCATGTCGACTTTAAACTCAACTCGATCTCTTCTACAAACATATCACATAACAGATCCGACTCACACTCCCGAATTATAGATACACAGACACATCACAGATCTCTTTCTAACTCTGGTGGTAACTGCAACAGATAAACAACAGGACTAGCCCGATTCACAATCTCATACAACACTATTTGAATACCTGACCCATAACTTTCTCTGACTGATCATCAGACCTCAACATACAACCAAACACTATGCATACGTCTTCAAAAATCTAGTTGAGATCTCGAATCTCTATTACCCACTTTCACTACGAATCTTCCACGGATGTAACAAACTAGAAAAAAACTGACGCTCGGTCTTGACATGTAACACCCCCTTCCCGGCCTGGTAGAGAACCGGGTCAAAGGGCGTTACTGACAAACAGAACGGTGAACGGAACGATAAATTCTAATTTTTTTAATCAATATTCTTAAGCCTTTTTGATCTTAGAAACATTATTAAACAATAAAACAAATCTAATTATTCTAATACGAACAATGTGTAGAGAACCGGGTTTTGGGATGTGACAACTCTCTCCCCCTTTAAAAAAAATTCGTCCTCGAATTTTTCTCCGACAAGAATACGCTCATCTATATGAGCCTGACTGAATTTAGACATCTAGACATAAAGAGATCAGATTAATCGGCAAGTCACAATACTCAATAAATAACTCCTAGGTGGCAAAGTAACATAACAAACAATACAAACATGCATAGGTTTAGTCCAGAACCGACTAAACTCTAGCTCTGATACCACAAATGTAACACCCCCTTCCCGGCCTGGTAGAGAACCGGGTCAAAGGGCGTTACTGACAAACAGAACGGTGAACGGAACGATAAATTCTAATTTTTTTAATCAATATTCTTAAGCCTTTTTTATCTTAGAAATATTATTAAACAATAAAACAAATCTAATTATTCTAATACGAACAATGTGTAGAGAACCGGGTTTTGGGATGTGACATGACACGTTGGCAATTTACACACATACTCTCATACTGAACCACATTATTCATCAACTCAATCCAGAAGTACTCATCTTCAACCCACAATATGTCTTCGTACCACTCAAATGCAATATGAATTAAACTGCCGTGTGCTTCGGCCCCAAACAACACGTCTAAAAACACTATGTCAATCGGTACAACTATTCTGTCTCTAAAAATACAAACTCTATCATCTCTGAAACTGTATTCTGACGGTCTTCCTTCCAATATGTCTTGCACGTGAGGTGCCAAGAACTTGTCTTGCAATTGTTTCTTTTCAAATATCTGACTCGAAGTAGGTTTAACATGAAACTTGGCCACAAGAATACTATCATTCGGTAAACTGAATTCAGCAATTACATCTCGCAACTCTACTACTAATCTAACAACAAATACAACTCGGAACGTCGGTTACTACGTAGGCTCTCTTCGGATGATACTTAATCTTGAGATTAAGGTCTTCAAACAATTCTAACAACCTATGTTGTTCAAGTTTCAACCCTTCCTAAGTCGTCTAATATTTCAAGTTCTGATGATATGTACATATACACTGTACATTTCTTACTATACAAGCTTTGTCTCTAAGTCTTCGAAGCAAATACAACTGTAATTAACTCTACGTCTTGTGACGGATAACTCTTCTCTCGGCCTTTCAACTATCTCGATGAATAAGCTACAATCTTCTGTCTTGCATAAGCACACAACCTAACTCTACATGTAACGCATCACTATGGTTCACAAACTCTTTCTCTGATATAGGTTGAATCAAGGTTGAAGTTTCTCTTCGAAGTTTCTTTCGGTTTCTCAAGGGCTCATTGTCTTGCATCTGAACACACAACTGAACATTCTTCTGTAGCAACTTGTCAAAGGAGCAGCCATCTTCAAAATACTATTTACAAACTTCCGGTAGTAGCACCGCTAGACTTAGGGACTATAGATACCTGTCAATGTCTTCGGTTTCTTCCAACTCACGTCTTCTTCTGCCTATATAGGATTTACTCTAATACACTCGACTGATCTACATGTCCTAGGAGAACACCTTCATTAACTCGAAGTTCACGTTGCACAACTTGGCATACGACTAATTCTCTAATAGGATCTACATCACTAACTCCATAGCTTGTCATGATCTTCTTCGGTACGTGAATATACTCATGTGTCAACTATGAGAACTACTACAACTGATCAAGGAACTCGGGAATTATTCTGTTCAACATCTCTATAAAAGTAACTAACACACTAGTCAAACAAAACGGCATAATTCGGAACTCAAGGCGGTCACATCTTGCCTCGAAAGTTGTCTTCGATACATCAACTTCTCTCACATTCAACTGGTAGCAATCAGATCCCAAATTAATCTTCGAAAAGACTGAAGCACACACCAACTGATCAACAAATCACTGGCACTCGGAAACGGATACTAATTATTCACTGCCACTTGTTTCGACTGTCTGAATCTAAACACATTCTCGTACTGTCACTCTTTCTTCTTCACAAATTACACTGTCGAACTCTAAGATGATGCGCTAGGCCCCATGAATCTAAGATCTAACAAATCTCGTAATTGATTCTTCAACACTCTCAATTCTTTCGGGAGTCTTAAGATACAGAGCAATCAAAATGGGAGCAAACTCAGAGACGGTATCAATAACAAACTCTTCTTCTATGTCGGGAGACAAACCGACAATCCTTCCAAACACTTCTAGGAAAACACAAACTATTCTACCATTCTGTGGTCTAATCTTCATTCAAAATCAAATCCATCACAATTGCTAAGCAAGCCTGCCAACTAAACTCAATCAGTTTTCGACCTCTAAAGCTGGATCAACACTCGATGAGAAGTTCACATCTCTACCTAACACTACAGTCTCACAAAAATCTGCAACTTCCAGGAAACTCTCTCTCTCTGCCTCAAGGTATACCCTAGCTCTATGTTCTTCAACCTAAACCATGCCAAAAGTTACATCGGAACCGTAAAAAGACAATTATTTCACATCTACTAGGATCGCGTATCCATGGACCATCGGCAAACATCTTCTGTACATTTTTCTGACCACTACAATCTCACCAAAAGGACTAGTCACGTGCATCCCTACGTCTAAGATCTCAACAGGGGTAGTCTTCGGTCCTCTTGTTTTCAAGCTGGTTCTTCAACAAAATCTGACTTTTCTAAATCGTTCTTAGAGCATCTCGAAACTACAAAATTCAATTCTGATCACATACAAACAGTCATGATGGACTTGTTCTATAACTTCGGTCCTGACGGCTCAAAACATCCCACTACCAAACAATCTGAAGTTAAAGCTCAATACTTCCTTCTTGGCTCAACTACATCGGACCACACAACTGAACATTCTTCTGTAGCAACTTGTCAAAGGAGCAGCCATCTTCAAAATACTATTTACAAACTTCCGGTAGTAGCACCGCTAGACTTAGGGACTATAGATACCTGTCAATGTCTTCGGTTTCTTCCAACTCACGTCTTCTTCTGCCTATATAGGATTTACTCTAATACACTCGACTGATCTACATGTCCTAGGAGAACACCTTCATTAACTCGGAGTTCACGTTGCACAACTTGGCATACGACTAATTCTCTAATAGGATCTACATCACTAACTCCATAGCTTGTCATGATCTTCTTCGGTACGTGAATATACTCATGTGTCAACTATGAGAACTACTACAACTGATCAAGGAACTCAGAAATTATTCTGCTCAACATCTCTATAAAAGTAACTAACACACTAGTCAAACAAAACGACATAATTCGGAACTCAAGGCGGTCACATCTTGCCTCGAAAGTTGTCTTCGATACATCAACTTCTCTTACATTCAACTGGTAGCAATCAGATCCCAAATTAATCTTCGAAAAGACTGAAGCACACACCAACTGATCAACAAATCACTGGCACTCGAAAACGGATACTAATTATTCACTGCCACTTGTTTCGACTGTCTGAATCTAAACACATTCTCGTACTGTCACTCTTTCTTCTTCACAAATTACACTGTCGAACTCTAAGATGATGCACTAGGCCCCATGAATCTAAGATCTAACAAATCTCGTAATTGATTCTTCAACACTCTCAATTCTTTCGGGAGTCTTAAGATACAGAGCAATCAAAATGGGAGCAAACTCAGAGACGGTATCAATAACAAACTCTTCTTCTATGTCGGGAGACAAACCGACAATCCTTCCAAACACTTCTAGGAAAACACAAACTATTCTACCATTCTGTGGTCTAATCTTCATTCAAAATCAAATCCATCACAATTGCTAAGCAAGCCTGCCAATTAAACTCAATCAGTTTTCGACCTCTAAAGCTGGATCAACACTCGATGAGAAGTTCACATCTCTACCTAACACTACAGTCTCACAGAAATCTGCAACTTCCAGGAAACTCTCTCTCTCTGTCTCAAGGTATACCCTAGCTCTATGTTCTTCAACCTAAACCATGCCAAAAGTTACATCGGAACCGTAAAAAGACAATTACTCCACATCTACTAGGATCGTGTATCCATGGACCATCGGCAAACATCTTCTGTACATTTTTCTGACCACTACAATCTCACCAAAAGGACTAGTCACGTGCATCCCTACGTCTAAGATCTCAACAGGGGTAGTCTTCGGTCCTCTTGTTTTCAAGCTGGTTCTTCAACAAAATCTGACTTTTCTAAATCGTTCTTAGAGCATCTCGAAACTACAAAATTCAATTCTGATCACATACAAACAGTCATGATGGACTTGTTCTATAACTTCGGTTCTGACGGCTCAAAACATCCCACTACCAAACAATCTGAAGTTAAAGCTCAAGACTTCCTTCTTGGCTCAACTACATCGGAAGCGACTTAACCTCTCCTTCTTGCTAGAAGACAACTTCAGACGCCCACTGACCCAATCAGACAAACCGATTCCCACTTACGGATACTGACCGGCTGACTTGTACCAAAACCATAGACCGAACCCCAACGATCACTAACTAGCATTTCTGAATTTCAGATTACTCACACGAGACCATTACCCTGATCTCGTCAAAAGAACTAAGATACTCATACCCACCCCTAACACTTCACCATGCATATTCAAACTTGCATACTTGCTAACAACATACAGAAGTACAGATTCAGAATCAACCGGAGGAAACAGACTTAATATTGTACCAATGGCTTATCTGCTAAAACATCGACACCACTCCGACTCCCACTCATAGGCCTTCACTTCTTCTTACCAACTAATACCAGAATTGATCACATCGTCCCTCATCAACAGGTATCAACCCACGTACATACTGACTTAAACAAACTAATTGTACCTCCACTCCGGTACAACCGTACTTCCCTAACTATAATAATGATCTCCTTCAACAACATCCACATTTCAGAAACCACAACCTCCACTTACCGATTCACGACCCACACACTGACCTCAAACTTACTAAAAGCAATAAATAAACAACAACAACAATAAAACATACAAGATTGGGTTAGCAAGGCAAGGCTTCCAAGTGCTCAAGTATGTTCCCTCACTTAGAACTCTTTTTCGATGTAATAGTAGCAATGGGACTCTACTCAACATGATTTAAATAAAACAACGAGCATAACTTGATACACAAGCAATCATGCTCACAAGGCAAGCAAACGCCGTGCACATCAATCATAAAACATAACTTACCTCACTTACCTTCCCAAGGTCTCGGTAACCTTAGGCTCTGATACCAACAAATGTAACCCCCTCGTCCCGGTCTGGCCAGATAGCCGGTTCGAGTGGGCCACATGGGGAAAACCGAAGCGAAACCCGTAAAGGTTCCCCATCGGTTAGCGACCCTATTTTTTTTCTTTAACTTATTCTTTTCTAAAAGCCCATTTGAGCCCTATGTGATCAAACAACGGAAATAAAACACAAGTGATAAATATTCGAACCCAAAACAGCATTTAAACAGCCCAATTTTAATCTTTTAAACAGGTTGCTTCGAAACACCCTTGAGGCATATCGAAACGCCTTGACCAGGTCAACTGCCCTAGAGCCCATACAAGGGGTCGTTTCGGAACGGAGGTCAACCGTTCCGAAACGCCCACGACGGTCAACTTCTCATGGTCAACGAGATTTTGACCGTTTCGAAACCCTTAGACCCGTTTCGATACACCTTCATCTCGTGAATTTCTCAGAATTCCAGTAGCCAAAACGTTCCGATACGCATTTCGGAACAGGGGATTCATAGGCCAAACCGTATCGAAACGCGTTCCGATACAGGGTCCCTGAAGCCTTACCCGTTCTGAAACGACCCATCCCGTTTCGAAACGCGGGCTGTTTGCAACCTTTGAAAATCAGACTTAGGCGAATTTTAACAAGTTTAAAGGTCCCAAACAACCTCTAGGGCATACAACTCAAGCAAACAAAGTCTAGAGGCATATATCCTATATCAAGCATACTCAACACACACAAGGCATATGGTAAATCATTCATACATGGCAATTACACATTAGTAGCCTTTCATACAAGTCATGCTTGGAGACATTAAAAAGAACCAATAGGCATCATACATCTCAAATAAGTTTACATGCCAACAAGCAATCTTAAACCTCCATAGGCATACGTCACACGAGCATTTGGCAAGACATATCATGTTTACAATCCAAGTCAAATCATAGACATGAAACACATATAGGAGTCTAACATGCTCCTAAACATCAACATCATACTTCAAAAGCATTATAGCACGAATACATATCCCATTGCTAGACCATTACACCATAACTAAAATGTTCATACTTGATAACTAATCAAGCACCCCGAAGCACACTTGGAGGCCCCTTCTTGCACTTAGCAACCCACGAACTAAGGATCTACATTGTCGAACAAAGAGAGAGCGTAAGCAATAAAGCTTAGTGAGGGTAAGCTCTTTAAAAACAAACCTCGACAATGTAGGGTCCAAGCACGATCTCAACTAAGGTAAAATGCATGTTCATACCTTCAATCCTCAAGAGCCAAATGTCAATGATGCATGAACAATTATTCAATAGTATGTCATGCTCAATAAGCTCATTTCCACAACATATGTAAACACATATAATCGTCCAAAAAGGAATCACATCTCCACATCACATTGATACACATATCAATATATATATATATATATATATATATATATATATATATATATATATATATATTGGTAAGATGACATTTCATATCATATTGGCATATACATACAATCTCATATTGGCACCTAGCTATGACTCGAATACACGGATAACATGTTGGAACGCATTTCCAACATAACCATTACCTGCGGTGGGATTACACTCATCACCGGCTCTCGCGGAGGGGATTCCACTCATCCTCACGCCCCGTCGATGGGATTCCACTCATCATCGACTAATATAAATATTTCCGGGCGTACCCGTACTCCTCCTTGGTGCCTTAACGCCACCAAGGCCACACACGTTTTGACTCTCGTGTGCACACTCATCCTAATGATCGATCATTGTACCCAAGCATACTAGTGCCAATATAAATTAAATCCACAACCTTTCACAACATCAATTTCAATATAATTTCCGTGCTTAGCACGTACTCACCATGATTCTCAAAATCATGCAACCACCTCATTTCACAAGCCAACACTACATGTATACCATCCAAACAATTATCACATCATATTTCACTCATACGTATATCCACATTACATTTGTCATCAACATGCATATAATAATGCATTAAGCCATGCCTCGGCATACATGCATATCACATTATACATAATCATCATAACACAAATCAATTAAAGAGTTTATCCAATGTCTATAACTAAAGTTTAGGATTAGGTTACCACCCTAACTCTAGGTGGGTCTACCAAGCCCAACCTAGTCCACATGCTTGAACCAACCACTTAAAAACCAATTTAAAAACATTAACCACTCACCTCCACCTCCAAGCTCAAATACCAAGCAACCATGGTCTTCAATTTCCGGATTTGTTCCCAAGGCTTCACCAACTCAAAACCTCGCTTCTAATTACCTCAACACAAGCAAAACAACCTCAAATCAACTCAAACATCAAAGTAGCTAACCCGAAATACAATTCAAACATCAAACTCAACATTTCAAGTCATGATCAGACCCCAACTTTATCAAATTCGAGCAGCCCATAAACCTTGATCAAAACCCAAGTTTCCAACACATTTTATACCCACAAATGATCCCAAAGCAACCCCCAACCATAGCACTAACATTAGCCCACCAATTCCAACCTAAAACAACCCCCAAAATGCCCATTTTCGTGCTCCTTCAAACCCTATCTGAAAATTCCATTTTCAATAATCCAAATGACACCCAAATGGTCCCAAAACACCTTCCTAACATACTTAAACCATCATCCCTTCAATTTAACTCTAAAACTCACCAAAATCCAAGTTTTGGACACTTCAAAAATAGCCACAAAAACCCATTTCGGGTTTTCACCCAAAATCCTCCATTTTAACATATTATGTGTATTTTCATGAGATTAAACCAAAACTCAACTTAATAAATCAAAATCAAGTGTAAAACCCATCAAAAATCCATTCTTTCTTTAAACTTGAAAATTACAAAAGTGGGTAGTTTCGAAATATAAAGCTATGTAAATGTAGAGGATAAAGAGGAGAGTTCAAATATGTGATTACCTTCAAAACGCCCTTGATTTGATGGAGCAATTTGATGGAAATACAAATTTGAGATTTGGGAGGGTTTGGTGGGGTTTCCACGGTGAAGAAGGAAGAATGGGAAAAATGATAACATTTTTTTTAAAGTTGTCTCCCTTTTTCAAAACATTTGGGTTAAATCACCAAAGTGGTCCCTCCTCTTTATTTTAAAACCCAATTAGGTCAAGCTTAGGCCAAATTGATTTAATTTAATTTTCACCGACCCGGACCACTAACTCGACTAACTCCTAGCCCCAAAACACGAGTGTTACAGCCATTGTGTTATCCTTAGGGTTTTCAAGAGAGACGACGCTAGGGTTTCCATTGTAGGACTTAGGGTTCTCATGAACATCAACCGATGACACCTCCAGCCTGGTAGAGTCCGTGGAGCGCGGTGAAACGCACGGCACAACTCCTTCCAGTGGTCGGTTGTTCGAGTTCTCGTAGTGTAGCTTTAGAGATTGCACGTTAGGGTTAGGGTTTTCCATCCTATTTTTTTAACATCCGTGGCTCATTGTATTTGATTCACTACTATCTTTGAAGTAGTTTTAAAAATAAAATATTATTGTGTTTCATGAGTTTGAGTCTTGTTAAACTTGTTTTTTATTAAAAATCCACCTATCATGGACACAATAAGTCGATGAATATTTAATTTTTTTAATTAAAAAACTTATATTAATAAATTATATCAGATCCACGAAATATTTGAACCACCCATACTCTTGTGTGTCCCACTATTTTCATTTGTTGCTACTACTTGCTTGATGGCTGATAAGGTAAAAAAAACATCACACTAAAATAAGGTAAAAGAATGCTTGGGTTACAAGTTGAAGGACTAATTTTTTTAATATTCTAAATGTGATTACAAGGTAATATATGTTTATACATAGTTTTAACCTTTTGACAATGTACGCACACTTTGTAGCTAGAGTGATTAAATTCGGGTCTCCTAGGATGAACATCATCCGTTTTTTCACTGGGACCACTTGTTGGGTTCAGAGGCCTAATTATTTTTAAGTTAACATATAAATCTAAATTAAAAAAAAGATCATATTTTATTTTCAAGACCATTTACAAGTGATGGAAATGAAATGAATGTTAGTTGAGGTTGATTAACTCAAAAAATTATTTTAATAAAAAATATTAATTTTGTTTAACTATCGATACCCAACTTATCGGCTAATTAATCTGGATCGAGTACTGTAGAGACTCGTTATATGGTGATCATCCCAACCCAATATATTCCATTAACAACGCCAAAATTTTAGTAAAAACTTGTTAATTTAAAAACTAGAATGGTAAAAAATTAAATAAATAACTAAGAAAAGGATAGTTAAACAATTTTATTAATATCATGAATGTCATGCATTAAATATAAATTTTACTAAACCATTAATTAGTTGATCTAGTGGGAAGATAAGTTAGATCTCTTAAGCAAAACTATACTTTTAAATCTCGACGGTGTGAATGAAAAAAATAAATTTCTCTCCAAACTAATCTTTACAGAAGCTAGATTTAAATTATTTGATTAATGAATTATATATTGGTGTTTATAAAAAATACAAAATTTATTAGGATATTAATTTTTTTTGAATTGTAAAGAGGAAATTTTAAAATTTTAATAACACAATTAAAAGAAACAAGTTGAAAATTGAAATAGTTATGAGCTTGCATTTAGTACTCTTAGTTAATATAATTAATAGGTGTGAACAAATAAGCCCACCTTTCTGGTAAACAAGGCGTAGGTAAAACAAACAAACAAACAAAAAGCCCATTTTGGTTCATCTCCCCGACTCTCAAATCAATTACCGAAGCGACGATCACATCAATCGCCCCATGGGAGATTCCGCCCCTACTTCTCGCATTTCTGTTCTTCAAGCTCTGGGTGCTGGCTTAGGTCTCATCCCTCCCTTTCTCAATATTATATATATATATATATAGATAGATATAGCATTACCCTTTTCTTTTCATTTTGGGAAAGATCTGTTTCAATTCCATTAACGCTTCTCTCATCGTTTCTATGAATTGATGTTTTTGGGTTTTCGTTTTTTTATCGATTACTAATATTTGCAGAGTTCTGTTACAGTGCAAAAAATGAGTTAATTATATTGTTCAACATCATTCTTTTACGTTTACATGATTCTGATTTATTCTGTGTTTGTTATTTTAATTTTAATTGTTGGGTCTGGATTTGGGGGGGGGGGGGGGGGGGGGGTTGATTTTTATTTATGTCAGTCATTTTCGTGCCGCAGTTGCTGATGTGCTATTATGGAGAAAATGGTGCGGCGGGGTTGTAATTCTAGCCTCGACAACGGCGTTTTGGTGCCTCTTTGAATTAGCTACTTATAGTATCGTGTCTTTCGTGGCAAACGTATTATTGCTTCTTGTTGTTATTCTCTTCTTCTGGGCCAAATCTGCTTCACTTCTCAACAGGTATTGCTCAATATTAGCCTCTTAGCAAATTAGATGGTACCCTTCTTTTATTAGAACAATATGTGAGGATTTATTAGAGGAAAACAATTTTATAAAGTGAAAAAAAAATGGAAGTTAATTGTAATTCTGATTTCTAACTTCTGATTCAGACCTTTGCCACCCCTTCCTAATTTGGAAATTTCTGAGAGGAATGCTGGGAAGATTGCTAAGGAGTTACAAGTGTGGGTCAATTATGCATTGTCTATTGCACACGACATTACCCTCGGCCAGGATTTAAAACTCTTTTTGAAGGTTTAGTTTTTACCTTTCTATAAGGGCATTCTCCAATTGTTTGATATAAAACTTTAAAATATCTTTGCCTTGTGTGTCTGGTTCTTAGGTTACTGTTGGCTTGTGGTTTGTTTCTTACATCGGTAGTTTCTTCAACTTCCTCACTTTTATCTATATCGGTGAGTTTTATTGACCCCCCCTAATCACTTTCTATGGAAGTGATGAGTCCTTCAATTTTATTCAAATATGCTTATTTCATTCAGTATGTTCTGCAGGAATTGTTCTTAGTCTATCAGTTCCCATGCTATATGATAAGTATCAACACCATGTCGATGAGAAGCTTTCTGTAACACACAAAATCATGCAAGCGCAGTACAGGAAAATTGACGAAACAGTATTAAGGAAGCTTCCATTGCCTGCTAATAGAGTAAAGAAGATGGAGTAGGTAAGTTTGCTTTCTCTGCCTTTTGATTGCATCAGTTTTCAGCTTATTCGTCATTTGGAGTTGTTCATCATTTTCTTGGATATCTTACTCATGCTATAAAGTTTTGCTTTTTATGGAATAAGTATGAAAACGAATTAAACAAAGAGATTTTAGTCTATTATCCTTGCAATAATTTGCATTATATTTAACTATGCTTGGAGAAACAGGGATTATCTAAATATCAGATTACATATGCTTTCCACAATTTAAAAGTTTTTAGATCTATAATGTCATTATTCTGAGCTAGAAATCTATCCATGTTATGCACGGATTTGAGATATGATACCTTTATGATAAAGCTGTAATGTCACCTTGATCAAACTTAGCTGAGTTTAGCCAATTGGAAAACCTAGGCAAGAGAGCTACGATCAAACCATGACTTGGTGATAGCAAATGATTTTGCCTCCAAGAGGTCCACTTTTGAGGCTAGCTAAGATGAGATTATAAAATTAATGTGACTAAAACATTTAACCAGGAGTCAGTCATGCTGCTACTGTGATCTAGATGCAGTTTGTACAAAGTGAGAATCATGTACTTTTATTGATTCAAGAATTTTACAATACATCTTGGCTTAAAATCTCTCATGTAATTAACGTTGAACACAAACTTGCATGCTTTACCAGAGAAGGTAGGAAAGTTTTGGGACTTTGATGTGATAAATATAGATACAGATTGAACTGCTTGCTTTTGGCTGCAGCACTCCTCAGACAAAATGTTAAGCATTAAATCCTATTGCCTTGTTTGGGTTCAGTTGTTGCCGCTCTGCTTCTCTCTCACCAAAGCATATGCACTTATTTTTATACAGGGTATTCAGGTTGTTGAGTGTGAATTGGGGCATAGGATTGGGTTTTCATGATGTGAAGCGTTTGTTTCCCTTTTGTTCAGATTTCATCAGTTTTCATTTACATAGCAGTTGTTGTGACTTGTGAGCAGGGCTAACCTTAATAACTTGTTTTTTTTTTTTTTTTGGGGGGGGGGGGGGGTGCTTTATCTTGTATTTTTCCATGTGGGATCCTTATTATCCTGATTAAGTTTTGGTCTGCAGTTTATACATTCCTTTTTTTTCTCTGTATGAACTTCTCATCATCCCAGTATGGATTGGAAAGAGGTGCAGACTGTAGAGTACCTGTACTTGTATGGTGTTTGCTTTGTTTTCTAGGAGAATTATTTTGTGTAATTGACATAAATGGGAATCTGTATTATTCTAAATTCCAAAGTTTGGCACTTGTTTTGCATTATAAATCCCAGAATTTGAGGTGAATTTCCAGGTCTTCGATTGTTAATTGTAGGCATCAAACCATTAAAGATTCATGATCAATTGTTTCAATACTCCCACTTATTAGGAGTTTTTTTTATATATATATATAAAATTATATCCTTGTTTGGAACAACATAAGCTTTAAGAATGTGTGTATGATTATGAATATTAGGGTTGTGGACAAAAAAGTGATCGTATTGTTTGTTTAGTAAGATAAACATATAAATTTGATCAAAACTTTTATGCTCGTTTATTAAATGAACAAGTTTGAGAAGTGTGTTTGGTTCATTTATATTTGTGAACAAACTCCTTCATTAGTTCATTTATAGGCTCGCTCATTAATTTATTTATCTAAAATTAATATTCTGTATAAAAAAGATTTATGTTTATTTTATTTACTTATAATATAAGTATTAAATTTATGTTCGGTAACTTTTATAATTTAAGAAAAAAAGAAACATGTTCATTTATAGTTTGTTTGTTCATTATTAATGAAAATAGTTTTAATATGTTTGTTTATTGTTCGTGAAAATGTTCATTTATTATGTTTACAAATGCTAAATAAATATGTTTGTGAACATTAAACATGTTTATTTAAAATCGGTTTGTATTGATACAACAAAACGTAGCAGGCTCTTACCATTTAAATTCACCGGTAACTATTAGAGCAAAGAATGATAAATGTTAGAAACGTTGAGATTATATATAAAGGACAGCAGGTGGTGACAGACACAGTGATCCTAGTCCTAGAGATTCCAACTTCGTGTATTTGTTTAACCTTAAATACTCAGTCACAGTGGGATCAATCATAATATTGCCATTGTTTATATAAAGATTAGATGAAACCATTGTTTTGGGAAAAGTAATACTCCCTAAGCTAAGAGAATGTGGGGGGCAGACAAATTCACACACTTGGAGTCGTTGAAGAAAACTAAAATACTAGCTAGCAATAGCAATATAGCATTGCCGAGAACCTCCCGTGACAACTTTGATGTGGAGACAGACATATGTCAGCCTCAGCTACTCCTTTTTATGTCAAAGTTCCATTCATCATTAATATCAACTCCCACTTCCACTTCCACTTCCGGTAAAATTCTGCAATAAAAAACCAACTCCCCCTTCAATTTTTCACTACAAACTCTTCTGTTCATTTAGTTGGGTTCCTTTCATTACCCATATCTTATCTGTTTTTAGCAACTCCGCCATCGATTTGGTGTCCAAAGCAGGTATAACTGCAGTTCTCTGTTCCTCTTTCTCACCTTCCATGGCTCAATATGAATATGAAGCCTGAGATGCAAACTCAGCTCATCATCCTTGGCTTTCAACATGAAATCTTTTCATTGCTTCACTTTTCTTCCTCTTCTATTAGCTCCTTCAACAGCTCTCAACAATGACGGGGTCCGTTTGCTTTCTTTCAAATACTCCATCCTCAGTGACCCATTATCAGGCTTGCAAAGCTGGAACTATGACGATGAAACCCCATGTTCATGGACCGGAGTGAACTGCACTGACATTGGAATTCCAGGGACGCCAGATGTGTTGAGGGTAACCAGCTTGGTCCTCCCCGATACCCAACTTCTCGGTTCCATTTCAGACGACATTGCCTATATCCACCACCTTCGCCACTTGGATCTTTCAAACAACTTCTTTAATGGAACTTTGCCGAGCTCTATTTTCAACTCAACTGAGCTTCAGGTACTGTCGTTATCTGGTAATGTCATCTCCGGTGAGTTGCCTGAGTCCATTAGTGGGATGACCAGTCTTCAGATCTTGAATCTCTCTGATAATGCCTTGGCTGGGAAGGTACCCAAGAATTTGACTGCTTTACACAACTTAACTGTCGTGTCTTTAAGGGGTAACTATTTCTCAGGTGATATACCAACTGGGTTCGATTCAGTTGAGGTACTGGATTTGTCTTCAAATCTGCTCAATGGTTCTCTCCCTTTAGATTTTGGTGGTGGGAATCTGAGTTTATTGAACTTATCTTACAACAAGATTTCAGGGTCAATAACACAAGACTTTGCAAAGCAAATTCCTCGTAAAGCCACCATTGATCTCTCGTTCAATAACTTAACCGGTGCAATCCCGGAGTCTGCAGCTTTGCTCAATCAGAAAACTGAGTCGTTTTCAGGTAATGTCGATCTATGTGGGAAACCGTTGAAAAACCCTTGCTCGGTTCCTTCAACACTTTCTACTCCGCCCAACACGTCCCAGTCCATATCACCAGCCATTGCAGTGATTCCAAAGTCAATAGACTCAACCCCGGTTGCAAGCTCAACGCCTGGAGAACCAAACAACGTACAAAACCAAGCGAAAGCCAGTCTAAATCCAGGCACAATAGCAGCAATAGCTGTAGCGGATTTAGCCGGCGTCTCCATTATCGGTATGTTTGTTCTCTACGCATGCCAACTCAAAAAGCGAAAAGCTCGCACACAAAGCATCGCAAGTACAACAACCAACCTCGGGAAAAAACCAGTCGACGTTTCACTCTCGACGATAATGCCGTCGTCGTGCTCATGCATCAAGTTAAAGCTGGTAGAGACATCGGAGACGACCAGCTCCGACAGCGAAATGGAAGAGAAAGAACAAGCGTTCAGTGTGAACCCGACCGCGGCGTACCAGAAAGGAGGGAAGCTGGTGACGGTGGACGAGGAAACGGAGCAGCTGGAGTTAGAGACTTTGTTGAAATCATCGGCTTATGTTCTGGGGTCGAGCGGGTCGAGCATTGTGTACAAAGCCGTGCTGGAGAACGGCACTGCGTTTGCCGTGAGAAGGATCGGAGACAGTTCAGTGGAGAGAGTAAAGGATTTCGAAAGCCAAGTAAGAAGTATAGGAAAGTTAAAGCACCCGAATTTGGTTAAGATCGTGGGGTTTTACTGGGGAAACGATGAGAAGCTCGTCATCTATGAATACATCTCCAATGGCAGCCTCAGTTGCTCCGGTTACAGTAAGTCCATCTTCTCTACTTTCCCGATCATGTGCGTACGTTAGCAGAGACTCTTTTCATTTCGCTAAATAAGCTGCATTGCTTGCTTGTGCATATCGTATACCATTTTGCTAAATTACGCCGGTGCAATTTGAACCGTTAGATTTGTGTAGGATGTCTCCCTCACAGTAGTGTCAGAATAATGGACGGTAGCCCGTAAAAAATGGTGACAAAAGATCTGTGATAATAGAAGTAAGTGAGTCAGCTCAGTAGTCGGTAAAAGCAATGATAATATTGAAAACTGCATAATACGCCAAGGGCATGGCATGTGGGGGGTACTGACTACTGTCCCTTTCTCATCTTCTTCTGGTTTTAGACTTTTAGCCCCTTGAATATGTTAGGTTTTAAAATTTCATCTCTATATTTTAATTTGATATAATTTAACCTAATTCTATGATTGATAATAGTATATCAAAATTCATGTAGTCTATTTAGACCTACTAATATTCCAATAAAAGTAAAAGGACTAAAACTATAACTAGACCTTTTATTTTAAACCCACACAATTTTTTTCAACAATTAATACAATGTATATTATATGTTACATCTTATTATGTGTTGTGCTGACAACAATATTAATCGAGCTAAGCTGAATCGGTTTTTTAACCCCCACGCAATCTTTAAAGATATATATGGAGACATTTCTAACGTGGGATAAGTTTTCTTGCGCTTTGGAAAATTGTCCCCTCTCTTTTTGTTTTAGGATTTGTGAATTTGATTTTCATATTAAGAATGTGATTCTCTTTTGGTGTTTTCTAGACCGAAGAAAAACAAAGTTTGGCTGATTGAAATGACCAATTGCTGGACAGCTCGAGGGTCGTGGCTGTTGGGTGAAATGACCATTGTTTTGTTTTTGTTTTATTGAGAAGCAGGAAGATGGGGTTCATCATCGCCTTGCCATTTCACACTCGAAGCCCGACTCAAAATCGCAAGAGGAGTGGCTCGCGGGCTGGCCTACATCCACCAAAACAAACAAGTGCATGGCAACATCAAGCCCAGCAACATCCTACTCAACTCCAATATGGACCCTTTAATAAGTGATCTAGGACTAGACCGCCTACACTCGCCCAGATTTTTAAGCAGCCAACGGTCCACAACCTCATGCGACCCCGCAACCTCGTCGCTGTCGCTGTCGCTGTATCAAGCACCCGAGTCAACAAAGAACCTCAAACCAAACCCCAGATGGGACGTCTACTCTTTTGGCATAATTCTGCTTGAACTTCTGAGTGGGAGGGTTTTCTCGACCGGAGAATTGGGGCAGTGGGCGGTACCGGCATGTTCCGTCGGGGAAGAGAAGAACCGGGCTGTTCGGTTGGCGGACGTGGCGATAAGGGGTGACATGGAAGGCAAAGAAGAAGCCGTGGTGGCATGTTTTAGATTAGGGTTTAGTTGTTCATCGTATGTGCCACAGAAGAGACCTTCCATGAAAGAAGCAGTTGGAATCCTGGAAAAAATAGCTTCCTCCTCATGTTAAACCTAACCTATGCATTCACGTCTTATTTGTTATTGTTTTGTGTTTTAAAGTGATTTTGTTTTTCCAACGGGATAGATTGCCGATATGAGAAAAAAGTGTAACTTATTTGACCCACTGATCATAAGAAATTAATGCACATCGAGCACTTGATGTTAAATTTTTAAAACATTGTAATGCATAGCACCTGATAAATGTCCAGTTGTGTATTGTTTGGGACATAGTTTTCTAATAATGTTATATATATATAGTTGTAGCAGATTTCTGTTTTTTGATTGAATTAGGCTCTCACCGGATTTTGAATTTTTTTTTTTATTTTTGAATTAAATTAAAAATTATGACTAAATTAATAGTATATGTGTGTAAAATTAAAGTGGGAGTTATTACCCAAATATTGTTTTTTCATTTTTTCTCAACAATGTGCCACTCATCATTCTATTTCCAATAATGTGGTACATTACTGTTCAAAATCAGAAATCGGGTAGATTGGAATCTGACTTCAAACAGTATTTTACAAATTGATATTAAAATACTGAAGTTGGATAAATTAAAATTTGGCTTTAAACAGTACATGGTGTGTATGGATAAGTGCATTTCAATAGAGGGTGGCTTGAACTTTAATTTTTTAATATTTTTTAGAAAAATATTATTAAAAATTGGGTGGAAACAGTCCGACTATTGAATGTTACAGTAAATTACTATATTATTAGAAATAAAAAAATATCATATTGTTTGAAAAAATGAACAACAATATTTAGATAATTTTACCACTAAAGTGGAAGCCATGAGAATCCATGGGCAGTGGAGTTTTCTACCATGCGGCCGTTTAATATGCGGCTAATATACGGCGTTATCGGAAACATGATAAGGTATATAATATAACCGGAAAAGCGGTACCGGATATGTTGATATGAAATGATGTATCCGGTAAAAAACACTAACAAAAATGAAAAAATAATGGTAACCGGCAAATTTAAGTAAACGGTCAGACATAACAAAACCGGTAGCGTCTAATTTGTGATAAGGTATATAATGTATTCGGTAAAACGGTACCAGATATGTTGATTTCGAAAGTATCAATACTTTTGAAAAGTTTATCGATACTTTTTATCAATATATCCGGTACTAGGATAACATAATAGGTAGCCAATAAAAATCGATACCTTATACAAAATTATCGATATTTTAATAAAAACATTGGAACTGGTTCAATTGTGGGTCGATAGTATGGATACTTAAATAAAACATATGGATACTTATATTAAATGTGTCGATACGTTTATTAGAAGTATGGATACTTTCTTTTACTTGCAGGAAAAGTATGAATACTTATATCAAATGTTTGGATACTTCTATGAGAGGTATGAATACTTTCGAAAAAGTATGGATACTTCTATTAAATCGTTTATATGAATTACAATCAAGGAAAAGCTTACAAAAGGAAAAGATTACAAAACGAGATGGCAACGGAAAGAAAAAGAAATTGAGAAGAAACAAAAGATTGATCTTCTAATATTTATGTGCAATGCAAAGACGAAGCCGGATTGTTTCCAATATCATGTAATAGAGTTTTATGATATTGGAAACAATCCGGCATGGTCTTTGAACTGCACATAAATATTAGACCATCAATCTTTTCTTTCTTCTCAATTTATTGTCCCTTCAAGCCTCCTCCTCCCTTCAAGTCCCCTGCCACCCATGGAACTTGTTCCAGCACCAGCTTGCTGTCCAACCATCTGTGCATATGGTCGCATCTCAAATTTGACCTTTTGGTTGCCTAATGAACAATTTTTTTTTGCATAAGTATGAGCAGAAGTGTATCTTGTTATTAATAATAGAAGAAAATGATAGAGAAAACCTTGGAGATGGCGGTTGAAGATGTGTATGTCTTCTTTTTCAGCCATGTAACCATATAGTTGGCGCTGGCTGGATGGAGGGGATGGAGCATGACGTTGCCAAGCATCTAACCCGAAACCTTGGGCAACAAACTGGTTATGCAGACGCTGAGCATCTAGATAACCTCTTGCCGTGCTCTCAAAAATCAGAAGGCTCATCCCACGATGGCCTTTTGGACCGTATGAATGGCGAGCCTTGGCAACAGCACCATAGGAACTGAAATAGTCGAGAAGCTCTTGGTTTCCCATGCCAATCCACTGAAATGAAATGAATATTCTCCGTATCGCACATCACACTTCTGCAAATCAAAATCTTCCATCAACAACCGACACAATTCCCTCCGAATTGGTCGGTCCTGAATCCCAATAAAAGATCCAAACCCCATTTCTTCCAACAGATTTGCTTTATCCTTCGCTTTCAACTCCTCTACTATGTGGTGCACTCGTTTTATGCTACACCTAGTCGACACTTCCTATGTAAATAATATACATATAATGTCAGAGTTTTTATATATCATTTATCAAAATATTTACAACTATAATGAATACCTTCTTCTTCTTCTTCTTCTTGGCCTCATAGTTTTCTCTAGCATTTATGGACAACATGTTGAATGGTTGCTTCTCAGTTTCACTCATCGTGTTCCATTTATTCACCACCACGTCTCTCACCTGCAAATTATGCATAAACCATAAACAATCAAAATATTAAACCTCCAATATATTCACTATAATTTCAATTTACATACCGAACCGACAATGTAAGTCCCACAATCCCTCATCCTCTAACATTCTTCAATACTGTCATGTTAGGAAAGTTTAAATGTTCTTAAATACTTTCATCCAATTACAATTTACAGATTAATTATTTCACAATTGCTACTTACTAGAAGTACAAAAATCCACCCTTTGGTTGCTTCGGATTTTCCTCCCTATCTACTCTCTCCGCCTCCATTTGAATCATTTCAGTCTCATCTTGAACAACATCTCCATGATCCTTAGAACCCATCTCGCTTCAGTTTTCTGACAAAAGTATCGATATATAATTTCTACCGACATTATTAATTTCTACTGATAAGTTCTCAGAACAAAGTACCGATATTTTTTTCCTAAATATAATTACACAATTTCGACCTATATCGATCCGAATTCCGATTTTACTTCAACATCACTAAACCCAAAACATTATCCCCAGCTACCCAATACTACATTACCAAAAAACTAGGGTTTCGACAACATACCTTTTACTTCAAATTCCCCAAACCCAAAACCTTTCCTTTCGATTCTGATACAACACGACTCCAAGAACGCCTACCTTGTATTTCGCAGCAACCAAACTCGGGTCGATTTCAAATACTCTCCTCTCTTAGGTTTTCTGTAAATGCAAGCAATACAAAGGCGAGTGGGAGAGTAGATACTTTTAACCGGTTATATCATTAAGATATATATAATCGATACAATTCCCCAAAGTTTCGATACGTTTTTGAATTGTGTCGATTCTTTCGACACCAAACAATAAATCCGGTAAAGATTTACCGGTTACATTATATGAATTAATAATGTAATCGGTTATGTTTTCATATTTTCTATTGTACCGATTCTTTTGCACACGTTCTTAAAAAACGTATCGAAATCAAACAATATATCCGGTAAGATCTACCGGTTACATTATATGAATTAATAATGTAATCGGTTATGTTTTCATATTTTCTATTGTACCGATTCTTTTGCACACGTTCTTAAAAAACGTATCGAAACCAAACAATATATCCGGTAAGATTTACCGGTTACATTATATGAATTAATAATGTAACCGGTTATGTAGAATTTTTTTTATTGTACCGATTCTTTTGCGCACGCTCTTAAAACAAATATCGATATTTTCGACATTTTTTTCCAATGGCGGTTACATTGGTGTTCAAAAAGTATCGATAATGATTTAAAAAGTATGAATACTTTCGAAATAAACAACAAATTAGGCGCTACCGAATATATTGAAATTCGGATCAACAAAACTGATAATTTTACCGGTTTTGTTATAGTCCAAATGTCCGAGTCCCCATCAGCTCCAAATTAACAACAAATTCGGCGCTACCGAATATATTGATATTCGGATCAACATAATCGGTAACTTTTACCGAAAACATTATCTTTAATCGGTCATTTTCTAGCCGATTACGCCATATATTAGCCGCATATTAAGCGCCGTACCGCAGAACCTCCTATGGGCAGTAGCATCCAAAAAGAAAACAAATCCAAATCCCCTTGTGGCTCTTAATATATAATTATATAAAACTGGACTACAACAAACAAACAGGATGTAGTTAGAGTAGGATTAATGCCTAATCAGACCTTGTTTGTTGTGCCTTTAATATTTTATTACAAAAACCAAATTACTAAAACAGAACCGGTTGAATTCCCTTCACACTTTAAGAACCTGGTTTAACATCCGGTCGTTGTACAGATCTACGAACCTGGTTTTACATGTTTGGTATCTCTCTTTCCGGTGACCACCACCTACCTTCAACTTGCACAAGTTTCACGCGACTTTCAAGAGCGTGCCAACTCCACCTTTCTCCTATCACTTTCTTTGATCCACCAACCCATTGCTTCGTTCCGAATGCTTCCCAAACATGAACTAAGTATTCATTTTATGATGGATTAATTATCTTGTTGATACATGAACTATACCGGATTTATAGTTTTATGCATAACGTTTTAAATTTTTTAATTTCATGCATAGAATTTTTTGCAATTACCGGGTATACCCACTTTCGTTATAGAAGTTGGCGTGGACTCTATAAACTAGTCAGGAATTAACACGTGGCGTTTGTTTTTGATAAAAAAACATATCCATTAAATAAGTACTTATTTTAAACTGAAATTGATTCAATGTTTAAGGAAAATATAGATTTTTTTTATCAAATAAGGAAAATATAGATTAGGTTCAAGGGGATTGAACAAGAGACATGTGATCTAGGTTTACACTTAACCACGACAACAGTTTTAAGTAATTATTACACATTTGACAAATTATATTTAGGTTAAAGGCATAAAATGCCATATTCGCCTTTAAAGTATACATAAAATACAGAACTGCCCCTAAATTTTTTTTGGACGTTTTGCCCCTTGAAGTATACACCGTGACCTCCGTTGGCCCCTAAACTAAAAATCATGATCTCATATGCCCCTTCCGTTTAAAAAATTCTCACGGACCAATCAGAATGTGCCACATGTCACTAATAAACAAAAAAAATCAACTGACTTATTTTAAAGGGGTAAATTGCACGCTAAGTTTATAAATTTTTTATTTTTGTTCAATTTAACCCGAATTGACCCAAATTGCTTTATAATTTTTATAAATTAGTCCATTATTTTTAATATGTTGATGTTTTTGTTTATTTTAGTCCTCAAAAAATTTATTTAACCCACAAATAACCCTTACTACTTTATATTTTTATAAATTATTCCAATATTTTTAATATGCTAATATTTTTGTTCAATTTTGTCTTCAAAATCTTTATTTAAATCACAATTGACCCCTATTACTTTATAATTTTGAACAAAAATATCAGCATATTAAAAATAATGGACTAATTTATAAAAACTACAAAGAAATTGAGGTTAATGTCAGGTTAAATAAAGATATTTTGGACTAAATTGAACAAAAATATAATTATATTTAAAATATTAGACTAAATTGTAAAACATAGAAAGAAATTGGGGTTAATTTCAAGTTAAAATGATTTTTTGACTAAATTGAACAAAAATATGATTATACTTATAATATTGGACTAAATTATAAAAATTATAAAGTAGTAGGGTCAATTGTGAGTTAAATAAATATTTTGATGACAAAATTGAACAAAAATATCAACATGTTAAAAATATTGGAGTAATTTATAAAAATTATAAAGTAGTAGGGGTTAATTGTGGATTAAATAATTTTTTAGGACTAAATTGAACAAAAACATCAACATATTAAAAATAATGGACTAATTTATAAAAATTAGAAAGTAATTTGGGTCAATTCGGGTTAAATAAAGATTTTTAGGACTAAATTGAATAAAAATAAAAATTTTATAGACTTAGCGTACAATTTACCCCTTTAAAATAAATCAACTAATTATTTATTTATTAGTGATACATGGCACGTTTTGATTGGTCTGTGAAATTTTTTTAATGAAAGGGGCATATGAGGTCACGAAAATCACGGTGTAAACTTTAAAGGGAAAAACGTTCAAAAAATTCTTTAAGGTGCAATTCGATATTTTGTGTATACTTCAGAAGCTAATTGACATTTAAGTCTGAGTTAAATTATAATTGATATAATATTTTTATATTTCAGAATTAAATTATTATACATTTGACAAAAATATTGTTATAAACTACATTTATAAATTAGTGACCAAATTAAATAAAAAAATTTAAATACTAAAATAGTAATAAATTACAATTTCAATGATTCAAACACCATTTAACAGCTAGTGGGCAATTATTTTTGTACCAAAAACTGGCAGATTTGTTTAATCCTGATCCCATTGCCATTCTTGTAGCGTAGTAACACTCTCCCACTTTCCCGCTCCAAAGATAGCGGCGCGTGCAATCCTCCAAACCCACATTCACTGTATCTCACCTAAACCAACAAAAAAAAAAACATATAAATTCCAGTGTTCCCCCTTCCTTTTCCTCGTTGCATTTTGTTCGCCCACACTCCGATTCAACCTTCACATCACATCGATAATGGCTTCTATGGCAACCCCAACACTCAAAAACCCATCTTCCCTTTCCCTTTCCTCTAAGCCTCGCCTCCCTTCTGCTCTTTCCGCCGCCTTCCCCAACACCCTCCACTTCCCTCCCTCCCACCCGCAGCGCCGCCGCTTCTTAATCATAACCGCTTCCGCCGCCTCCAACAAACCCACCGTCCTCGTCGCCGAAAAGCTAGGCGAAGCGGGCTTAGAGCTGCTCAAGCAGTTCGCCAACGTGGACTGCTCTTACAACCTCTCCGCCGAAGAGCTCTGCACCAAGATCTCGCTTTGCGATGCCTTGATTGTGCGCAGCGGGACCAAAGTTAACCGCGAGGTATTTGAATCTTCTGGCGGGAGACTGAAGGTCGTTGGGAGAGCTGGTGTTGGGATCGATAATGTTGATCTGTCTGCCGCCACCGAGCATGGTTGTTTGGTCGTCAATGCGCCTACTGCTAATACCGTTGCGGCGGCTGAACACGGGATCGCGCTCTTGACTGCAATGGCTCGAAACGTTGCTCAGGCTGATGCTTCCGTTAAGTCTGGTGAGTCCTTGAGAATAAAAATTTTTGGTTTATTTTTTATATTCCATGTTGATTGCTTAGATCCCAGTTTTATGTTGGTTTTTCTTGTTTCTAAATTACGGTCTTGGTGTCACAATGGCGGATCGTTATGTGGGGTAGGCCGTGCCCTCCTTAAACGTTTTAAAGTTTCCATTTTTTTTTAATTTTTTTGAATTAGTCTTAAATATTACAAATATTTATGACATGTGTTCAGCTGAAATGCTGAAATTTTGAAATTTTATGTGGGCTTACTTCAAATATATTTTTGGATCGGCCACTGTGTGGTGATCTTAAAAACTGTTATGAACCTTTATTCTCAGGTGCGGCCGCAATTTAATACCATGTTAAATATAGGAAATGGTATATAATTATAGATCTACCTTAGTTAATACTAAGGTGAGTTATTGGTTCTGTAGATTGATTTCCGAGGGAAATCGCCACTGTTTATTTTAGTGAATCAGGTGTTTGATATCACCATATTTACAAGTTTTGAATGACAATGACAGTGTGTAAGAAATATATCCTTACTATTGGCAGTTTATATTGATGTGGTTGAGTTTTTATATTAGTTTCAGCTGGTATGAGTTTGTGGGATCATTTGTTCTTAGTTCTTTATGAATTACATTGATTTTTCGGTTCTTAACTAGATTTCTGAAAAAAAAGTTTCAACTTTTATGGCTTTTTATATGTAGGGAAGTGGCAGAGGAACAAATATGTGGGTATCCCTTGTTGGGAAAACACTTGCTGTTTTGGGTTTTGGAAAGGTTGGATCAGAAGTAGCTCGGCGAGCCAAGGGACTTGGCATGCATGTTATTGCACATGATCCTTATGCCCCGGCTGATCGTGCTCGTGCTATAGGTGTGGAGCTAGTGAGCTTTGATGAAGCCATAGGGACTGCTGATTTCATCTCTCTACACATGCCTCTCACCCCTGCTACTAATAAGATGCTCAACGATGAGACATTTGCTAAGATGAAGAAAGGTGTCCGTATTGTCAACGTTGCTCGTGGGGGAGTGATTGATGAAGAGGCTCTTGTGAGGGCATTGGATGATGGAATTGTAGCTCAAGCTGCTCTTGATGTTTTCAGCGAGGAGCCACCAAAACCAGACAGCAAGTTGGTGCAGCATGAGAGGGTTACTGTCACTCCACATCTTGGTGCTAGTACAATGGAGGCTCAGGTTCGTTAATCTATGAGTGCATATATTCGTGTCTCGCTTGTTTCCAAACGGGACTATTGAATGAATCATTGGTATACCTTTCAGGAAGGAGTGGCTATTGAAATAGCTGAAGCTGTTGTTGGAGCCTTGAAAGGGGAACTTGCTGCGACTGCAGTCAATGCCCCAATGGTTCCTGCTGAGGTACAATGAGTTATTTTGATTTTGCTATATATTTTGCTTAATTATTCATTGAGGATTGCTATTTCATTTATCTGTTCTTCCCCTACAGGTTTTGACAGAGTTGAAACCATATGTTGAACTCGCTGAGAAACTTGGGAGGTTGGCTGTCCAACTGGTGGCAGGGGGAAGTGGTGTTAAAACTGTGAAAGTATCATATGCTACCTCTAGAGCCCCAGATGACTTCGATACGAGGTTGCTCCGTGCAATGATCACAAAGGGCATAATTGAACCAATTTCCAGTGTTTTTGTGAACCTGGTTAATGCTGATTTCACTGCCAAACAGAGAGGACTACGGATTACAGAGGAACGTGTCCTTTTAGATGGTTCACCCGAGAGTCCACTGGAGTCCATCCAAGTTCAGATTGCGAATGTGGAATCAAAATTTGCCAGTGCCATGTCAGAGACAGGTGAGGTTAGGGTTGAAGGAAGGGTGAAGGACGGAGTTCCCCATTTGACAAAAGTAGGGTCATTCGAAGTAGATGTGAGCTTGGAGGGTAGTATTATACTCTGCAGACAGGTTGATCAGCCAGGTATGATAGGCACAGTTGGCAGTATTTTGGGCGAGGAGAATGTGAATGTGAGCTTCATGAGTGTTGGGAGGGTTGCTCCGAGGAAGCATGCAGTGATGGCCATTGGAGTTGACGACCAACCCAGCAAGGAAAGTTTGAAGAGGATTGGTGAAGTCCCTGCCATTGAGGAGTTTGTTTTCCTCAAGTTGTAGTCTGGCTGTATTAGTACCAATATATCTTTTCCTTAATATGGATTGTTGGCCATTTTTATACTACATTGTATTGTAGTGTTCAATTTTGAAAACCATCATTCGAGTATGTTGTATCGTAGCTTTTAGGGTGGCGAGAAAGGTGGAGAATGAATAATTGAGGTTTGCAACAAAGAGATTTTCATCTGATTTTAATGAATGCAGGGTCTTTCCTTTGGTTGATGAAATTTTTACAAGAAGATAGTCTTTCTTCAATCCTTTACATTTATTCAACAAACTTTTCTTTTTACAGTAACTCATTTCTGGCCTAGGAAATGATCTAAATCTCATCTTAACCATGTCGACGCAGACGTTTTTGTGCCTCCTAGGGTGATGGTTGCTTCGATGATCAATGATCGAGGGGACTGGAATTGGTCCATCTTTCAATACAGTCTTCCTCTACATATTCTCTTGCGAATTGCAGCAATAAAAGGTCCCTCGTCTTCTTTTCCGGATGATAATTTAGGTTGGAATTGGTGTGCATATCGTAAGTTCTCGGTTAAGTCCGCATATGAGGTTCGGTTAGGTGATTTGGCGGCAGTGATTGATCCCATATGGAACTTATTCATCGGTTTCGTGGCCCTCAACGGATTAAGATTTTCTTGTGGCTTGCGTGTTGTGGCAAATTAATGACAAATGTTGAGCGTATTCGTCGCCATTTTATGTTGGATAATACTTGTCCATTATGTCTTTTGTATGCGGAAGATGTTGATCATGTCCCCCGACAATGTCGTGTAGCGAAACTAATGTAGGCAATTTTGATTAAACCATACCGCTTATATGAGTTTATGACCAGCCCCTTTCGATCTTGGCTTGGCTCCAATCTGTCGATGTCGGTAACTTTTGCATGGGACTCAACGGGTTGGGATTTATTTTTTGCGACAGTTATCTAGAATCTCTAGCGTTATCGGAATGCGGTTGTTTTTGGGGAATTAATCGAAGAATTAGGTTCAATTATTGCGAGGAGTAGGTGGCTAGTCGATACTTCTAGCACTGCAAGTTTTTCACGGCATCATGGGTTGATGCTCCATCGACAAGGGATGGTACGGGCAGCACCCTAGCGCCCCTCCGATCCACATTGGAATCTGCCAGCGGTAGGATGGATTAAGCTCAACTCGAATGGTGTGTGGACCTGGACCGATGGGATCACGTCTTGTGAAGGAGTGTTTCGTGACCACAATGGTCGTTGGTTGCGGGGTTTTGCTAAGTTTATTGGTAGATGCTCTGTCGTTGAGGCTGAATTATGGGGGATTGCGACGGGTTTATTGATTGCATGGAAAATAGGTTCCCGTACTCTTGAGGTCGAGACTGATAGCTTGGATGCGCTGAAAGCCATTCAGGCAAGGTCGAGCAAGGGTGTACCGATTGCTCTAGTCCGGCATATTATGGATCCTTGTACTCGAGAGTGAAGAATTTTCTTTCGCCATGTTGCGCGCAAGAATAATGGGGTAGCGGATACGTTGGCAAAGCTTGCTCCGGAAGCGAGTCTGGAGGTGGTATATTTTGAGGATCCTCTTGTTGATATTTTACACTATCTTCATGATCACGAGTTAGGCTGACAATTTGATTTCTTTATGGTTGCACCTTGGGTGTCATAGTTTGTTTTGTTTTACTTTTGTGTACTTTGTCTGTTCGATCAATTATAGTTCGTTTCTTCCATTATCGTTATCATGTGTACTCTTTTCCTTCTATTTAGGTTTAGGGAGATTTTTTAACGAGACTCTTGGTAACGATCTATTTTTCTTATAAAAAAAGTTTAGAGTCTTTTAAACTATTATTTCAATAAATAATCGATAATGAATCTTATTTTAATATTTACTTTTATGATATTATTTAGGCTTAATAGTTAGAAAGGTGCCTAACTTATACCTTTTATTCCAGTTTAGTGTCTAACATTTTTTTGGGCCACTTTGATGCATAATGTTTCATTATGTAAATCAGATTGAGTTTTTCCGTGACGGACGTTAAAATTTTTTCGTTATCTAATAAAAGCACGATGTGTGACATATTCTAATATTTTCTTTAATTTTTATTTTTCTAAAAATCAGAAAACCTTTAATTTTTCTAAAACTCCAAATCCAAACCTTAGATTCCTAAATTTCTCCCCTTCCACCACTGATTCAACCACCACCAGGCACCCTTGCCTTCGTCTGCCCCCACGACCAAAAGCCCCATGATTGGTTATAATTGGTTAACGATTTTTTTTAAGTAATTCAGAAATTAAATAAATATATTAAACGGGCCACATGTCATGTTATAATTAGTTAGCGAAAAAATTTTAACAGCCGCTGACGGAAAAACTCAATATAAATTATAAAATAGCAGCATATTAGACATTAAAGTGACAAAAAACATTAAGCACCAAACTAAAACAAAAGATATATATTGGACAATTTTTTAATATTAAGCCTATTGTTTATGTAAAAAGATAAGAAAAAAGTAATTAACTTTATTACTTTTAAAGAATCTAAAACACTCATCCCAAGCTGTAAAATTCCATCCTTTTTCATGCTTCATTTATAAGTCGTCAGAAAAATGTTGATAAAAGAAAAGTCATCAAAATGCATCATTGACAATCAGAAAGCTAAAGTTTTTTGGGGATAAAGACAAAAATAACGCTCCCTACATCCTAATATAATCAAAATAGCACTATAAATTCTATATTTTTCATACTAGTATTATTACAGTGAACTTGCCGCACAAGCACGACGAGTTTGAATAATATATAATTTTTTAAAATAAATTAAACTCGTAGTAAAAGCACGATAAGTTAAAAAAAATTACTTTTTAGTGTTTTAATTTAATTAATCACATTAACAAATGATTAACATATTCTAATTAGAAATCGTTGTGCACATAACGAGTTTCAATAAAAAAAATTAAAATCAAACTTTTTTACTAAAGTACAAAAATGAAAAAAAATTAAACTACTAGAAACCCACTTCGCATCTTCAATGTATTGAAAAACAGAAAAAAGAAAGAATTATTAGGACCCTACTTTGATATTTAGCTCTATAATTTGTAAAAAATAATTTTTGGTATTAGCTATATATAGGCCTAGCTAAAGTGTAAGCATTTGTTTCTTATCAATGTAGGATTCTTGGAGCTAAAGAGTTTGCTATTATATTTTAGCTTCAAGATCCTCGTTTGATAAGAAAACAAAAGTTTACACTCTAGCTAAGCCGGATTTTTCTACCATGCGACAGCTTAATATGCGGCTAATATACGGCGTTACCGGAAACATCATTAAGAAATACCGGAAACATCATTAAAAATACCGGAAACATGATAAGAAATACCGGAAACATGGATTTCGAAAGTATCGATACTTTTGGATATGTTGATTTCGTAAGTATCCATACTTTCGAAAGTATCCATACTTTTAGATATGTTGATTTCGAAAGTATCCATACTTTCGAAATCCATGTTTCCGGTATTTCTTATCATGTTTTCGGTATTTTTAATGATGTTTCCGGTATTTCTTAATGATGTTTCCGGTAACGCCGTATATTAGCCGCATATTAAGCTGCCGTACCGCAGAACTACCCAGCTAAGCCTATGTAAGCTAATGTCAACATCTTTTTTTGTAATTTATGGAGCTAAATATCAAAGTTGGTTCCTATTAGTTTAATTTTTTTTTATTTTTTGTTCTATATTATACTGAAGATGCGAAGTGGATTCCTAATAGATGGGTTCCTAATAGTTTATTTTTTCTAGGTTCGTAAAAAATTTAATTAAAACTTGTCATGCATGCACGTTGAGTTCCAATTAGGATATGCTAATTATTTTTTTGAACTTGTAGTGCTTTTACGACGAGTTTAATTTTTTTTTAAAATAATATTTTATTCAAACTCGTTGTACTTCTACGGCGAATTCTTTGCAATAGCATGAGAAACATAGAATTTTAGGTGTTAGTTTGGTAATATTAGGATGTAAGATGTTATTTTTGTCTTTAACCGTTTTTTGGTTCTTATAAAAAAGCTTTGTTTTCAAATATTTAAAGAAAAAATTACATATTTAGTACTCTAATTATGTCATCATTACTGTTTTGGCACCCCAACTATTATTTTTGGTAAAATAATATTTAATGTTACGTTTTTGTTCTATTTTGATAACTCCGCCATTTAAAATTAACGAAAATGGTGGCGTGACTTTGGTTAATAATAGTTTTAGTCCAAAAACTTATAATCTATCAATTTAGTCTAAAATTCTATCAATTTAAACATTATTTTAATTTTTGGATTAAAATGGTAAATTCCTCATACCCAAACTCCACGATTGGGATACCGACGAGAATACGAGGGGTGGAAAAAGGATGAGACAAAATTCAAACGGAATTAAGATGATGTTTACCCCCTCCCCCCACAAATGAAGATGATGTTTTAAATTGGTGGATTTTGGGCTAAATTGATAATATATATAAGTGTCTTGGACTAAAATTGTTCTTATACCAAGTCACGTTCATAATCTTCGTTAGTTTTTAACGCCGGACACATAAATAGAGCAAAAACCTAAAATTAAGTACCATTTTGCCAAAAATAATAGTTGAGGTACTAAAACGGTAATGTAGGCATAATTGAACTATTAAATATGTAGTTTTCTCATATTTAAATTACTCACCAAACGACATATCTCAGACAGTTATGTCAGTAATCTCTTTAGCCTCTTGTCACTAATAAGTCCACTATTTTTAAATTATTTTTATTTTAGAATTTAGGCTTAATACCTCTATTTGGTAATTAGTAGATAGCTGATAGCGGATTATATTATCTAGTAATTGATAGCTGGTTGTATTTAGTGGCAGATTTAAAAATATTTTTGAAGGTGTGCACACGTACATTAACATTATGTTCGAATTCAATTTGTTTATTATTTAGTTTGCTCATGTTCGGTCCGTTTAGCGTTTGCGAACATGTTCGTTTAACATTCACGAACATGATAAGGGAGTAGATTTAAATAAGTTAATAATGCTTATTTACAACGGTGTGAATAAGTTATCAATGCAAACATTAGTGAATCAAAAAACAACGATAAATAACTTGCACAACCTAACTATATGATGAATTGCCACTGTGGTTAATACTTATATATTTTGAAGTCTGTACAAAAAGCAGAAAACAATGTTTTATGATACAACTCACAAAGACAAATCTATATAACATCTTCAAGACGTGAACAATTTTATACAAACATTTGCTTCTCTCATGTCGTATGGATTGAGTACAATCCTGCATAACGAAGGCGAGGAAAACATATCATTCACACTAGCCATTAAAACACATTAGTGAATCAGAAATTTCTAAATCAAAATTTACAAAGTAATGTGATATATGTTATAGAATAAGCATTAATCCATGAATAAATAATAAAATATAATAATATTATTTAAACGAACAATACAAAATTAAGAATAATACAACAATATAAAAATCAAACCGATTTGGAACCAAAAGAAACGTGTTGAGTCCTGCACGAACGCAGTTTCCTTAAGACAGATTTTCGGCCACTCCTATGGTGCTCGAGTTCATTGGTCGTCTGTCTCCCAGGATGCAACAACATAAGATCAGCCATAGTTGCACTACTATGGAGATCACGAACCGACCCTTGCCTTCGCCTATCACCGAAAACCACTTGTAAAATCAACAGAGTAAAACAATAAAAATTTTCTGTGGTTTTTGTTGGTTGTAAACCTAGAAGCTTTACTCCCTATTTATAGGATTGTCATGAGGGTGTAAGTGGAAATTTGACCTAATGGAGCATTTAATATTGAGAATCAATTGATTCTCCTATAAAGCAATTTCCAAAATTATTATCTGAATTGAAGGTAACTTCTAATATTTACCTTTTTTAATTCCAAGATAAAATTTGGCAGATTTATGCTTTTATTTGAGGAAAATTCATTTCAAATTTGGGTCAAAATATCTGCAAGCCCACGAAGGACCATACCGGTTCAGACATTTGCGTTACCCACGACGTGCACGTCTGCACATTTACGAACCAACAATTGGTTCCACGTTTTCCTCAACAACATTTGGATCAATTTCTTATTCAAAGCTCCAAAATTATCAAATTTTTCCAACAATCCCCCACATGAATGAAATTGATTTAATCAAAAACATTTTGACTCGATGTGGTGATAGATTCTATGATCGATAGCTGCATAGGATAGGTAGGTGTCCACCCTTGAACCTTCCCTTGTGAAAGTATATTTACTTTACTAGCTGACCAGTAGACGTAATGTCCTTGAACTGTTTTGCCGTTTGTGTAAACGATGATATACTTCACACAACTACCTCTCAAACAAGAGTATTAGTTCTCATGGGTATGTCCATATGGCCGTGGGCATCGCCTGGTTCTGCAAGAGTTTGAAAGAACTATGCCCAATAGTCTCATTGAAGCGGCCCCACTTCACTCTCACATAGGTGACTTATGTTGCTTAACTCACAAAAGCACACAATGGTCATTAAAAGCATTTATTAGCCTAAACCACTTTGATCACTGTTTACATCATAGGAATGGACTTGGGGATAAGAGTCCCTATAGTGACCGCACAGGTCTATTCAATTAGGTTGTCCCTTTGAACCTAGATCTTGAGATCTCCAGTCAACTAGGTAGGGTTTTCCTTCACATAACACCTTAAATTTACATGGGCTTTAGTCTCATTCCTTTCGTTTTTTTAACTTGATCTCGACTTAACCCTTTGGTTAGTGGATCCACAACGTTATCCTTTAATTTCAATAGAGATAACTTCATTTGAGATCAGTTGTCTAACGGTATTATGTCGACGGCTCATATGTCTCGACTTACCCATTATACACAAAGTTCTGTGCTCTACCAATTGTGGGCATTGGCTTTGGTCGTTCAGGAATATCCTTCAAGAAATTTCTGAAGCCATTCGACTTCTTTTTTAGACTTGTCTAGAACTACAACTGAAATTTCATTATGAATTTGATTATAACCATTTTCTTAAAGATTTTCATGACACGGTTCCTCCTCCCAAAGTGAAGACATATCCACTTGTGCCTTTGATATCTTGAATATTAGATATCCAATCGCATCGGAGTATCTTTCTAAATGGTAAGATCTCTGGAATAATGCAATTCATAATCTCGAGTATATCTAAGATATCTCAATACCCTCACAATTGCTTTCAAGTGATTTTCACTTGAATTGCTTGTGAATGTACTTGAACTGCTCATAGTAGAAACAATATCTAGTCTATTGAATCTACTTGGTCAACGCTTTGGTCTTTGTTTTTGGACAAAAGTTGGCATGTATTTATTGGAGTTCTAACTATGCCGGAAACATCCTTGCCAAACTTCTCTTGCCCGCGTAGTGTGACTACATCAATATGAGACCTTCAAGTGACCGTTTGATTTGGATGCCCCAAATCAAATATGTTAATCTCATATTTTTCATGTCAATCTTGAATTTGACAAGTCTTTGGTACGTTTACCATTTTATTGTTGCTTCCAACAATGGATATATTATTAACATACAAACATAGAATAATATATTCAATGTTAGTAGTTTTGACATATACACATTTATTACACTCATTTATCTTGAAGTCGTTTGTCATCATGGCATTATCGAACTTCTCATATCTTTACTTTGGTGCTTGTTTAAGTTTATACAAGGACTTCACCAATCTACATACTTTTCTCTCTTGACTTGAAACTACATAACCCTCAGGTTGTTCCATGTATATTTCTTCACCAAGATCTTCATTTAGAAAAGCTCTTTTAACATCTATTCGATGTACGTCTAGATTCTGCAAAGCGACAATTGTAAGTATCATACTTATAGAGGTTATCCTTGATACATGAGAGTATGTATCGAAATAGTCAAGGCATTCAGTAACCTTTTGTTACCAATATGGCCTTATACTTATCAATTGTTTCATCTGCTTTCATTTTTCCGTTTGAAAATCCATTCAAAACTTAGTGGTTTAATTCACGGAAGAAGATCCACTAATTCCCCACATATGGTTTTGCATGATGGAATCAATTTCACTCTTAATGGCATCCTTCCATAAGATTCCTTCAGATGAATGTATAACATCATTATACGTTTAAGATTCAACATCTAGCATAAAGTTTAGAAAAATGATCCAAAAAAATTTTCTACCTTTGCTCATTTACTTCTTTGTGGCTCTATTTCAAGCTCAAACCCTTGTTGATCATTTGAGTCGTCTTTATCGATAATCTCCGAAGTTCGTTTTATTGAACTTTGACCAACTTCCCTAACTTTACAAGGGAATACATTTTCAAAGAAAAGGCATTTTTTGCTTTCATTATCGTATGCTTGTGAATTTCAGGGTTCTTCGATTCATACACAAGAAATCGATATAGATTGCTATGTTCTATATAGCCAATGAAAATACAATCTATCATTTTTAGGGATCTATTCTCAGTTGCTTTAGTAATGAGGTCATTACCTTTGCAAGACACCCCCACATTTTCAAGTAGTTGTAGGAAAGTTTAATTACCTTCCATAACTTATATGGTGTCTAGTCTCTTTAATTATGAGGAATTTTGTTTAAAAGGTAATTAGCTTATATAACAGCTTCCCCCACATGTTAGGCACATTATAGTACCAACGTTACTCATATAGAGCTTCTCCCCATCTTAAACCTTTAATTAAGTTTGTGATTTAACATCATGCTCATAGAGAACAATTTTTACTATAGCTTCATCTTTACACTATTTTTGTGCTATCATCAATGAAGGTAATAAACATATTCCTTCAACCAATATGTTGTCATATCAATTGTTATGGCAATAACATTGCCCTCGTTTGGAAGTCTATAGCCTGAATACTTGTTCTCATCTTATGGCAAATGAAGCTTTTTTTTTTATAAAATTTTGCTTCTTGAACGCACCGTCTAATTTACGATTTGAAGTCGTTTTTGACTTCCATTACGTTTGTCATGATAATATTTATCTTAGCAATATTTACCTTAGTAACATTTGAAGGTGGTAACAATATTTACCTTATCCTCTCTAATAATAGGAGGATCATCCTTCAGATATTTAACCAGGTTTATCATGGTCAATTATACAACATCTTTTGTTGCCATGTATAAAATTCTTTCTAGTAAATTTCAATGATTTTTCCATTGTGTCACGTAGACACAATCTAAAACCAAGCATTATGAATCTGTTAAACGTCGGGAATTTAGTCAAAAACTAAAATCAAAAACATAAACATGATTTCTAACTTTTGTTAGACGACAGAGATTTAGTAAACTAAAACCCAAACAAAAGTTCACACGGTATTAATAGAGAGAACAATAATAAACAATGCACCAGGTAGGTAACTTATGAAAGAGAGGTGGTGCACTAGGCACGCTTAAATACCAAGTCTCTCAAAGAACCAATCCTAGACATGCATTTTTAAATTTTCTTTCAATCACCGTTTATGGATTCTATTTTTGAAATCATTCCAAGCATGGATGATCAATCGAAATCACTACCTTTGATTCACAGCAATTTGGAATCTTTCATTTATGGTCCAATGACCCTTTCGATTCTTTAACCATTTTTAAACATTGTGCACTTCATAGCATGCATCAGAATAGGCTTTAAGAATTTAATTTTAACATAGAGAACCAAATTCTTCTATGCTTTGATTCGAGACCGTAGTCGGAATTTAATAACTAATGTTATTTCCAAAATAAATTCACCGGTTTATTTCTAAAATAGAATTATACTTGATTCTTTAAGAAATAATAACTTTAAGTTATTTCTCTTTCCAAAATAAATTCATCAATTTATTTCAAGGTTGAATCATTCTAGATTCTCACGAATTAAATCCAACGATTTATTTCCCTTAACAAGTTAGAATCAACACATGATTCTAGTACATAAAATAAATTTAATGATTTATTTCTTTTTGCACAAATTGAGTCATATTTGATTCTTACGGAAATAAATTCAATGATTTATTTTTCTTAACAAGTTAGAATCAACGCATGATTCTAGTACAGAAATAAATTTAATGATTTATTTCCTTTTACACAAATTTAATCATATTTGATTCTTACGGAAATAAATTCTATGATTTATTTTTCTTAACAAGTTAGAATCAACGCATGATTCTAGCATAGAAATAAATTTAATGATTTATTTCATTTTACAAAAATTGAATCACACTTGATTCTTACGAAAATAAATTCAATGATTTATTTTCCTTGCAACGTTAGAACCATACAAGATTCTCTTGAAAATAAATTCAATGATTTTTTTTTCTAAAATTAGAATCAACACAAGATTCTAATTTAGTAGTTTATTTCCATTATATCTTCTGTTAAACAACAGAGATATCAATCCAACTTAATTCTGTTTAACCAACAGAAATCAAGAGGAATTAATCATTTGATTTTAATTCTATTTCTTGTTTGAAAGATTAAGTAAACTCGTTAAAACGACAGGAATTAAATTCCCGAAACGAATTATTTACTAGATCTTTTATTTCCAAAACAAAACACGACTTCGCTTGGATATCATATTTCTCTCTACAAAATTTCTCAAAAGAAATTGTTAGTACGAAATAAAATCCACATAATTTTCAAAATACAAAGTATCACAATTAAAACAAAAGAATGTGACAAAGTATAATTTATATACATGTCATATTTAAAATGTCCACATTATAAGGTAACACTATCATAATAATATTACTAAAAAATATTACTAAATTTAAAACTTTATCTTAACAATACATGCAAATATGTATTTAAAGTTTTTATTTCATATTTTCATATTGAATAACATATTTATTATTTAATATTAATGTCAAAAAAAATTTAAGGAATATTTCATTATTACCTGAACAATGTCATAAAAAAGTTTAACTATGACATAAACCATACCATATTAAAAAGTCGAAATTTAATATGGAATATTACCTTACTAATACCATAATTTATGGTTTTAAAAAATGTCATATATACAAGAAAACTTATTAAGGAATATTTAAATTACCTTACTAATCGAATATCCAAATGTTCTATCTCAAGAAATACCGCTTGCATCGTGTTGAATCTATGGTGTTGGTGATCTCAACGTTTCTTGTCTTTAGGCATTCACTTTTTCTATGCGTGAAAATTTCCTCATCGTGTGAATCATTGCTTTAGATACAATAATATGTTCGTCTTGGATTAAAACTGAGAATATGTTTTAAGATTGTTATAGAATAAGCGTTAATCCAAGAATAAATAATAAAATAAAATAATATTATTTAAACGAACAATACAAAATTAAGAACAATACAACAATATAAAAATCAAACCGATTTAGAACCAAAAGAAACATGTTGAGGCCTGCACGAACGTAGTTTCCTTAAGACAGATTTTTGGCCACTCCTATGGTACTCGAGTTCATTGGTCGTCTGTCTCCCAGGATACAACAACATAAGATCAGCCATAGTTGCACTAATATGGAGATCACGAACCGACCCTTGCCTTCGCCTATCACCGAAAACCACTTGTAAAATCTACAGAGTAAAACAATAAAAATTTTCTGTGGTTTTTGTTGGTTGTAAACCTAGAAGCTTTACTCCCTATTTATAGGATTGTCATGAGGGTGTAAGTGGAAATTTGACCTAATGGGGCATTTAATATTGAGAATCAATTGATTCTCCTATAAAGCAATTTCCAAAATTATTATCTGAATTAAAGGTAACTTCTAATATTTACCTTTTTTAATTCCAAGATAAAATTTGGCAAATTTATGCTTTTATTTGGGGAAAATTCATTTCAAATTTGGGTCAAAATATCTGCAAGCCCACGAAGGACCAGACCGGTTCAGACATTTGCGTTACTCACGACGTGCACGTCTGCACATTTACGAACCAACAATTGGTTCCACGTTTTCCTCAACAACATTTAAATCAATTTCTTATTCATAGCTCCAAAATTATCAAAATTTTCCAACAGTATATAATACCAACAAGGCTAAAACAAATTCGAAACAACCTAATTTCTACCTATTACCAATTTATATCCAATCATTAAAAAGCAAGGACAAAAAAGAGTATATTTGTTAAATTGATTCAATGAAAATAGTGTATGAACTATTAATTCTTAAAGTCATATTTTTAACTTTTACTCTCAATTAATTTAATCTCTAACTTAAAACCCAAAATTAAAAAATAAATCATTAAACATAAATTCACTAAAAATTTAATTATTCCATCCTTATTTGTATTGCTACAGCTGTAATAAAAAGAACAAAAGGTATTGGACTCCTGAAATCTGCAAAACAAAATTTAAATAATAATTGAAATAAATTTCTATATATAGAATAAATGAATAATTTAAAAAATAAAAAAAAATATACACCTTCAAGCTTAAGAGATTTACGAGTCTTGAAATTTGAAAACTTAAAATTGTGTTTGAGAAAGAAAAAGCGTCAAAACTGAGAATAATCGTTAAAATATACTTTTACTTTTTAGTTAGCTTTTGTGTTCTCTTGTAATTGGTTATTATTTTTTAGACTTTTATGCAGGGTTGTAAATGAATCAGAATCAAAATGAATTGGTTGCGGACTCAAAGAAAAGAATAAGTTATCCTTATGGATATCTTTAGTCGTTTTTTATTATAATTTATATGTGGATGTGGACAAATAAAATTTCAGGGTGGCCACAATCAATATAATAGGTAACTAATAGGATAAAATTCATATTCTAGGGTGGGCACCACTGATGTATTACTTGATTTAACTAGCGGACTGTATTAGCTGATTGTATAAAAGTGTTTGATAAAATTAACTAATAGTTGATAGTTGTTTGATTATTTAAACAAACAAAATGACAAATAAGGACATGATTATATTCGATACTTGTTTGAATCGTTTATTAGTTATCAATATTTTGTATATTAATTAGATTATGAAAACAATTTTTTAATATAACATTACTAAGCATATTTGAAGGATATATATATATATATATATATAAATTTATTATTTATATAATTATTTTTAATGTAATTTAATTAATTATTAAATTTAAATACAATATAAACGGGTGAAAATAAAAAGAAAAAATATTAATTTACAAATGCAACAATGTAAATAAGTGAGGGTCAAGAATTAAAATAGAAAATGTTAAATTTAGGTTATTTGAAGATTTTTTATAATTGTTAAGGGTAAAATGGTTTTTATAACTATTATGTTAAAACTTCTAATTTTAAAAACTCCTATTAGTAGCTTATTCAAAATTAGAGGTTTTATCCGAATCCTTTATTCCAATTCGACATTTACAAAACATCTAAATTAACAAATTTGAATCAAGAAGTTCTTCAACCATTATTTACCAAACAAAGCCAATGTCTAAGAAGTTCTTCAACTTTTTAAAAAATCAATTAAGCCCTTGAACTTTTTTTGCATCCAATTAAGTTTTTGAATCAAGAAATTGAATCAATTAAGCCCTTTCACCAAATTTAACCTTTAAATCTTGACAATTTTTCTTTAAATATTACTAGCACATAATACATTACAATTTATCATGTTGTATTTAAAGATTTTTTTCAAAATATAAATTTTACTAGTATAAGGTTTTTAGAATTTTAGAAAAATAAAAATATAAAATAAAAATGTCAAGTGGAAACACTGTGACACGACTACTGCACCAAAAAATCCAAAATAATTATCAATGTTTAATGACCAAAATTGGTTAAAAGGCTTAATCGATTCAATTTCTTAGTTCAAGGTGTTAATTAAGTGCAAAAAACATTCATAGGCTTAATTAACTTTTTTTTCTTCAAAAATTCAAGAGCTTTTTATACTCTGCTTAGAATTTAAAATTTATTTGTTTTTATTTTAATTTAATATAAATTGATATTTTACTTTTATGATTATTAATGCATAAAATTTAGGGTAAAGTACACAAACGGTCACTGAACTTTGGTAAAAATATAAAATAGTAACCAAACTTTCAAAAATCACAAAATGACAATTAAACTTTATGTTTTATAATAAAATGATAACTAGACGTTAAATCTCATTAAGTGTATGTTATAAAATTTGGTATAATAACACATTTAGTGCTTCATATTTATACATTCAATCAATTTAGTCTTAATTCAAAACAATTCACTAAATTTAGCCCTTGTTATTTATGCATTCTTTCAATTTGCTCCTTAAAGCAAAATTCCAAAGTATGGTAACATGATAAATAATTACAATTAAATTTTTATAGGAACTTGAAAACTCGACTCGAATCGAAAAAAATTCAAATAAAGTTTGAGTTGTAAAATATGATGCGTCAGCTCGAACAACTCTAATTTTTTTGACTCGACTTGATCGAACACGCACCTCTATCTTAAGATATGATGCGTCAACTCGAATAACTCGAAATATTCGAATATTTAAAATCATTTTTTTCTTTTAAATCGAATATTTTTTAAAATAGAATATTTAATATTTTTATATTTAAATCACATCGAATATTTAATAACTACTTTAAACATTCGATTTAATTTAAAAATATTCAATTTAAAAGAAAAAATCATTTAAATATTCAAATATTTAATTAAATTTTTATAGGAACTCGAAAACTTAACTCGACTCGAATCGAAAAAATTTTAAATAAATTTTGAGTTGTAAAATATGACGCGTCAACTCGAATAACTCGAAATATTCGAATATTCACATCGAATACTCAATAACTACTTTAAATATTCGATTTAATTTAAAATATTCGATTTACAAGAAAAAAATTGATTTAAAATATTCGAATATTTAAAGTAGTTATTAAATATTCGAATATTTAAAAGAAAAATATTTAAAGTATTTATTAAATATTTGAATATTTTAAATTAATTTTTTCTTTTAAATCGAATATTTTTAAATTAAATTGAATATTTAAAGTAGTTATTAAACATTCGATGTGATTTAAATATGAAAATATTAAATATTCTATTTTAAAAAATATTCGATTTAAAAGAAAAATGATTTAAAATATTCAAATATTTCGAGTTATTCGAGTTGACGCGTCATATCTTAAGATAGAGATGAGCGTTCGATCGAGTCGAGTAAAAAAATTTCGAGTTATTCGAGTTGACGCGTCGTATTTTACAACTCAAACTTTATTTGAAATTTTTTCAATTCGAGTTGAGTTTTCGAGTTCCTATAAAAATTTAATTGTAATTATTTATCATGTTACCATACTTTGGAATTTTGCTTTAAGGACCAAATTGAAAGAATGCGTAAATAACATTGGCTAAATTTAGTGAATTGTTTCGAACTAGGACTAAATTGATTTAATGTATAAATATGAAGGACTAAATATGTTATTATACCAAAATTTATAACAAACACTTAATGAGATTTAATGTTTAGTTACCATTTTGTTATGAAACATAAAAGTTAATTGCCATTTTTGTGATTTTTGAAAGTTTGGTTACCATTTTGTTTTTTTTTTATCAAAGTTCAGTGACCGTTTGTGTACTTTACCCTAAATTTTAAGAGCGAAGATTATAAGTGATTGAACCCAACAAATGTCCCAATAGAAAAGCGGATGATGTTTATCCTCAGAGGAACGAGTACAAATCGCTTTGTCTACAAGATGTATGCACATTGTCAAAGAGTTAAGAATATGTATAAACACATATTACCTTGTAATTACTTTTAGACCATTCAAAAAAAATCATAGGTGATTATTCTTTAACTTTGGAACATTATTTATGTGTAAAAAAAATAATAGAATTATATTTTCATATGAAAACTTTGTAAATAAATATTACACAACATTCTTTAAAAGTTAATTTTTTTGAATTGTTTAAAAGTGAATATAAAATAGTATCTATTCATACATATTCAAATTATTTAACAATGCACACACACTTTACATACAAAACGATTTGAATCTGAGTGTAAAATTAAAATCATAAATATTTTTCTTCCACATAGGTTTAGAGAGATTTTTAACGGAACTCATGCTAATGATCTAAACAATCAGCTTAATCGAAAATTTTCTAATTTCCAAAAAAAAAACTTTAGATCTTAAATCTAACAATTTATATAATTTAAACAACTTGTGTCAAAGTTTTTTCTTAAATAATATTACACTTCTTTCTCCCATAAGGGCTGCAGTTTCTTGCTTTTGAGCCTTATTTATTTGGTTGATTTATCTTCAAAGTTTTTTTTTAAAACTTAATATACGATCTTCTTTTGCTCAAAAAAAAAAAAATCCCGATCCTCTTGTTTAAAATAATAATAAATAATATACTAACACATTTGTACATGATAAATCCTCCATAAGTAAAAAATAATGAGAAACTATGATATAATAATAATGAGAAACATGAACCGACAAATCTGACACTAAGACCTCGGTTTTCCTTTTCCACCATAAGCTTGCTTGCAAGCTGCGTAAGATTTTTGCGATGGACTGCATAGCTGAGAAGATCCTGGACACCCCTCCAGACAGTTGTCCCCCAAGCTACCGGAAACCGACTTCTCTCCGGCGAAAAAATCCGACGGAGGTTTCCCGATCAAGAAATTCCCGTCTAGAAACAACCGTCGCAACGACTTCGTCTTGCTGTACCCCAGTGGGATGGACCCACGCAAGCGGTTGTAACGCAACGACAAAGAGGACAGCAGTGGGTAGTCAGCGAAGCTGGCCGGGGGGTTTCCCTCGATTTTGTTGAACCCCAGATTGACGGCCACGAGGTCGCTGTTGCCATCTTGGGGCTTCGAGATCTCGACGCGTGTGAAGCTGTTATTGGCTAAATCCACCTGTTGCAATGACGGTAAGAGAAAGAACCATGCTCCGAGTGTCCCGGTGAACGAGTTTTCACTGAGTTCAACAACTTCCAGCTGAGCTAACCCATCGAAAGATGATTCCGAGATATACCCGGATAAAGAATTCCCCTTTAAAGCAAGCTCCAGTAAGTTATACGGCAGTTTAGGTAGAAAACCAGTGAGTCTGTTGTAACTCAGATCGAGTCTCCTCAAACTAGAGAGAGAGTTCAGGGTTTTGGGCAAAGGTCCGTAAAGAGAATTATGTGAAAGGTCCAAGGACTCGAGTGATTTGAGAGCCGTAACTGAGTCGGGGATTGAACCAGAGAACGAGTTGGATTTGAGAGTCAGACTCTGGAGACTAGGTAGAGAAGAAATGGAAGAAGGGATAGAGCCAAAGAATTTGTTATCAGAGAGATCAAGATTGGTGAGATGGGTGAGCCGGGAAACGAGTGGGCTGAGCTGGCCGGAATAACCAGCAGGATCAAGAGTGATTTGGGTGACACGAGTTGAGTCAGGCGAGCAAGTGACGCCGCAGGTGAAATGGGTGCGGCGAGGGGTGGCGCAAGGGTCGGCGGTGGCGAAGTCCCATGAAGCTAGACAAGACCAGGAAGGGATTGAGGTTGGGTTGATTGAGGCCTTGAAGGATTTGAGAGCTGAAATGTCGGGCGGGAAAGTCAAGCCCTGAGCTAGAGGAAGGTGGAGAAGAAGAAAACACAGGGCGTTGAAGATGGAGACAGGATTTTGCTTTTTATTTGGTTTGAAATTTTTCTTTTCCATTGTCGAAAGCAGAGAGTGGAGCTGGAGATGGAAGAGAAGAGCTTATGGAGTTCCAAATTTCAATGTGGGTTTTGGAGGAGGTTTGGACTGGATACCACTGATATTTGTATTTTGTAGTGCGCTTGCTATTATTGTAAGTACTCACTATGTATTTTACATATTTTTGTATGATAACTTTTGGACTAATTGCATTGACATTCTCAAATTATAACTTTATTTTTAAATTGGTCTCTCAACTTCAACACATTACAACTAAATTCTCAAGTTAAACTTTCATTTCCAATCATGTTATTTTCTTAGTCTTGTAGTTAGTTTTCATTTTAGATGTTATCTTTTTATCATACAGAATGTAAAGGGCTATGCTAGTGCCTTTTTCATGAACTAACTTCAAAATGAATGACATAAAAATATCATAAAGGGTTTCCCCGACATATGTACTATGATTAGTCTCAGCCAATGCGTCAGCTACTTTTTTCAGCTCGCGACTAATTTTGTGAATTCGCACCTCTCAATCTAAGTTAAGAAAGTGTCGAACAGCTTTTGCGATAACATTGTCTTGGACAATGGCCGATTTTAAATGTTATTTTTATATCTGAATTGAAAGAATAGCCCTTCTAAACCGTAAATAACACTATTTTTTTAACAAATTAAATACAAGTTGTCCATAAATTATATAGTTGCTACATACATGTGTAAATTTTGATGTACATATTTTCAATACTCTCCACGTCAAAATTCAAGTTATAATTGAATACCTAAACTATCGACTAGACAAACAGAAGGACTTAATTGATATGATATTAAGAAACTTTGAAGACTCAATAAAATATTTTAAAACTTAGAGACTAATTTAAACTTTAGATCATAATTTGAAAACTCCTACCAATATCAACCATGTTTTCAAACATTTTAAATTCAAGCCAACATTTTATGCTAAAACATACAACTAAACTAATAGAAGGACTAATTGGAATAATTCGTTAGTTTAGGGGTTTAATAGGAGCATTATGAAATTCATTAACCAATTTAAAATTTAACCTATAAGTTAATGATGTATAACGTAATTAATCCATTTAATTCAATCGAGAATTACGCCGCCCGAGGATCCTATAATTTAAAGGCTTAATGTTTCAAAATTCCAACAAACTATTTCAAATAAAATAAAATAAATATATCCCTATTTTTTTCTACACTCAATTGAACATTTCAATTAGTAAACGGATAAATAAGCTTTTTTTATCAACCTTGATTGTTATTGTAGTAATATAATTGTTTATTTTCTTGATGCGATAGGCAACATAGAATGATAGCATGATGGATGGACTTATTGATATTTCTAAAAAAAATTAAAATTTGACTTTTTTATTAAAAAGGTTTGGGGTTTATATTCTTAAGAAAAGATTATAAAATAATATAATTTAGAAATATTAAAAGTATTTAATTTTTTAAATAAATCTTAAAAATTATTTATACAATAAAAACAAAAAAAAAATAATAACTTTGTAAAATAATTCAAGAAAATTATTAAAATTTTAAAAAATTCGAACTTATTAATCAATTAATCTTCACTCTTGCCAACTCGAATCAATTGTCATTCCTCGTACATATTTTAAAAGAATCAATCTTATACTGGAACAACTATATTTTATGAGGTTTTCTCATACGGTTTAGAAATGATGAGGCACAATTTGCACCTAAGTGGTGCTCATGACTCAAACCAATGTCGTCTTCTATGTTATTTGCTTTTGAAAATCCAAAATTTTGAGCTCCGTGCATCGATTTGTTCGACATTTTACCCAATTTTTTTTATTGTATAAGCGAACTTAGACATAATTGCTTCAATCCAAGGTTGATTTACTGAAAATGTGTTCAAAGAAGAACAATAGGCTACAACTGACAAGATCAAAAGCATGATGTGATAAATAATTTTTATCTTTTTTTACAATTTTTAATATTTTAGCACTTTTCTTGAAATAATTTTTAAACTTTTTATTGATTTTAATAATTTTATAAATGTTTTCTTATTTTTAATTATATGAATAATTTTATTTAAATTTTAAAAGTATTTTTTATTTTTTTAAATATTTCTAAATTTAATGTTTTTGTATTATCTTTAAAAATGTTTTAAATAAATCCTTATATTTTAAAATCAATCAAATTATTCTGTGGTGTCATCATTTCATGTTGATTGCTACATTAGTAAGATTAACAATTACGTCACCACAAAAACATTTTTTTTGTAAAGGCACAACAACATTCAATATTAGTTATGGGTGGGCAAAAAACTCGATTATTAGGTCTCGGTTCCAGACTCAATCGGACTCGGTGAATTTTTACCTGAAATTGGTTTTGGTGAGACCGAGACTAGATATAAAAATTAGGTCCCGGTTGCAACCGGGACCGGGACTGGATCTAAAAAGACCCGGTACCCGGTGAGTACCCAATGGGACCGGGACCAGTACCAAGTACCCGGTACTAATCTGGTACCGAATGGTGTTGAAGAGGTTGAAAATAATTGAAGACGCTTCTTTTTTTCTCTTTATGTATGAATATTATGAGTATGACTCATTTTAAGACTTTAACCTTCAAGCCTACAATATTCTAACTTTGTTATTTAATATTATTATTGATGGTTGAATTTTTTCTCCTATTGCTCAAAGTTTATTAATAATAGACTAATTGACCGAGTACCCGGTATTAGTACCGGTTCCCACTAGTACCGGGCCAGTTCCTGAAATCTTGGACCCGGTCTAACTGAGACCGGGACTAGTTCTAGTTTTCAGAAACTAGTAATTACCAGAACCGGAACGAATTTTAGACAAATTAGTCGGGTACCCGGTCTTGCACACCCCTAAATTAGTCAAAGAATTTACTTAATTAATTTTATCAGTTTAAATAACTAATTGAGTGTGAATAAGACTGACATATTTGATTTTTTTTAGAAAAATAGTTATATTTTCAACCATTAAACCTAAATGTAAACAAGAAATTATTATAATCAATAAGATAGCAGTAACCTGACATAGAACATTAAACAAGTGAATAAACTAGCTGTCATGTTTGAAACGACCATACTGATGCATGTTAATTTGGAGCTTAGTAGTCGAAGCTTTAGCAACAACTTGGACAGCAACTTTCACTTGTTTCTTACATGGGAACCTGTTAGTAGAAAAATTATTAAACGGAACCGGCACACTATATCATTTGTAGTATTAACTGATAAAATTTATTTATTTAATTTTTTTAAGGTGAATCTTTATCTATTTTTTAGATGTAATAAAGACTGAATAGTTACTTAGAAATTACTTTAATATAGATAGATTTTATTGTCTGAGACCATAGTCTATAAATAACGTGGTGAAACAAGTCTATTTAATAATTTTCCTACTAGTGCTAGTAATGTGTTTTACTAATTGGCAAGGATTTTAAAATCACTGTCGTTGTTGATAGTGAAACCAGGAATTTGGATCAGATTAATAACATTTACTTAGGAGCACCGACTGGCTTTCCTGTTCCCACGGAGACCAGACCACTTTGTGTTGTTGAGGTGATGGGTTAGAACTTAGAAGGTCCACAGGGAATATGTAAGTGGACACACAGCCACAGGATTCGATATTTTCCACACTTCTCCCACACCCGGCGCTGCATGTTTCCCCACGTTTCAGCCACAAAATTTGACGACGAGAGGCAGATATTAAATGCCCTAAATCTTACCGTTTACTAATCGGACTAGTTAGATGAGATACGAGTGTGTTTAGTTTTTGAGAACCTACGTAGTCTGTTTTTATTTTTATTTTCATAAAAATGATGAAAAAGCGTATTTGAATGGAAAAATAAAAAACAATTTTTAATAAACGGAAACAAAAATAAATGAAAATTTGAAAACATAAAAAAAGATGTTTTCATTATTTTCATAAAAAATATTTTAGAAAAATAAAAAATATGAAAAACAATTTTTTTTATTTTAACCTCATTTTAATTCGAGTTTGAATCTTTCGAATGCCATTTAATTTTTTTATTTACTCCTATTTTATTTATTATAATAATAATATTTCTAACTATATTTTATTTCAATTATTTAAAATTTATTTTTGTTAGAAAAATGTGAGGAAAATGATTTTCAGCCATTTCGAATGGGTAAAAGTGGAGATTCAAGTAAGAATTCTTTTGGGTCTTATTCTACTGCATGAGAGTTTTACAACGATATCTCATGTAAGTAGGGGTGGCAATGGGGCGGTTCGGGGACGGTTTTGTATTACCCACTCCGCCCCTAACAACTGCGGGTACGATTTTGAGGAATCCCCATTAAATGTTTCGGGGATTTTTTAGGACCTATATCCATCCCTTACGGATCCCCGCGGTTTTTTGGTTATTCCCCGTACCAAAAAAATAAAACATTCAAATAAAAACTCATCATTAAATCTCCAAAACTAAAAACATAAATGACTAAAATATTATTTTTTTACAATGACTAAAATATTAACTATTGAAACATATCGGCATGCACTACGTTTAAAAGAAAATATGTTACTAGTAGTTTACATATTTAAATCATGATCCGTTTGTTGTAAAGGAAGAACTAGAAGAGCTAGATTCAATAATATTTTCAATCATATAAATTATCTCTTATAATTTTACTTGTTTGATTTATGATGAATTTTTAATGTTACTATCAACGTTGTTTTTAGAAACAGCCTACAGTCTTTTTTCTGACCTTTGCTGACTCAAAAATTAATAACTCCTAATACATAACTCAAAATCAAGAATCGTTTGTTTTAAACGAATCTAAGTTTCCGTATGGTTATAGAAATATAAGACTCACTTTCTGATTTATCTTTTAGATTTTTGGTGATTTTTCAAAGTCACTGTTAAAACTTATTTCTAAGGAATATGCTGCTAAATTTTTTATGACCTTTCAACATTCAAATATTCATATTTTTTAAAATACATATCGAAATCGATCATTGTGTACTTTAAACAAAACTAGACCGAATCACGTTTACAACGATGTATAGATCACTTTCTAATTACTTTTATGAAATTTACAGAGAATTTCAAACTTACTCCACACAATCATACTTTGGTTATAGAAGATTAGATTTTTGTTGAAAATGAGTAAATTACCCTTATCTCCATTCAAATTTGTAAAATATTAGGGATTCCTGCAGATATTTTTAGGGGATCCCCACGATGATTTATATGGGTACGGTACGGTTATTCCCACAGTTCGAATATAGCAATCCCGTCCCCATCCCCATTTGAGCTTCGGTAATAAAACTTCACTCGTCCCTATCCCCATGAGTGAAGAATTCGGTTACTTCCCATACCTATCGGTTTGGATCCCCACGATTTTTGGTTATTACTCACTCGATTGCCACCCCTACATGTAAGCATCAATTTTATCCGGCTCTATTCATTTGGCCCAAATCCAGTTACACCCAAAATCAAACAAAACCCCAAAAAATACATAATAAATAATAAAAATCCAAACTTGCACGCCACTCATATATTCAACCAACCCCTCAATTCACGGCAACTAACTTATCCATGCTCCGCTATTTAAAGTTTATCTCAACTTCAGTTTTGAGGTGGTCACTGGAGCAACAAATAATAAACATGAAATAGTGACTAAAAAGAGTGATCACGTTAGCAAGAGAGGGAGGTTATGAATTAACAAGGTCATTCGGCCATGATTCAAGAAAGGGGAGGAGGAACACAGGGGAGATGAGGAAATAAGGCCTCTCGGCCACTATCCAAAAGCCGAGCCAAGCCCCCACCCTCGGCCATAGCTCCACATCACCTTTCACCGCCACCATGGTCACCCAAGCTCACCCCAAAAGCTCCATCGAGCTTCACCCTCATAACCTCAAACCTATACACTTTCAACCGACTTGCAGCTAGCCTTCATCGAGCAAACCAAACCGAGCCTTCATCCTAACATCACTATCTTCTGCCATTACCCATGACCTCTAATAACTCAACAAAGTCTCCCCTAGTGCCTAACGTGAGCCTACTATCATAATAAATATCATCAATTTCATTCATGTGGTGGATTGTTGGAAAATGTGTGAATTAGTTTCTAACTAAAATTGGTTAGGTCTAATTAGTTGCATAATTTAATTTTAGTTTATTTGATTAGGTTTGAATTTGTCTTTTTTTTTGGTTTATTTTGTTTGCGTAATTTAGTTTATGCATTTACATTTTTAAGCATATCACATCATTTTGGCAACATGTATTTTTAGTAGTGCTATTAACCCATTTGTTGAGTTTTCTTATTTTTTCGAGACAACACAATCCTTTTTAGGTACTAATTTTAGGCATTTTGGGGTGCTATAACCTTCCCTACACGTAACCGACTCCCGAGCCCGACCATGACTCCGGTTCAGACACAGACCAGTTTTACAAGTTTTCGGTCATACCCAACCCAAAACGATTGATGGTGACTTCAAACGATGATTATATATTCAAAGCTGAATTAATTTCGACCCGGATGAAAACGACGTCGACATATCATATGCTCAAAATGGTTGAGTATTGAATGAGAAATTGGATGTTGTGAATTGAGTAAAGGAAAGGAAACCTCCTTATCTCACATGGATGAGATAAATAGAATGGAAAATGTTTATATACACTTACTCACTTTTTAATCATTGAATGACTTGGACGAAGATTGTGCCTCGCGTGCAGGGGGTTCGAATCAATCCCATTCGGGTTGGGGCGCACCTGCACGACGTGGGCAACGCGAATGTTCGGACCGATCGGGCCCTTCGTGGGCATGCGAATATTTTACCCACTTCGAATAATTTTTCTTTCCTTATAATTAGTATATCTTTTTAAATATTTTGACTTAAATAGGAAATTTTTTGGCTTTCCATTCAAATTCGGATATTAAATAGGTATCGAGTACAATTCAGGGGAATATTTTGTTTTAATATGGATTTAACTAAGATTTTTGAATTAAATCAGATATATAATTAATGGCCAAAAACTGTACTGGTACATCTTAGGCGTACTGGTACGGATAGGGTTGTACCAATACACTATGTGGTGTACCGATACCGTATGTTTTAAATGCCCAACGGCTATTTTCAACAACGCCTAATGGCTAGTTCTCTGCAGCTTAACGGACCTTGTACCGATACGGTACAAAGGCGTATTGATCCTAAGTATCGATACACACCTAGGCGTATCGATACGACATTGCTGCAACAGACTCGGCAGCTAGTTCTGAAGAAGGGTGTACCGATACATCTACCTGCGTATTGATACAGATAACTCCAGCAAATGCATTTATTGCAGGAAATAAAGGCCCCAACGACTCCAATTTAATTCCAACGGTCTCTAACGGCTACAAACTCAATTGGGAGTATAAAAAGGACCTCTAAGCATCTATGGAAGACTAATGATCCACAAGTCAACATTCATATGATCAAAACATGTCTTAGAGCTTAAATTCTCATTCTTTGTATAGATAACACTTGTGAGATTACATTGTAATATTTGCTCAAGTGTTTTAGGATTGGGTGAATGCTTAAGAGTGCAAACAATCTATCTTGTGAGAGATTTACAAGTTTGCTCTTATTTCTCTTTGTAAAAAAGGATTTACTCAAGCTTTGGGTTAGAAAGCTTTGAGTGTTTAAAGGTTGCCTCCTTAGCCATATTTTGAATGGGTAAAGGTGGATATTCGAATGGGTAAAGGTGGAGATTCGAATAAGGATCTTTTTGGGTCTTATTCTACTCTATGAGACATTTACAACAATATCTCATATGCTCCAAATGGTTGAGTATTGAATGAGAAATTGATGCTCAAAGTAAGGAACTTGTGAATTGAGTAAAGGAAAGGAAACCCCCTTATCCCACATGGATAGGATAAATGGAATAGAAAGTGTTTATATACACTTACTCACTTTGTGATCATTGAATAACTTGGATGGAGATTGTGCACCGCGCGCATGAGGTACAAATCAATCTATTTCGGGTTGGGGCGCACTTGCACGACGTGGGCAACGTGAATGTTTAGACTGGTCGGGCCTTTCATGGGGTTGCGATATTTTACTCACTTCGAATAATTTTTCTTTCCTTATAATTGGTATATCTTTTTAAATATTTCAAATTAAATAGGATAAATTTTAGCTTTCCATTTAAATTTAGATATTAAATAGGTATTGAGTATAATTCACAAGAATATTCCATTTTAATATGGCATTAACTAAGATTTCTGAATTAAATCATATATATAATTAATGGACATTATTTTCAGCATATTTGTTTCCCACGGTTTCAACCTACTTCTCCTCTATAAATAGAATGAAATTCTTTTGCTTTACACACAACTTAGAAATCTTTTCTCTTTCAAAACTACATTGTGTTTTCAGTGATAGTCAAAGGCAAGTTTTTATTCGTGATCTCTCTGGTAGTGCCGCTGTTGAAGAACATCCGTTGTTGTATCTTAGGAGACTGACGACCTAAGATCTCTAGAGCCGAGGAGTGGTCGTTTCTGTCTTAAAGAAACTGTTTTTCTACAGGCCTCAGCCATCCGATTCTGGTTATTTTGAATTAAACTATTTTTTATTTTATTTTTTTATTTGATTCATTAATTTATTGGTTATTTAAAATTAATCTTCTTTCCTCCAACAATCTTAAGACAGATTTCTTTTTACAAGGTGATTCGATTTAATCACGGTTTTGAGAAAAACAAATAAATTCGTTTCTAGGAGTAATCCTGCCGTATTAAATGAGTTTGCTTGAATCTAAAAAATAAACGGGACAAATCTGTTTACAGAAATTATCGTTAAAAGTGAATGAGGTTACGATTTTTATGAAAAAAGAACCAAAATCAGAAATAAACGAAATTATTTTCGGTTTATTGGAATTATTATTAATTCCAGGTTTTATCTTTCTTTGAGAACAGAATCAATGACTATTAAGGAAGATCTTATCAAATAACCCAAATCGTCCGCACAGATGGTGGGACAAGGACAAACGTCAAAAAAGACAAATTCGCCCATGAATATGAACAAAATGACGGTGGTAATGAGCAACAATGAGAATCCGTCAAAATTCTGCAGGCAGAATTTCAAGACATGGCAACAAAAGATGTTTTTCTATCTGACCATGCTGAACCTGGCAAAGTATCTGAAGGAAGATCCTCTAGTTGTCACGGTAGGAGACGGAGAATGGGAGGTGGATGAGCTCACCGCTTTCAGCATCACCAAGGATTGGGAAAATGGCGACTACCTGTGTCGGAATTACATCCTCAACAAAGTACAAGACTCATTGTATCCGGTATATGATGTGTACAAAACAACAATATAACTGTGGGCAACATTGGACAAGAAGTACAAAGCAGAAGATGTTGAGGCTAAAAAGTTTTTAGTCGTGAAATTCTTGAATTTTACTATGGTTGATTAAAAACAAGTAGTAAGTCAAGTGGAAGAACTCCATGTGATCATTCATGGAATTCTTGTTGAAGGGATGGTCATCAGTGAATCCTTCCAAGTAGCTGCCATCACGAAAAAACTACATTCCGGATGGAATGACTTCAAAAAATACTTGAAGCACAAAGGGAATGAGATGACAATGGAGGAACTGATTGTCAGACTTTGAATAAAAGAAGACAACAGAGGTAATGCTAGAAAGCACAATAGAAAAACCTTTTAGGATGCTAAGGCAAATATTGTTGAAGTCAAGAGGGGAAAGCAACCCCAACAACACCAAATCAGGACAAAGTTGGGGCCTAATGGTGGAATTTCCAAAAAAAAATGAGAAATTTATGGGAGCATGCTACAACTGTGGCAAGGTGGGGCACAAGTCTTCTGAATGTAGACATCCTAAGGAAGCCAAGAAGGCTAATATTGTGGAGGAGGAAGATCTATATGCCTAACAAAAGGGATGGTTATGGGTAGGAGATATGTTTTAATCTTGGTAAAAATCCAAAAATTATGAATAAAAATGTTGTTGTTTTTTCTCTATTATATGCTTGAGTTTTAAATTTATGCATGGACATGTTAATTATGATTCTCTGCGTAGACTAATTAACATGATATTTGTTTCACATTGATTATAAAAATAAATGTAAAACATACGTTGAAGAAAAATTAACAAAGTCTTTGTTTAAAACTTTTTGAAAGAAGTACGAAATCGCTTGATCAAATTCATAGCAATGTTTGGAGGAAATAATTTATTACCTTTATGATAGAACAAATTAGTGTTTTGCTTAAAAAGCAAAAATGTTGTAGAGAAATTATTCTCTATAAGTATAATGTCCAACCCAAACTTAATAACTTGGTTAATTTGGGGAGGAAACTCTATGTGAGTAATGTTGCAACATCCAAGGGAACAATGGTTTTGAAGATACCTTCTGAAAAAGAATTGGATCTTCAAAATATGCCTAATTTGAGAAAAGTTGTTCTATCAACTAATTAGACACTATATGTGTTATGGAAGGACATAAAATCTTTCTACAACTACATAAAAATGTGGGGGTGTCTTGCAAAGGTAATATTCACATTACCGAAGTAAATGGAAATAAGTGGACTATATTGACTATGTAGAACGTAGTAACGGATATCAATTTCTTGTGTACAAATAGATTCACAAATGATAATGAAAATAAAGAATGTCTTGTTCTTTAAAATATATTTCCTATATATTTAGAAAAGTTGATCCAAGTTCAATGAAATGAATTTTGGAGACTATCGATAAAAAATAGTCCATACGTTCAACAAAAGGTTGAAACTAAAATATTGTAATGATGACAAATAAGTGTGACAAATATGTATATTTCAAATCTACCGACATTAGTATAAATAATCCAATGTTGCTGACATACTCATTGTTGGAAGGAACAATGAAATGATAAAACGTACCAATGGTGTGTTAAATTCAAGATTTAACATGAAAGATATAGGACTAGACAATACGATTATGGACATCCAAATCAAACGGTCACATGAAAGTCTCATATAGTCACACTATATGGACAAATTCTTGGGAAAATTGATGATTCTGGTATAACCAGAACTCAATTAGACAACTGATCTCAAATAGAGTTATCTCTATTGATTGTGTAAAATCAAAGAATAACGTTGCTGATCCGCTAACCAAAGGGTTAAATCGAGATCAAGTTGAGAAAACATCAAAAGAAATAGGACTGAAGCCCATAGAAAATAAAGACGATGTGTGAAGAAAAACCCTACCTAGCTTACTGGAGATCCCAAGATCTAGGTTCAAAGGGATAACCTAATTGCATAGACATGTGCGGTCAATGTGCGATTTCTCTCCCAAGTCCGTTCCTATGATGTAAACAATGACTAAAATGGAATAAGCTAAGAAAAAACTTTTAATGACCATTGTGGGCTTTGGTGAGCCAAGCAACATAAGTCACTGTTAGGATATTTGTTTTGATATAATAATTGAAAAATAGTTTAGACTAAATTGAAAAGATTTCAAAATGATTTTAAGTCCAAACAACTTGAAAATAAGATTGAGATGTTTTCATAAGGTTTTGAAAGTGTTTAAAAGGTTTTGAAGTAGCCAAACTCTTATTTTCAACATGACCGTACCGATACGGTATACACCGTATCGATATCTTTCAGGGTTTTAGCTACAATATTTTTCTAGTAGCAAAAAACCGTACTAGTACAGCTTAGGTGTATCGATAAGGATAGGGTTGTATCGATACGCTATGTGGCGTACCGATACCCTATGTTTTAAATGCCTAACGACTATTTTCAACAACCCTCAACGACTAGTTCCCTGCATCTTAACGAACATCGTACGATACAATACAAAGGTGTACCAACCCTAGGTACCGATACGCACCAAGGCGTATCGATACGACATTGCTGTAACAGACTCAATGGCTAGTTTTGAAGAAGGGTGTACTCATACGGCTACCCGCATATCGATACAGACAGCTCCAGAACTACATTTATTGTGAGAAATAAAGGCCCCAACAGCTCCAATTCAATTCCAATGATCTTCAACAGCTACAAACTCAATTGGGAGTATAAAAGGGACCTCCAAGCATCTATGGAAGACTAATGATCCACAATTCAACATTCATATGATCAAAACATGTTTTAGAGCTTAAATTCCCATTCTTTGTATCGACAACACTTGTGAGCTTACATTGTAATATTTGCTCAAGTGTTTTAGGATTGGGTGAGTGCTTAAGAGTGCAAACAATCTACCTTGTGAGGGATTTACAAGTTTTCTCTTATTTCTCTTTGTAAAAAAGGTTTACTTAAGCTTTGGGTTAGAAAGCTTTAAGTGTGTTAAGGTTGACTCATTAGCCTAGAAAAGGGGAAGAAATTCAAGAGTGAATTTGGAAAATCCTTAGTGGGAAGTTAAGGTAGTGGATGTAGGCTTTAGTTAGAAAGCCGAACCACTCTAAATCTCGAGTCTTATTTTTCCATTTTTTGCTTCCACCATAATCACCCAAAAAACAATCTTCTCCACCATTTGGCAAGCTAATTCGGTTGTGATCATCGGACTCAACAATCACCTATGTGAAAGTGAAGTGGGGCCGCTTCAAGGAGACTATTGGGTATAGTGCTTTCAAACTCTTGTAGAACTAGGCGATGTCCACAGCCATATGGACATAACCATGAGAACAAATACTCTTGTCAGAAAGGTAGTTGTGTGGAGTATATCACCGTTTACGCAAATGGCTAAATAGTTCAAAGACATCACATCTACTAGATAGCCAGTAAAGTAAATATACTTTCACAAGGGAAGGTTCAAGGGTGGACACCTACCTATCCTATGCAGCTATCAATCGTAGAAGCTATCACCACATCGAGTCAAAATGTTTTAATAAATATCATCAATTTTATTCATGTGGGGGATTGTTGGAAAATGTGAGGAAAATGGTAACTTTAAGCCATATTTTGAATGGATAAAGGTAGACATTCAAATAAGGATCCTTTTGTGTCTTATTCTACTCCATGAGATCTTTACAACGATATCTTATATGCTCAAAATGGTTGAGTATTGAATGAGAAATTGATGCTCAAAGTAAGGATGTTGTGAATTGAGTAAAGGAAAGGAAAACCTCTTATCCCACATGAATGGGATAAATGGGATGAGAAGTGTTTATATACACTTACTCACTTTGTAGTCATTGAATGACTTAAATGGAGACTGTGCCTCATGCGCAGGGGGTGCGAATCAATCCCATTCGGGTTGGGGTGCACCCGCATGACGTGGACGACATGAATGGTTGGACTGATTGGGCCCTTTGTAGGCTTGCGGATATTTATCTTTCTTTATAATTGGTATATCTTTTTAAATATTCCGAATTAAATAGGATAAATTTTGGCTTTCCATTTAAATTCATATATTAAATAGGTATTGAGTAGAATTCACTAAAATTTTCCGTTTTAATATGACATTATCTGAGATTTTTGAATTGAATCGGATATATAATTAATGGTCATTATTTTCAGAATATTTGTTTCCCACGATTTTAACCTAATTCCCCCTATAAATAGAATGACATTATTTTGTTTTACACACAACTTAGAAATATTTTCTCTTTCAGCATTGCATTCTATTTTCGGTGACAGTTAACAGCAAGTTTCTATTCGTGATCTCTCCAGTAGTGATGCTCTTGAAGATTATTCGTTGTTGTATATTGGGAGACTGACAACCTAAGTTCTCTAGCACCGAGGAGTGGTCAAATATGTCTTAAGGAAACTGCTTTTCTATAAGCCTCAACCATTCGATTCTGGTTATTTCAAATTTGTATTTCGAATTAAACTATTTTTTTATTTTATTATTTTATTTTATTTATTAATTTATTGGTTATTTCGAATTAACCTTGTTTCCTCCAACAATTTTTTCATTTCTATTTTGAAAAGCTATAAATCAAACACATTTTTACTATTTTCATTTTTGAAAATAACTTTTCATCTCTACTAACCAAACGTGTTTTCTAATTTTTAAAATATTAGAAATAAAAATTATTTTTTAAAAATAAAAAAAATATTTTCTAAAATCAAACGGACTCTAAATTTCTTCAATAATGTCAAATGTCCAAATACAATCGTTGTGAATGGATCAAATTAGATTGAGAGAGTCTCTCACATAACGAGCCTCTGCAGTACCTAATCCAGATTAATTAGTCAATGAGTTAGATACCAGACCTCATCTTCTCATTGTACAGTCTAAGTATATAATTATGATATAATAAGATTTTTATATTATTAAAATTTCGAACTCTAGTTTTTTTTAAAAAAATAATTTTAAGGTCATTATAAGTAAGTATTTGTCTATACCCTTTTTAAGCATTTAACAATGTACACACACCTTCCAAACATAATTGTTTGAACCCAAATCTCTCAAGGTGAACATCATCTTCTTTTCTATTAGGACCACTTATTAAGTTGAAAATTTTGAACTCTAATCTTTACCAAAAAGGTTAATGAACTACTGATTTAATTCAATCAATTTATATTAGCAGTAATAGTGAAAGTTATTAAACCGTTCACAAACAACATTGGAAAAATAGAATAACAAATGTAATATACGATATAGAGATAATGTGCCACTTAGTCTTCAAATTTGACTACTGTTTTTCATATTGGTATTGATTTTTTTACCACATTAGCCCTGAATTTACGTTATATAACACAAGTTTATTCCTTTCTTTTTAACACTACATGAGCTATATCTATAAATAGATACTACCTCATCATCGCTATTAGAATATCCAAAGAAACACCCCCACTAGCCCTGAATGTACTCTAATGTGTTACTTGCAAAAAATCGAGGTTTGGATGGGTGGATTCAGTTATGATACCCATTTTTATGGAATATATATATATATATATATATATATATATATATATATATATATATATATATATATATATTAAGATTTAGATATTTAGGTTGTAGTTTAGAGTTTAAGGGTTTATGTTGTAGGGTGTAAAATTGAAGGTTTGAGGTTAGAATTTAAAGTTTAAGGTTTAAGGTTTAAATTTTTTAGTGCTAAAAGATTTTAGGTTTTAGATTTATAACTTAAATATGAAGAATTTTACGATTTTTTTACACTACATTAGCTATACCTCATAATCTCTCTCTCTCTCCCTCTCTCTCCCTAACTTTTAGGGGATGTGTGCATTGTATGTTAATTTTTGAATAAAAATGAGTATAGCATGACTCAAAACATATGAAGTACAACAACATTTTATTTTTATCACGTGTTTTACCATTAGTCTATAACTAATATTTTATTTTTCCTTCTAAGCACTTGGCTTAACTCATCTTGGGACCTTTTTTTCTTAAAAATTATGTGCGGTCGCTCATATTACATATGTCTAGAATTATATATATATTCAAACTTTAAATGAGTTTTGTCAACAGTTAACATGACTCAATTCACTTGAAAATTATAAAAAAAAAATTACTAGTAAATATTATTGTAGTATAATTGATTTATAACACTCGTTAGGAAAGTAAATGAATTTGACCGTTGATTTGTAATATTATACAAATCAATTATCTTATAAATTTCTAGTTCACATTATTTGTATAAGAATCTAGATAACATAATGACAACTTATACCTTTTAGTTTTCATCGAACTTGTCATTCTTTCACCTGGTATTAAAAAAACTATCTCATTCAAAAGATAATAGGTAAATTATGTCATAAATAAATTTCTAATTAAAGTTTAAGATATTTTGAACATATATAGCACATCTCAAAAAATTAGTTGTATTTGACTGTTGACCAAAATAACAATGGAAAGTGTTCATGTATCTTCTTTATTTATCAATCAATAACTCTACTAAAATGTCTTATATAGAAACAACAAGCTTTTGTAACACTTATTCCATTTGGCACACAATATTTTAAAAGCATGAGATACAATGAAAGATGGACCCAGAAGGAGCTGAAGTGAGTAATCGTTCTCTAGAAATTTAAAATTTATATATGATTTAAAAAATTTATGTATTTTTTAAAAATTTATTTTTATTTCTTAAAATTTTACAAATTCGTCCCGTAACACAAAATCTTACGTCGGTCCATAAATGCAATTTGCAAGAATTATATTATTTGAATAATTTGAAAGTTTTGCTCTTACACTAATTATTTAAGTAAACAATCTCGCAAATAGCATGTCGCGGGTTGATAACATATTTAATTATCTTAGAGATGTATCTACCATAATTATATAAAGTGAATACATTTTCACGTGATGGACGAATTCGACCATATTCATTTCAAATATGCAGAAGATTTAATTTCAACTTTAACTAATGATGCTATTCAAAAAAACTTTAACTAATGATGCTTTGATAGTAATGTTTTTAAATTAAAAAATAATAATATTTTTTTAGAACAAACAATGGAAAATTTTACCACGTTCGACGAATTTCGTTGAACACCACTAACGACGAACACCGCTGAACATCATTAAATTAATTAATAAAAATTTAAAATCTCAAGGACTCAACATATAATTATAAATTATTTAAAATAAAATTTCAATTAAATTATTTTTCATATATATATTATATTTTTAAATAATTGGATATTTTTCAATTAAATTATTTTAAAAAATAATAAACCATAAACCCTAAATAGTAAATAGTAAACCCAAAACCTAAAACCTTAAACAATAAGCCATAAATTCTAAACACTAAAACATAAACCCTAAAATAGTAAAGATATTTTTCAATTAAATTATTTAAAAATGAAAAAACCCTAAATCTCAAATTAAAATCTCTAATCCCTAAACACTAAACGTTAAAACATAAACAATGAACCCTAAACTATAAACCCTAAATTCAATGTTCGAATTTAGGCCATGATTACTCGAACTCACTACCTCAAACGAGGTCGACAACGATGGGATGAAAGGCCATAATTTGAAGGTCTTCACTTTTGCTTCTATAATGGTTGCTACTAACAATTTTTCGTCCGAAAACAAGCTTAGAGAAGACGTAAAAGTCCCAACAATGAAGTTAAATATGTTCTGATTGACATTCGAGCCTTGGTTACAAGCTTGAAGAATGCGGTTTATGACTTAGGGTTTAGGGGTTCAAATTTAGAGTTTAAAATTTATAGTTTAGGATTTTGAGTTTTAGATTTAGAATTTTTATTGTTAAATAATTTAATTGAAAATATCTTTATTACTTTAGGGTTTATAGTTTATTATTTAGGGTTTTAGGTTTACTATTTAAGGGTTAGTGTTTTTTATTTTAAATGATTTAATTAAAAAACATCTTCATTATTTAGGGTTTAAAATTTAGGATTTATGGTTTACTATTAGGGTTTATGGTTTAGGATTTTTTTATTTTTTAAATAATTTAATTGAAAAATATCCAACTATTTAAAAAAATTAAAAAATATAATATGTATGGAAAACAATTTAATTGAACTTTTATTTTAAATAATTTATAATTATATATTGAGTCTCTGATATTTTTAATATTTATTAATTAATTTAATGGTGTTCAACGGTATTCATCGAACGTAGTAAACTCATCCACAAATATAACCTAAGCCCACGTCCTAAACTACTCTAGCAGACCAAAACCGTTATCCATGACCGTGGCCCATTTCTAGGAAACACATTTTTATAATATTTTTTTTCTAAATTAATACTCACTAAAGTTTATGGGTCAAATTGATATTTTTTTAAAATTAAAAGGCTAAATTAAAAATTAATCAATTTTTAAAATGTCACGTCATCAAACTAACTAAATTTAACGATTTAGTGGCTAAAATATAATAAATTAATAACTTAAACTATCAAAATGTAGCTTTTTCAGAACTGATGACCGAAATCAAATAAATTGAAAACAAAAGGAACACCAGTGTTGTTTACCCAAATAAATCTAAGCTGATCTATCACGCTCCCTGAACTGCGCGTGATTATCGTCACACCAAGCCAATGACACGAGCGCACTATTCTCAATGCAACCGTGCTCATAAAATAAAATTTTCAAACTCACTTCACTTCCCAATTCCGTCTTCCACGATGTCTCCCTTTTGCCTCCTCCAGCTCCTCCTCCTCTCGGCCGCCTTAACCACCACCGTCACCTCCACAACCGCATACCCTTCCGTACCTGGAACCGTTTCCACCACTGATTGCGGCCTATCCGGAGGAGAAGAGAATCCGATTCCCATCCGTCGCGAAGTCTACGGTAACGGCAAGATATTCGACATCAGCCATAGGTACACCGCCGACATGCCGTCCTGGGAATCCAAAGACGGCGTCGGACAGTTCCTTTGGTTGCCCAAAAGCATGAAGAACGGGTCCCTCGCAAATAATTCGGAGATGAAACTTCCCACTCACACCGGCACCCACCTTGACGCTCCCGGACACGTCATCGATCGTTACTTCGATGCCGGCTTCGATGTCGATACCCTTGATTTGGAAGTCCTTAATGGTAACTAATATTAAAAAAATCACTCATTTGATATAATTAATTTCTTATTCTTTTTTTGGTTGGAATTTCACCTTATAGGTCCTGCGCTGTTGATAGATGTTCCAAGGGATAAAAACTTAACTGGTTTGTTTCTTTGGCTCTTTTTTTCACAATTTTCTGGGTTTTCTTTTTCATATATTTATGTATATAATTTCTTTCTTTCTAATTATAGCTGAGGTTATGGAGTCTTTGAAAATACCCAAGGGAGTACGTAGAGTTCTTTTCAGAACGTTAAATACTGACAGGTAATTACATAAAAACTCCATGGAATGATTAAGCAGCTTTCATTGTTAAAAGAAAGCAAATTCTGAACTTAAATTTGCACAGGCGGCTAATGTTTCAGAAAGAGTTCGATACAAGCTATGTGGGGTTTATGAAGGATGGGGCAGAGTGGTTGGTTAAAAACACTGACATCAAACTTGTTGGTAAGATAATTACCTTCAAAATTCTCGCAATTTTGGTATACTTTGGTTCTTGTTTGCTAGAATTTTGATGACATGTTTTTTTTTACTATTCTGGAAATTCAGGAATTGATTACTTATCTGTTGCTGCCTTTGATGATTTGATTCCATCTCATTTAGTTTTCCTTGAAGGCCGGGTAAGAAATCGCCATCTTTTGTGCTAACTGGATTCTGTGTTTTTGGTTTCTATAATGATTTCATGCATCGCTGAATTCAATGTTTTCCAGTATGATCAGTTCATATTATTGCCGAGTAAAATTTGATTTCCTGCATCATAAGTTCATGAATCGTTGTGTGTATTTTTTATCATGTGTGTTTGGATTTCTTGATTCTATAATGTCTCTTGGCCATATCTGAGTTCCTGGTTCCATCAAAACTGATTTATAGTAATAGATATTTGGGCACCAATGCTTTCACATTTTCAAAATTATAGAAAAGAAACGTAAATAGAACTTCTTTGTACTCACTCACTCACTACCTTAGATAAAATACAATCCCATAAGTCTCTACAAGTATTTGAAATAAGTGATCAATGGTTTGTTCCTCTCGTTCCTTAGTTCGATCCGATGGTTATGGACTCACTGAACCATCATTCTTGGATGAAAAAAGTGTCAGGGAAAATACTTAGTTTTCTCATTAAATTGCTATGCTGATATAGTCGTTTGTGTTTCACTTGAGTTGGTAGTTTTATACATTGCAACTCTTCTACATCTGATCTAGGTAAAACTTGAGTTGGTAGTTTTATACATGCGGACTAGCTAGTTGAGATTTGAGAATGATTCATCTGCTCCAAGTTTGGGTTTGATTTTTTGTTTCCTTTTCCTCCTACATGTGTTTTAGTAAGTTTCCTCTGTTCTGTTGCTGCATGCAAGTCTGTTTCCGGGGTAGAAATGTGGTATAAACAGTGACCTCCCGCATATTTCTAATGCTTGACATCCGCTGCAGGATATCATTCTTGTGGAAGGCCTAAAACTTGATGATATCCAGCCCGGAATATATTCTGTTCACTGCTTACCTTTAAGATTGCTTGGTGCGGAAGGATCACCAGCAAGATGCATTCTCATCAAATGATGTATTCTCCTAGTAAGTCATGCATTCTTGCTTAAGGTATGAAATTGTTCCCACTGTTGGCTTATCCTCTTACAAATTCTACATGATTATCATGCTAGTTAAATAATCCGATTTATATTTCCACTGTTTTCTCTTGGTAATCATCGAAGACTTAACAAAAGTGGGTACTTTTTAGGCAACGATGACACTAATGCTAGGTGATTGATAGGAATAAGGCAAATAAGGAGTTTATGGGTTAGAATTTGATGATGTTACGTACGGTAGAAGGGAGCTACGGGTCCGGGAATTTAGTTTCGTTGAAGTACACTTTTCGTGTAATATACCATATTATATTTCTTGAAGGTATTTTTTACGGCATAAATAATACACTTATTGGCTACTGATTCTGAATGCCATTGCTAGATTGTTGTGGAAATGATTTGTTTCACAGATCCATTTTCTGGAAACTGATGTTTATGAAAAAGATGTAAGTTTGTTTTTATGTGTCCGGAAACCTATACATGTGTTATTAAAAAAGATTGAAGAGAGTTTTAATTCCAGAACCAACTCCAAATACCGGATTTTTAATTCCAGGAAAGACCAAAAATACATGTCAGCAAATGGAAACCGTTGGAATGACTTTCTTGCATTTAGTAACGTTTTGGAATGATTTTAATCTAATTTTAGATGTGATGTCAATATCTATTGTCAAATATAACATTCAGGGCAGTTCAAAAAATTTAAGGAATTCTATACAATTTATTACAATAGGACCATCAATTTTAAAAAAGGCTTACTGTCAAAATAAGTATTTAAACTCTCTAGTTTTTTCCTTTTTAGTGCCTAATTTTTTTTGACCATTTTAGGTGCTCGAACTATCATCTTTTGCCCCCTTTAAGGTCAAATTGAGACACTTACTTTGACCAAAAAATTATAGTTGTGGCACCTACTTTGATCAAAAAAATTTAGTCCGGGCACCTAAAAGGGACAAAAAAAAAAGTTTAGGCATCTCAAAAGGGAAAAGAGGATAATTTGGGCACTTAAAAGAGGAAAAAAAATTTAAACACCTAAAAGTTAAAAAAAATAGTCCGGGCACCTATATTGAACTTTAAATAAAAACGAGTCTAAGACTAGTCCAATATAATTTATTATTAGTCCAAGACTAGTTTTTATTTTCGTTACAAACAATTTACCTCATTTTGACACTTTTTTTTTAGAGTTTTGTATGATCATGTTCAAAAATATTCATACCGAAACCCGAACAATCCCACAAATAAGTGGTGAAGTTAAAGATTTTGGAAAGGAGTAGGTTTCTACTGAATATTTTGTGAGAAGGTTGCGGACGATGCCGCTCTTGGTATTCTAAGCTAATATGTTTTGTTCTTTATGTTGGGTTTCTTTCAAAAATTCAACATTTCAAGGAAAACCCACGCCTCAAAAGTCAACAAACAGTTGTATATATCATATTTGAATTGACATTTCGTATTTTAGGTGATGACTAAAATATGGAAAGATCTCGATCAATGTGATATTTGTGTTTTAAAAGTTAAATTAAAATTGTTGATGTTAAAATGATCAGATAACAAATAAGGTGGTGGAGGGTGGTGTAAGGGGGATGTTAGTGGTGGTTTGTAGTGATTCACCAATTCTAACGTAGGTGGAGAGTCAAGGACGGTGGTTAGAATGAAGTGGAGGGAGAGAGAGAGAGAGTTGGTGGTAGGGATAGGCACGAGTTGTGTCGGTTTTTAGTTCACCTGAACTCGACTCGACAACATCCTTTAAAAAATCGACACAAAATTTATATTCTTAAATTTGACCTATTAAAAAATTTAATTTTAGAGACCTAATTGTAAAAAAAAAAATTTAGGAACTTAATTATAAAATAAATAATTTTAGAGACCAAATTGTAAATAAAAAATTTAATTTTAAAGACCTAATTATAAAAAAATATAGAGATGGAGTATTATTATAAATATTCTTAAAAATATAAAAGAAAACTAAACTATTAGTCTCGGGCCGAATTTTTTTCACCATAAACCCGAATCCAACACGATTCAATCTGAACTTAAATTTATTTTTTTTTTAAAACTGACCCAATCGGGCTCAGTCGGGTAAAATGCCTATCCCTAGTTGGTGAGGGTGAAGTAAGAAGTATTGTCTTATCTTTCTTCTTCAATCTGATTGTTATTTATAGCCGAGTGGTACTGTTGATGGGGTTGAATTAGGTTTAGTGACAACTACTGATGGATCGATAGGATTAAATCTGACTCTCAGTTGGTGTACTTTTCAGCTTGGTCACGTCATATTGGTAAGGTAGACTCAACTATAAGGTAATAGATTATCATATTGAAAGCGGTTTGAAGATGTGACATGAAAGTATGAATTTCAAAGACGATAATATTTTGCTTAAAGAGACACAACATTAGGTTAAAAATTTCGAAAGCATGACGATCATAGACGGAGATATAATAAATGTATCTAAAATATAATTCTTTGTTATGTATATTTGATGGGACGAGAGAACCGTTGCAGTCTACATTGAGAGTACTATATTTCTTTGTTATATATATTTAAAAAAATAAAAAAAAAATATTTGTAAATAAAATAAAGAAGAACGATAACAAAAATAAAGAATAAGAATAAAAGAACAGAAAGATGAGAAAAATAGAGAAATTCGTATTATTCTCAAATATAGATTTGTGTACAATGCCTTCAACAAATCATTTATTTATAGGCATAAGAAGCACATAATACATTAAACTCTAATTAATGTATATAGTATTTCTAATGATAAAATAAGTCAAATATCATAGATAAAGTTCTTATCATGATAGACATCCACATAGATAAATATTCATAACACTGCCCCTTGGATGTCTATGAAGATAATGTGTCTCGTTAAAACCTCACTAAGATAAAAATCAGTGAAAAAAAATTCTTTAGTGAAGGAAAAAGAGTATACACATCTTTGATACGCATAACATGTTGCCTCATTAAAAACATTACTAGGAAAACTCATTGGGACAAAACCTCGATTAAAGGAAAAAGAGTGCAATGCGTATTTACTCCCCCTCATGAAACATCACATAAGATCTTTGAATCTTCATAATTCAATCTTGAATATTATTTTCCTAAAGTGTAACCCCCTCGTCCCGGTCTGGCCGGATGACCGGTCCGAATGGGCCACACGGGGAAAACCGAGTGAAACCCGTTAAGGTTCCCCCTCGGTTAGCAACCCTAATTTTTTTCTTTTTATTTTAATCTTGCCTAGAGGAATATTAAGTCCTAAGTGATTCACAACAGCGGAAAACATTCAAAGGAAGATCACATTCGAACCCCGACCATTCATACTTAGTTCATTTTTAAGTTACAGGGCAGACCGTATCGGTACCCTGACTAGGGGTATCGATACGCCCTGACCAGGTCAACCCAAAGAGTCAACTCCGGGAAGACCGTATCGATACAACCCTTGAGCGTATCGATACGCCCTTCTCGGTCAAACCTTCTTGGTCAACAGAGTAGACCCGTATCGATACGCGTGAATAGGGGTGAGCGTTCGAGCGAGTCGAGTCGAGTCGAGTCAAAAAAAATTCGAGTTATTCGAGTTCAATCGTCATATTTTACAACTTGAACTTAAATTGAAATTTTTTCGATTCGAGTCGATTTTAGCGAGTTCGAGTCGAGTTCGAGTCGATTCGATTTTTCGAGTTTGGTTTTAATTTAAACATTTTTCTATTTATATCTACATATATATTTCTTCATATTATTTTTCACATGTGTAAAAAAAGATTTTGAATTATATCTACATACATATAAATTGACTTATGACTAAACAATACAATGATTCTAAAAGCACAAAAATAAGAACACATTTTTTATCAAACAAGGTAAACCTGTCCAAATTTCAATTGTAACAATCAAACCAACAAAAAGAAAACTCAAAGTTGAGGGGCTAAATTACAAAAGTAGAAAATTTAATTTAAAAATATGAATTGAAGCTAAATAGGTATTCTAGTTTCTACATTGGTTTAGGAGCATGTGGTTCAATTTTGGTCAAAATTGACTTAAAACGAAGGAGATATTGAAGAAATGAGGAAATGATACAAAGTTAAGGGGCTGAATTGAAAAAATATGAAATTTATTTTAAAAATATAAATTGAAGATAAATATGTATTCTACGCTGGTTTAGGAATATGTGGTTCAAATTTGGTCAAAAATGGACTTAAAATGAAGGAGGAATTGAAGAAAAATGAAATCAGTGACTAAATTGTAAAACTGTAAAATTCGGTTTTTCGATTTTTCAATTTTTCGAGTTGAGCAAATTCCAAACCGACTCGAAATTGAAATTTTTTCGAGTTAATCGAGTTGACTCGAATAACTCGAACAACTCGAATAACTCGACTCGAATAACTCGAAATTGAAAAAAAATATCGATTTTTTCGAGTCGAGTCGAGTTTTGCTCACCCCTACGCGTGAACCCCGTATCAGTACGCCCTACTCTAACTCAAAACTCCAAATTCCAGTAACTTTGGAGGGTATCGATACCCTTAGGGTATCGGTACGCCAGGCAAAAACTGTGGCATTTGGGCAAGGCCGTATCGATACGGCCCTTAGGCGTATCGATACGCCCTGCTCTGCAATTCCACCAATTTCAACTTGGTGACCTCAATCAAGACTCTATATGCATTTTTAGACTCTCCTAAGCACATACAAACATTTAAGCAATCATACTTGAGCCAAAGGAAGCATTCAAACATTGAACAAGGCTTCTAATCATGGCATTCATACAAAAGGGCAAATTTAGCATAAATAGGCATACCTGAAACTCAAAAGGCCTTAAAAGGCACAAGATAGCACATAAGAGGTTTGCACTCACTAACAAGGCAACCTAAACACCTAAAGGCATGCCACCACACACAAACATTCATCATAGCATAACATGCATTACAAACCATAATCAATCCAAAATATCAACATATCAATGAGTCATACATGGCTCATAAAAACACCCTTGTCACATTGCTAACTAATACATAACTAACAATCGTACTTGAGCCACAAACTTGGAAAGCCCTTCTTGCCTTGCTCCGAGCTAACACCACGCTAATGATCTGCATTGTTGAAAATTGAGAGCGTAAGTTATAAGCTTAGTGAGGGTGCTCTAAAACGAATAACATCAACAATGCAGGGTTCAAGCATGTAAATCCTAATCTCACATACAACATACATTGGCATATACTCAAGTAGACCTAGCTAGTCTTTCAAGTGGCATAATATGGTTTCTCATATCTTACCAAGCTCAATCATCAATATCAACATCATGTAACAACATCATATATCACAATCATATGAACAAGTTTAATTGGCCACTATTAATTACCCGGATGTGCGAATTTAAAACTCAACAACCACTTTACCTCGGTGGGATTACACTCATCACTGGACCTTGCATGTGCGAGATTCCACTCATCGCCACATGCCCTACGGATGGGATTCCACTCATCATCCCGTAGAAATATATAAAAGCTTCCGGTGGAATATTACATCACCGTACTCCTCCTTGATGACTTAACGCCATCAAGGTCACGTACGTTTTGACTCAATTTGTGTGCACACTAATCTTAATGATCGATCATTTACAACCGGTAATTTATTTAGTGTCAATTTTCATAACCACATCACATATCATCAACCACATCCCATGCTCATCACATATATACATTTCATGATATACATGCACCAATTTAACCACATTTCACAAGAGCATAGATAGGCAAACATAGTAGCATTTAATGAAATCAATGGCTAAAATTAACAACTTGAAATAAAGAAATGGCCTACCAAGCACATTCCACACACACACTCTACACACACTCGAACCAAACTTTAAAACAAGTTTGAAACCACTCACCGCCCTTCCTTAGCAATCGAAACAATCCTCCTACGAACTTGGATTCGGTCCCAATGCCTCTCCAACGCTTCCTCTTGCTTCTAGCCAAATAAAACACATTCATTACTTCACAATTCAATGCTAAAACTCAACCATCAACTCACTTCACAAACACAAGCCAACTTCAACCGAATTCCAATCCAAAATACCCATTTTCGAGCTCCCCTAAAACCTTGCTAAAATTTCCATTTCCAATCACCCAAATGACCCCCCAAAGATCCCAAAACATCCTCCCAACCTATATAAACCATCAGCCCTTCAATTTTCACTTAAAACCCCCCAAAATTGAGTTTTTGACACCTCTAAAATTGCCTCAAAACCCCATTTCGGGTTTTCAATAAAATCCACTCATTTTGACATATGTTGTATGTCTTGATGTGATTAAAAAAACCTAACTCATTATTTCAAAACAAAATGAAAATCACTATAAAAACCCAAACTTTAGCAAAACCCTAACATTTCAAAAGTTCCTATTTTTGAAATCTAAGACTATGTATGGATAGGGAATGAAGAGGAGAGTTAGAAAACATTATTACCTTTGAGAATGGCCTTGGAATGAAGATTAGATTTAATGGAATAGTAACTTATGGGTTTAGGGAGAGGTTTTTGGTTTCTAACGTTGAAGAAGAGATAAAGGGGGAAGGAAGACAACTTTTCTTTAAAAGTGGTCTAGCTTTTAAAATCATTTGGGTCAAATTACCCCTTTAGTCCCTCCCCTTTTTATTAAAGCCCAATTAGATCCTAATTTAGGTTGAATTGATTTTAATTAAATTTTTTACCGACTCGAACCGCAACCCCACTAACTCCTAACCCCTAAACACGGGCGTTACATAAAGATCGTGAGGGATGGAACTTTGGAGTAATATGTTTCATGATGTATCCGTCTTTCGATTGAGTTATAAATCTTGCATTATTTCTAGACAAGATAGCTTTGTATTGTATCTTGTGAAAGTAAATCACATATCTTTTGGATATGTTGGGTCAATGGTCTTAGTCAAACATTTTTTGCTTGCCTCGTGTATAACAATTATTTCTACAAGATTTGATGAGGCATCGACGAATGTTTGAAGATCTAAAGGTAATGATCTTTGTATATCCATGGATATTTCTTGACCAACTAATAAATGGTGCTTCAAGACCAAGACAAGATATAATTATCTTTATTCACATCCAACAATCTTACAATAGATATGTTTTATCCATATTGAATCTTCTTTAAGATTCTTTCAACTTATATTCATTAATAGACAAAAACGTATATTTAAGTGCTCGATCTTAAAGTCGAGATAAAACCACATCTCAAGATTCTTTTTCTCAAATACTTTCATTAAATACTTTGAAAGCTCTTCGGGAGTTTTAATGATATAATGAATCATGACCCAAACTACTTTATAAAATACATAAGGAAATATGATCATTCTTATAGTATTTCCTCAATTAGTACCCACTAAGACAATTATACCAAATGCGCCAAAATATGAATATTCAAGAGGGCATATCTAAATAAATTTCCTTAAAAATTTCCAAATTCGTCACTGATAACTTTCCTTTTATAGGGACCCACAAAATGATTAGACGCATATAAAATGTTTCATAACTGTCAAAGTAATTGCATCCACCATGAAGTAATTAGAATTCTTCATAAATCATAATTCAAGTCGTATTTACGACTATTTATTGTGCCTCACTTGCATTACACCTTTAGGTGTTTGGACTGTCGGTCTAAATACTTCTCTTTTAAAAGTTCAAAGCTTCTTTCTACATTGGCCAATTCAATATATATACTTATGGATAGATTTCTATACAAGATCCTCATTATCTTTTTTAACTTCTATAGAAATTCGTGTAAAATTGTTTGTAAAATCGTTATCGACAATTGTTTAATTTTTTAGTTTCATTCTCGTAGTGACATAACTCATTGAGATCTCTTCAAGATTTCAATATTTATTTCAGGTACTTGAATCTCTTCAAGAGTTTTATTATTAGTTATGCCCTGAGTCTCTTTAGGGGCACCCACCTCCAATATATGACCATCTCATGCTATTTTTCATTTACGAGAATTTTGATCATTGGAACAAATTTTTATGCTTCTTGCATTATTTACATCTGTTCGTTCTAACATGTAATTCAAATTTAGAACATTTCAGCTGGTATATGAGACTTAGTTACTCTCATTGAGTCAGTAAATATGTCTGGCAGTTGACATGTAATAGCATGAATTATCTTATGAACTTTTGGTTCATATACGATGATCTAAATAACGATAATTCATTTTCCTTTATCCAGCTGATTATTATCTCTCCTGATCTTGAGGAAAAATCATACCATAAATGATTCTCCAATTAATGTTTAAGAATTTAAACATAAAAGGAGACTCGTACTCAATATATATTCTCAACCTTTTTTATTTACCCATTTTGTGCAATGTGATGGAGCAGTAATATATCGCACATTCAAAATTTATAAAATGGAAATGTATGACTTCTGACAAAAAACCAATCATAATGGAGAGTTTATTATAACTCGATGGCTTGATGCGTATAAGTGTTGCTATATGAGAATACTATATAAATAATAAATATTTTGTTCTCATAGTTTAGTTATTAAAGAGGAGACTTCCAATTGAAATTTTGTTAAACCATATTTTTCATAATCAATAGGCTTTGTATCAACTGATATAGCCTAAAATATAAACTCACTAGCTTTTTCAAGAAGAATAGTCTAACTACATAATTTGAATCCTTTTATAACTAATCTCGCGACCTTCTGATTGTAAGTTGATAAAACAAAGTAAATGCATCTACTAAAATCATATAAAACTTTTCACATTTGTAGATAAATGGACCCATATTTTATTCAGATATGCGAGACATGCAGTCTCAACTTTAGTACAATAACTTCAAGTTCTTTTGGTGAGTGGGATCTTAATCATTTCCTTTAAGAACAAGCAACACAAGAATTTTGTATTTTTTTAATAAATAAAATTTAATCAATTCTTTTAAGAACAAGCACCACAAGAACTGCAGATTCTTTTAATAAATGTGCATATAAATCTCAATAGCTTTCGTATTATTATTGATTAGGATGGTCTAACCGATCATGCCAACTATATATACATGTGTATATATATATTTTTGAATTTGTAAACTTTTGATTTACTATAACATGTGATTCAATCCCACTTGTACATGTATGGTACAAATTTTGAAATACAAATTTCTTTAAAACTTGATAATACAATGTCCACCAAAAATTGTTCCTTTAAGTAGGAATATATTTAGCTCTTCCGCAGCTTTCAATGAAAATTATCTTTTTGGTAGCAATATACAACTCTTCTAGAGCTTTTAACTAACTTTTGGCAGCTAGAACTTATATTCACATTGACTTATTTTAAATACGAATTGATAACATATGTTATTTATAATTTTCGAAAGATAATTTTGCGAATTCATATTGCTCTCTTAAAATTTTCTCTTCTAGTGATGACGATATTATTATCATTAACAGTAATTCTTGCAATATTCGTAATTCTGCACTTTCATAATGTGCTTTCTCTCAAGAATTTATTGCTCTTCTAGAGCATCAATATTTTCAGTACTTTGAGATATAGTACTCACATTTTTCCCCCTGCATTTAAATGGAAAAATATATCGTATGCATCTCTACTAAGCATAAATCGTCACCATAGATTATATTTGATAAGTAATCATGTAAAACAAAATAAATAAATATCATAATATATAAATATAAATATAAATATAAAATATAATTAATTAATGTGTAAAGTAAATAAACATAAAACAAAATAAATAAAAGATGAATAATTCTCTTTAAGGTTATGAGAATAATTAGAAGATGATTTATTCCCTTCAAGGGTTATAAGGAAATCAACAACGTCCGAATGAGTTGGACAAACAATGTTCAAATAAGTTGGACCAATATCATCTTCATCATTTTTCGCAAACAAAATTTACTTCTATTTTCTTTCCTTTATCATTTAATGATTGTTGCTTTTTCAGCGTACAACAAGTACGAGACTAATGGTTTGTAACATCGCATTGGTAATAAAAAGGATGTTACTTCTTTAGAATGATCTTTATCACTCTTGTCATCCTTATAACTTCACTATCCGTGGGTAGAAGTATTCTTAAAATAACCATATTTTTCATGTCTATATTCATGGCTTCAATCGCGACCACAACTGTTAATGTGCTCTTTATTCTTTCCATTAAATAATCTCACATTCACTTCAGGGAACGAAGTGGAGCCGGTGGCCCTTTAAAACTTTTTCACGATATTGTATCTGAGGACAACATTATTCGTCGTGAAAATGGAATATATTTTTATTAACGTGTCCTTATCACAGAGACCAAAGATTTAATCTTCGTACGCGACATTGTTAAACTAGTCCACAAGGTCCTTTAAAAACTTCATTTGAGACCAATAGCCTCACAGAACGGGATGTCCAGCCAATATATTTGGATTATATCGAAGTTATGTCACTAATTGAATAATGATTTACCATATTTGCATTCACTTCAGGGAATGGAACAGATCCAATAATCGCTGGGAATAAACATCATGCTTGCATTCACTTCAGGAAATGCCTCTCATCAAACTTTTTGGATCAAGACAAATTTTCGTAACTTGAACTTGGAAGAAGTCAGTAGTCGAGCTTTTCGACACATAAGAATTATTGCTTTCGAGCAAATATAGACTTTTATAACAATCTTTTTGTAGATTTAAAATCACCATAATTTATTGCACTTTAAAATCATAGTTTAAGGGAAAAAGTAGAGTATACCGATAATGATTTTTCTCTCGAGGACGGTGGAGACATAACAAATGACCGAAATATCTTTTCACAATCTTTTTATATCACGTCTCGTGACCCTTATCCTCATATTGTCGCACAAATTTTCACTCTCGCAATGGCAATTGAACTTTGTCACTCTCGCAATGATTTCAACTGTAAACAAGGGAAGTCATAAATATATTAGCAATGTCAGTGTTGATTGGAAGATAACGCAAGGGCCATAAGCTTTGTTCTGCTTTCGTGAGGTGTTTTAAAATTCATGGCTCACTCAAATCTTCAAATTATGCCATCATACTTTTTTCAAAAATTAAAGATCAAATTAAAATATTAAGATAAAGGTAATCGATAATTAAAAATTTTTTTGAGCGAACTCATGTTGATAACGTGTTGTAAATAAAATAAAAAAGAACGATAACAAGTATAAAGAAAAAAAATAAAAGAACAGAGAGATAGAAGAAAGAGAGAGATTCGTATTATTCTCAAATATAGACTTGTGTACAATGTCTTCAATTATAGGCATAAGAAGTACATAATACATTAAACTCTAATTAACATAGATAATGTTCTTAATGATAAAATAAGTTAAATCTTCTTGATAAAGTTCTTGTCAGGACAGACATCCACATAGATAAATATTCATAACAAAAACTAAATATTAGAAATAAGGGTAAACTACCTAGGTAACCACCCAACTATTGGGTCTGACCTATTTTAACCACCGAACTATAAAAATTTAAAATTTGACCACCCAACTATTTAATTAGACCTATTTTGACCACTAGCCGTTAAAATTTAACAGATGGGTGACGTGGCTGTTAATGAAAATTTGTATAACTACACATTTGGTCCCTGCAAGTTACCTATTCTATCAATTTGATTCTAATTTTAATTTAATTTAATGAATTAATCATTCAATTAGGTATCGACACGTGACATCACCTAATTGGATAAGAAAAATAAAACAAAGAAGGTTAATGACTTAGGTGGGATTTAAACATGGACTCCTTGGAGAAAATGGCACGAGTTAACCACTAAATCAAGTGGTGAGTTGTCATATAAAATACATAATTTAATATATGTTTTAGTTTACTGTTAATGCAAGGGAAAGGAAATAATATGGATTAAAAGGATTCGAATATAAAACACTTAAGACGCATAAAAAAACATTCAAACCATTGTATAAATATAATATTTAAATTAAAGTAGACAACATTTTATATATTTATATATTAAATTATATTCGAGTCAACTTTATTTTGTTGTGAATATTATTTATTTCCTTTTTCATGGTATTAACTTTAATTTAATTATTATATTTTTATTTTTAAGAAAATTTAATTTAATTAAATAAAAATTTAAAAATTATATTAAAATTCATTTAACGAAACCAAACTTATTATATGATTAAAGTTATATTTGTGAGTTTAAATTCGTTAAATAAAATTTTAATATAATTTTTAATTTTTTATTTTAAACCATGAATTAACTATATTTAATATATATATATATATATATATATATATAATGTTGTCTACTTTAATTTAAATATTATATTTATACAATAGTTTGAATGTTTTTTATGTGTCTTAAGCATTTTATATTCAAGTCCTCTTAATTCATTTTTATTTTCTTTTCCTTGCCTTAACAGCAAACTAAAACATATATTAAATTGTGTATTTTACATTACAACTCGCCACTTGGTTCAGTGGTTAACTCGTGCTATTTCCTCCAAAGAGTCCGAGGTTTGAATCTCACCTAAATAATTAATTAAATTCCTCCAAAAAAGTGATGTCATGTGTCGACACCTAATTGAATGATTAATTTATTAAATTAAATTAAAATTATGATCAAATTGATAGAATAGGTAACTTGTAGGGACCAAATTTGTAGTTATACAAATTTTCATTAATAGCCACGTCACCCATCCGTTAAATTTTAACGGCAGGTGGTCAAAATAAGTCTAATTAAATAGTTGGATGGTCAAATTTTAAACTTTTATAGTTTGGTGATCAAAACATGCCAGACTCAATAATTAAGTGATCACTCAGATAGTTTACCCTAAAAATATAAAAAAAAAATCAACAAATCTAATAAATCTGAATCATAATTTTTTAAAATAAAATATTCTTAAATATTCCATTCAATTAAGTCGGCAAGATATATTCCACGGACAAGAATTTTCTAAAGGCAAAAAAGGTGTATGATTTTCTTCAGTCATTTATTAACCAACAAACCCAGGAAACTGCAACACGCTACCATTCAAACCTGTTTTTTTTTAATGTATAAAACTGGTTCTTTATCTTGAAACTAGTTCATTTCAGAAGTGATCAGTTCACCATGGTTAGAATCATGAACAGTAATATCCTCCTGCCGCTCCTTTGTGGCTCTGGGTTGCTTACTCTTACCATCCTCTCCGCTGCTGCTGGTAATGCAAAAATCTTTGATATAACTCACAAAATCACTTCCGAGTTGCCAACTTTTGACTCAAAGAATGGGCTCGGTCACTTCATTTGGCTTGTTTCCAGCATTAAGAACGGGTCCTTGGATAATAATGCTTCCGAGTTTAAGCTGGGAACCCACACTGGCACTCACGTTGATGCCCCCAGCCACTTCTTCCAAAAGTATTATGAGGAGGGCTTTGATGTTACCACTCTTAGCCTGCATACACTTAATGGTAAACTCAGATTTATATGCTGCAAATTTCTTTCTTTTTGTCCTTTAAGGGGTTTTCAAATGGTAATCTCTTATAATTTGCTAGAGCTGGGGATTATTATTGATGATCATACATGTTTTGTTGTTTGTATGTATAGGTCCTGCTCTAGTAGTTGAAGTTCCAAGAAACCAAAACATTACTGGTATGTTGGTGTTTCCCCTTCTTTTTATTGATGTTTTATTTGCTACAACTTTTGGGGTTCACTCTAGAATCATTCCTTTTTCTGGGGTTTTTATGCTCTAGTAACTGGTTTAATCAAAAAACCTTGTCTGCTAGTTATAATAAAAAAAACCATATCCTAATCGGTGTAACATAGGTTGAACATCACAAAATACATCTCTCTGCATACAAATTCCATCATTTTTGAACTTATATTTGTGTGTAGTTGTAGTAATTAGTAACTAAAATATGTTCATCTACAGCTGAAGTCATGAAGTCGTTGAATATTCCCCGTGGAGTCCATCGCGTGCTCTTCAAAACACTTAATACCGAAAGGTAACCATACATGTACTCTCAGTTGTATTTAACATATATGAAGAAAACATGGAATGATTTCATGATAGTGAAAATATATGTAAACTTTGATGTTTAGGAGGCTGATGCATAAAACAGAGTTTACTTCAGACTACACTGGGTTTAGGAAGGAAGGGGCACAGTGGTTGGTCGATAACACCGACATCAAACTTGTCGGTAAGGTTTCAGATTCTCTTTTCTAATATCAAGGACATATCATGTTCAAAAGTCGGAACATACGCGCCGGTCCGTCTCATCGTTTATTTAAGTTCACAAGTCGTCTCAACACAGTGTGCATGGTAGTAACCATTGATTTGTCTATATGAATTTCAGGGCTTGATTACCTATCTGTTTCTGCCTACGTTGATCTCGCCCCAACTCATCATATATTCCTGAGAAGTAGGGTAAGAACAAAGAGGTTTCTGTTGTTAATTTTAGATGTGAACTAAATTTTTAACCCCAATTACTCTGGTTTTGGGATGCAGTACTGAAAGTGCTAAATTTGGATACAGGAAATTGTTCTAGTCGAAGGTCTAAACCTGGACGGAATCGAGGCAGGGAAGTATATGGTTCATTGCCTACCGCTAAGGATGGTTGGTGCAGATGGATGCCCAACAAGATGCATTCTTACTGCATAAAACAACTATTGAGCTACTCTTTCACAAGTTGGTTTGTAGTATTTTTCAAATAAACACACTGTGGGATGGATAAAATAAACAACTATTGATCTACTCTTTTACAAGTTGATTTCTTTTTTTGATACAAGTTTTGTTTGATCTTATAGTAGTATTTATTAATTTTTTAGATCTTTTATAATATACACCTTGCAAATCTATTCGAATCCAATACTTTTATGGATAAGAAACAAAATACCTAACCGAAGAACATCGGCACTAAACCCATCACTTCATTATCCAAAACAAAGAAGCAAATCAATAAACAAAATAGTCGCGCCATTCGGACACTCATTCTTTCTTTCTTTCTTTCTTATTGTACAAGAGTATTTGAACGAGCATTTACAGCAGAATGTTGAGATGGCCGAGTTGGTCTAAGGCGCCAGATTAAGGTTCTGGTCCGAAAGGGCGTGGGTTCAAATCCCACTCTCAACATTCGCAATTTTTTTCGTATAATCAGACATGGAAACAAAAAGGTTAAATTCTCATTTTGATCCCTCTATCATGACATAATTTGGTAAACGTTCATTTTTATTATGTTGTGTTTGATTACAAACTGATAGGAATAAAAATGTCAAAATTCGTTTTTATCCTTCAACTGTGTTCAAATTAGTGATTTTTATTACGTGGATTCGGTCACTTTTTTATCTATAATGTTATTTAAGTGTTTAATTGAGTTGGTGTCATAAGTTAATCAAGTACCAGCCCAATTGAAAAATATTAAAAATTTATTCTTTCATTGTTAATAGGATGTTATTTTAATGTACCGTTCATCTTTTCATATTTTTATATAATATGTAAGAATCAAACATGTCTTCAATATAACTTATATATTAATTATTTAAAAAAATCATTAATGGTAAAGTAGATTGATGATGCAAAGATTTACAACATATTAGCACTTGAATTATAGAGAATTTTGAAAATAAAAGTGACCGTTTTCTCGATTGTGTTTAAGGAACTGTTTTTCATAAATTTTTGCAATTGGAGAAATGGTTCCTTCAACAATTTCCTAATATGATAAAAGAGTGGAAATGGTTCCTTCAATCGATGACACCAACTTCAAACTTGTTGGAAAGATTTCAGATTCTCTTTGTTAACAACAAGGGGATATGCCGGGATCCTAAAGTCAAGATATACTGTCATAGATTGTGCTTTAATTTTTTGGCTTAACCATTAAATAAGTGCCTAAATTATATTTTTTAAAATTAGTGTCTAAATTATACTTTTTTTTAAATAAGTGACTAAACTATATTTGGGGCAAATAATTGTCTAACGTTTCATTTTGTGATCCATTTAAGGTTTTTCTGTCAACGACTGTTAAAAAAATCCGTCATCCAATCAAAACATGACATGTGGCCTGTTTTTTTTTTAATTTCCGATTTCTTTAAAAATCTCTAAGTTTTAATTTCTTTTCAATCAAACCCCTAAATCACATCTCCCTCACCTTTCGGCATCCCCCACACGTCGGTGGTTCACCGCCCAAGTGTTGGGTACCTCACCGTTCGACATTTCTCACCCTCTAGTTGTCAATCGGAACTTAATCGACCTCTTTTTTCTTCCTTGTTGGGTGTTCGTCGACAGTGAAAATCAGAAGTTCATTCGTCGATTTTTGACTGCGAAATGATGGGGCTTTTGATAGAGAGAGTCTAATGAAGACAAGGGTGGCCGGTGGTGGGTGAATAGGTGGCCGGAGTGGAGGAATTTAGGGATTTAGGGTTAGGGTTTTTTAGAGAAATTAAAGATTGTTAGGTTAATTAATATATTTTATTATTTTATTTTTCTATTTTTTTAGATTTTAATTTCAAAAAATGATAAACCATGCCACGTGTTCAAATTTCATTGGATAACAGGAAAAAATAACGTCTATCACAGAAAAACTTTAAATAGGTCACGGAATGAAACGTTAGGCACCTATTTGGCCCAAAATATAATTCAGGCACCTATATGAAAAAAGGGTATAATTTTAGCACTTATTTGACAGTTAAGCCATTATTTTATATATTTGTTGTTTTATTTATCAAAGAAAGCAGCAAGCTACTAAAAAAACGTATACAATTTATAAGAGAAACTCTCAAGAATATAAAGGATTTTTCAATATATATATATATATAAATTCGTAGTTATCCTATCATCTTTGTTTATACAACGATCAAAAAATGAAAACGAATGTTTATGTACTCAACAATATCATAAATCAACCTCCCCTTGAACTGTCTACAATTCCTCTCTTCCCATATAATATAAATGAATGCACTCCAAGCTAGCTTGAGCAGTTATACAATAAACAATTTTTAAGATCATTTCGATGACCAACGTGTCTCTCTAATTTGTTGTTATTCATCCAAAAGAAACCATCCATGTACAAACCAATTCAAACTCAACAACTAATTACAAACAACAATAAAAAAACACAGTGGTACAATAAATCCCATGTAGCAGCAAGTATGGAGAAAGTCATGGCAATTAGACACCCCCTTAGCCTCATCTTCATCATACTCTTCACTTCCATAATAACGTCAACAGCCTATCTAGGCAGTGGCGGATGCAAAGCTTGACTGGGATGGGCCCGTGCCCACCCTGAAATTTTTAAAGTTCACACGTTTGCCTTTAATTTTTTAAAATTTTATGAATTAGTCCTTAATTTTTATTAATTTTTATGACTTGTGCCCACCCTGAAATTTTAAAATTTTTATTATTATATCCACCCTCGAAAAAGTTCTAGTTTGTGCCCACCCTGAAAAATATTTCTGGATCCGCCACTGTATCTAGGTGTAACTTCATGTACCCTGCTATTCTGCTCCAACATGTCTTTAAGACAAAATTTAGGATGTCATATTTTGACTAATATACCCTCATGTAGCATAAGCGATATCCACTCGAGGAAGTGCTTTGTTGGTTAAAGTCGTTATATATGGATAACGTGCTCTTCTTGGGTGCCTAGGTTTGGGTGAACCAGAAAAGCCTATTGGATTAGGTTTAGGTTGCTCCTCTTATGTGCTTGTTGTTTGTACATGTAATTTTCTATCTTTTTTAGATTAATAATGCCAACCATAATTAATTATACCTGACGCCCTCGAACTATGACTTTAATTTTAAAATGTTCTAATTGAATCCTTAAAATATTAATATCATCAATCTAACTACTAGATTGGAGGTTATATTCTAGATCAAATATGTCATAGAGCCTATTTAAAACACATGAGCCAAATTATGGTTAAATATGTTTCACGTCCAATCTGAAACTGCATTTAATGTTTAAATTAACAACTATCCTGACAAAAAAAAAGATCGATACAATATTACTACCTTGATGATGCAATTATAATCTTTTATTGTTTAGGGATTAATTTAAAATTCAAATTATATTTTGAGTATGTTTAGTATAATTAATTCGTATGAATATAATATCCATAACTTATCAAGATTTCTTAAATTCAAGCTCCAATTTTTTTTCTACATTTAGAATTTTTTATGTACATTTTAACACGCTAGTGTATTTTGCTTTCATGTTATTTTCATCGCATTTTAATACATTTTTAATATAATATTTATGCCCTACCTCAATTTATTTTATATTTGTATAGTTTGTATTAGGGATCCAATTTTAATTCTAATTTCATCGCCTAAAAGTAAATCATTCGAATAAAAACAGATACAAGACACAAGTTAGAATTCAAAAGTTTTTGTACGAGGTTGATTGATGGGAATGGAAATCGTGTTAACTTTTCGGTGAACTTATTTATGCCCCACACTAGAAATTAGGTTTAAGGTTAAGGGTTTAGGGTTTAGAGAATTGTGGGTAAGGTGTATTTTTAGGGTGTATAGTGTATGGTTTAAGATTTAAAATTTAGGGTTATGGCTTGAAATTTAATTTTATTACTATTTTTTAGGGTTGGGCATAGAAAGAAATACTGAAAAAGGTCAAAAAAATTTTATCCGATTGATGGTGCCTAAAACTCGAACAAAATCCGTCTGTCCCTTTACATGCCCCACAATCATTAAATGTCACGTGAATTAATGATTATTTTTTTATTATTTTATTAATTATTTATGTTTTATTTATATTACACGTGACATAAAATTATTGATGACACTTTAATATAAAAGGAGAGACAAATTCTATTCATAAAATTCATTTTATCAGAAATCATCCAATATAATCTCTAAAATCTAATCATTAACACACAAGTTTTGTACGGGGTGTGCAATTTAAGACTACCGTATGAATCTATAGTAAAATCTGTAATTGGTGAATGTATATTTTGTATGAGAAAATATATATACAACACAAATCATCAACCGTATCAAATCTTAAGCACCAACATAATGCGTTTATATATATATTCCATTTGGAATTGGAATAGGTGATGGGAGCCCAATGTGCAGACGTGAAACCAATCATTTTTTTTCATACGATCCAGCCAGCTTCTTCCAAGGTTGTAAAGGAAAATGATTAGAGGAAGAGTTAAAAACAGTAATTCCCATCACATCAAATGATCATATACTATCTGTTTCCATGGTCAATGGCTGTGGTGTATAAAAGATAGTCACGGGCTTCGCCTCCTCCACTTTAGTACATACAAAAGTGGTCCAAAATTCTCCACATCTCCTTGTATTTGTTTCAAACAAAAGGAGAGGAATGTGGTGTCTCCATTGCCGGCCTCATCGGTGTTGGAGCCGCTTCTCTTTTAGGATTTTTGGGAGTATCACATTCTCTGTGGGGGAAATGGGGGAGCTTTTTTTGGTGTGGAAGTTTGTAGGATAGTGGTGGTCAGTTGGGATTTTGACGTTCTAACCAACTCGGTATGGTGGCGATGAACCACTTTTGGAATTCTTGGGACAGCATTTACACGAGTGAACAAGGAAATGAAACCGCTGGTAACTGGTAACTTCATTTCTTACCGTCAACCAACAGGGTGTTTTTACTCTCCATAACCCAACTAAATTGAATGAGACATTCTCGAATCATAAACCAGTCCTTTAACTTTAAAACATTCTATTTTGACTTGTAAACGTATTAATATCGTATCAATGAGTCATTTTCTTACTCTAGTCGTTAATTTAAGTGTTGAATGTTAGCTCAAATATGATGTAGAGCATATTTAAAACACATTTGTTAAATTATAATCATATGTATATCATTACATAGATGAGTTGGAATCGACAAACTAAGAGAGGCAATTGTACTTAAGTACATTCAAATTCACGACATCCTAAATGTTGCGACAACAATAAAGTCAACTAAATTAATGCTTAATCAACTAATTTTTAAACACAACAAATACAAATTTCCATATGATAAGTACACACCAGTGTACTACTTACTAAATCCTAGTGTGTTTAAATGTGCTCCATGTCATATTCAACTTTTGCCAGCTTCATCGTGTTAATGACTTGGAACTGTTTTTGTTAATCCATTTGGCTTGGAGTTTTGCTTGTGACTTTTGGTTAAGGTTTTTTGTTGTTGAGAAGTGGTCTGAATCTTTGTCCATTTGAAATGTATGTTGAGGGTGCAGCTAAAGCCTAAAAGCATATCTATCAAAACAGAGGGAGTGGATCTACAGACTACTATGATGAAAATGGTTACTCCTTAGTCCTTACTTACAGTAGCAAGTAGCAAGTAGCAAGAGATGGGTTTGGGACTTAAAAAAAAACTTTTATTGCACAAACATCACCCTGTTTGAAATTCTGTAGCCTCTTGCCTGCAAAAGGCTTTGTCTGAGAACCAGACATATTTGCAGGTGGGGACACGACAGACAAGTTTCAATGTTGCCCAATTCCATTTCTGTACAACGGACTGAGAATTAACACCGTTTAAAGCAATTTCCAGAGTATATCTTTTACAATTAACAATGACCTCTCGCACTACAGTAAATTGGGTTTTATAAGGACTATACACTATAATATATTAAATATTCGTTTACTGTAAATTTGTGATCAACATCTATCTTAAATAGATTATAGATTATTGAACTCGTTCGAGCAAATAATTTAAAAAACAAATGAAATTCCCCCTTCAAAGTCTGTCTGGGAAGACATAAAACCCTTCAATACTCCAATTGTCCTTTTCTCTGACCATGAAAAGGGACTATTGAGTCCCAAAAGCCAACTCTACAGCAAGCCATTGTCATAGCAATAAATCTTTTACTGCTTTAAGAAGTGGAAAAAAGAAAAAGAGAGTATATTAATTTAATAGAGCCATAATTTACCCTCCCAAGGAGTCCTACCATAACACACTTTTTTACCATTTGTTTTTACATTGTCTAACTTGTTCCAGTGCATTTTTATATGAAAAACCCAATTTTAATAGTTATTTTAAAGAATTAGGGTCCATTTATTTTTATAAAATATTTTTTTATCTTTGTTTTCTGTTTTTCTTTTCAGAAAATAATTTTTATTTCAGTTTTTAAAAAATTTAAAAAATATGTTTGGCCAATAAAGATGAAACGTTATTTTTAAAAATAAAAACAGTGAAAATGTGTTTGGTATATAGCTTTACAAAATAGGAATGAAAAAAATAATTATTAAATAATTAAAATAAAATATAGTTAAAAAATATTATTATAATAATAATAAATAAAATATGAGTAAATAAACTAAATTTAAAAAAAATAGCATTAGAAGGATTCAAATCCAAGTTAAAATTAAAAATTCCTTGTTTTCATATCGTTCATTTTGCTAAAGCATTTTCAATAAAAATAATGAAAACATCTTTTTTATGTTTTTAATTTTTCATTTATTTTTGTTTTTATTTTTTAAAAATCATTTTTTTACAGCCAAACATGTTTTTTCATCGTTTTCTATTTTCTAAGAAAATGAAAATGAAAACAGACTTCATTCTCTATAATTAAACGCACCCTTAATTTCCCGCATTTTTTAACATGGAGCTTGTGTGATGTATGATTTGGGGTCATTTTCTTAAATAACTTTGAGTGTTGATCTTTTTTTAAATAACTTTAGGTGGGGGTTATTTATCTAATTAACTATTTAAAATGGATTTTTTAGATAAAAATACCTTGTTCGGATTATTTTTCTTATTTTTGTAATTAACAGATTGAACTTATAGTTCAGCTTCTCCTATCCCTGTTTATTTAGGTTTCTAAGCACCAAAAACAAGATTTTTAAGTGTATATTTAGTTCAAAGTTAATGGAGTTGTCATTATTCCCAGGACATGGATGTCCTAAGTTGGGCAACCAAGCAAGTGCCAAGTGGTGGAGGAGTTGCGTCAGTTCATTTAGTATGCTACATAGGCTTGTTTATTAATCATAGCGTTACAATGTCCTATTGCTCAGTCCTCGGTCAAATTTCATTTTTTTATAACCACTCGAATTTTCAGATTCCGATATTGTGGACCATACTTTTAATTCGGGTTGTTTCATTCACAACACTAAAATCTGAACGTCTCATATCGTTAGACTAAATAGTCGATAATTTGAGAATCTTTATTCTCGAAAGGTTTTAAAGCAAATAGGGTTAGAAGACATGTTCCCACAATAATGAAGCGGGCTGTACAGATTTCAAAATAGGGTTGCAATGCATACCATAGCATTACAAAGGTATACGATTTTGGCATTTGGTGGAGATACCGACCACTGCCAAAACATTGGATGCCGGTCGGGTACAATCCACATTAACTATCTAACCCCAAGGGCTTGCCCAATGCCCACAATTATTTGATTCACGTCTTTGATGTGCAATTTCAAAGGGCGACTTGCCAGTGATATTTTTCTTTTTGGGGGGGCTCCATTTCTGATTCCATTGGGTCCATGCCATCAAATGTTGCTGCTCTATGGTCCCCCTCCCCATATATTTCTTATGAGTTTGACACATATGGTAGACTTTTATATTAAGGTCAGACTTTGCCATTCCCCACATTTATACCACCTACAACTTCTTCAATAAACCTCATTTATCCTTAAACTCGAATACTTTTATCTCTTACTAATCATTTTGATGATATGACATTATGAGAGTACGTCGGGTTGAGGAACTACAAATGGAAAAGGCCGTCAAGTTCATGAATTAGAAATAGTTCAAGGATCAAACTGAAAAATGTTTTCAAGATTAGAGACTAAAAATTGCTTTATCCCAATAATGTTTGCATATATTAGATGGGTCGGATTGATTTCGAATTTGAACCTCGGATTTTTGGGTCGAATTTTTATTCGAATAATGTATAGAATTCCTCAGCAAAAGCAAACAAACGAGTGAGTCAAGAAAAGGTGGATTCACAGGGCTCCCGTTGAATTTTAGGACAGGTTGGGGGTGATAACATGTTAATTGGTTTGAGGTATATTTAACTTTTCAGTCAAAAGGAGCATAGATTGCCAAGTGCAGCTAAAGATTGAAGAAGCTGGTCTAAACAAAAGTAACCCATGTCTTCAATTTTACTGCTGCTTCATATAAAATATGCTCCTCTCTTTTCTTCTCTTTTTTATACTTTACAGCTGTAAGCAAGAAAATAATACATAATTCACAAGGGAAAAATTAATAAATATTAGATTACCATTTGATTTAGTGTAATGAAACATTAAGTCTTTTAAATTAGAATATTAACGTCAAAAATAAAATAAGCTGAATTGAGAGAGTAATTTTTATATAAATAAAATATAAATAGTTATAAAAAGTACATCAAAATTATTAAAGGTTTTTATCCAAATTTACAGTGCAAGTGATTTAATAAGAGCAAAGTCAAAAAGGATAAATATTAAGTATCATTCCACAATTATTGCTGCTATGCGTACATGTGGACTCCAAAATCTCAACTCCGAATAAAATTACATTAAAATCTAAAAAATAATTTAATAGTATATTAATACCATTAATATTCGGTTTGTTATAATTTGCTTCTTATCGGATATAATTATGGTTTTACTGTTAGTAATGATTTTGATTACAGAGTTGGTATAGGTATAGTTGCATGAACATATTGAATAATAAATTTTAACGAAATATGTTAAGAGTGTTGATTATTGGATTATAATTTATAAATAAAAATGTAAATGGATTTTATTCTTTCATTTTATGAAAATTAAGAAGGTAGTCTCTCTATTTTAATTTGTCAAAATTCAGTCCCGTATTTTATAAAATCTTACGAGTTGGTCAAGTTGTCAGTGAATACATGAAATATAACTTTTGACTTTTTTTGCTAATTTGTTGCATATAAATCGATAAATTTTAAAATCATAGATTTAACATCAAGATTTAACAATGTTATCTAGTTGAATTTCTCAGATATTATAGAGTACAAAAATCAAAATTTAACAAATTAAAAATAGATAGACTAACTTCTCAACTCTCATAAAAAGATATAACGAGGTTGATCCAAGTGGTAAGTAACTTGGTATTATTTAAGCATGTTTTGAGTTCGATACTTTGTGTACGCAGAAAAATTTTACTGAGGGACTCACTCACCAAAATCAAGTGTGAGACTTGAAATTTTCCGAATTAGACAGGACAAAATCCTAGAAAATCGAGAGGGAAAGAAAAAATAATATAAAAATTCCAAAGATGATTATATAATTATAATATATTAAATTGATACAAATAACCCAACCTTAAGCATGTTTGGGATCAAGATGTTTCCCTTTGAAATATATATATATATATAGGCATAATGTTAAAAAATACCCCTAACGTTTGACTGAATAGTATTTTTAGCCTATATTTTTTGAAGTAATTTAACCTTTAATATTTTATTTTGGGTCAACATGACCCCTCTACTAATGAAAATTGTTAATCAACTGACGATAAATGACTTGAAATGATGTGACAAACCTACATGGCAGTACACGACGCGATAGTAGTGTCATATGGACTAATATGTTGACTTTACAGAATGACACATGAGCCAAAAAATAATTTTAAAAAATTGTATAAAATATTTTTTTCTTCTGATGTGTCATTCTGTCAAGTCATTTCAAGTTGTCTATCGTCAGTTAAAAAAATATTTTCATCCGCATATGGGTCATTTTGACTTAAATTGAAACGTTGGGAAATAAATTGCTTCAAAAATAAATAGAGACTAAAGTGACTATCCTATCTAACGTTAGGGACATTTTGTGGTTATATATATATGATGAGAACTTGTAGGCATCTGCTACATTATACAACGTACCAACCATAAAGTAGAGAAGAATAAGAAAAAGGACCCAAAGACAATGTTTCATTGTATCAAAGATTTTGTCTCCCAATATCCAAATTCACCTCTTTTCCTTTTTTTTTTGTCTAACCTTTTTATATGGATTTCACGAGAAATTGTGTTATTGTAAAATGTTCATGTCATGATACATTTTAATTTGTCATTTCATGTTATATTTTTTTTGAAAATTCTATTCTACTTCTACCTAGAGGGAGGAGAAAAATCTAGGTGAAAGCAATGCTCCTGAGGGGTCTTGAACCCGGGACCTAAGGGGAAGAGAGTGGAGCAGGTGAGCGTGCTCTGACCACCAGGTCGTCATCGCATGCTCCATTTCATGTTATATTTATTACAATCATATTACATCTAATAATATTATTTGAATAGTATATAATCTTGTAATTGTTAATCTAGTTTACACATAATAATTAATTTTGAAATTTAACCATCATAATTGAATTTTATCTATTTGCTTATTCCATAATCGAATACTATCTTATATACTTCATCTTTTCATTAGAATATATCGGCCATGTTTGATAATTAGCGGATAGTTGATAACGGATAGCGGATTGCATTAGTTGATAGCTAATAGCTGATTGTATTAGCTGATTTGACTAGCGGATTATATTAGCTGATTGTATAAAAGTGTTTGGTAAAATTAGCTTATAGCTGTTAGATTATTTAAACAAGTAAAATGACATATAATGACATGATTATATTCAATACTTGTTTGAATAGTTTATTAGTTATCAATATTTTGTATCTAATTAATATTAATTAGATCTATAAAATTATTTTTAATATAACTTTTCTAAACATATTTGAATTATTTATATATTAATTTATTATTTTTATAGTTATTTTTATATAATTTAATTAATTAATAAATTTAAATACACATATAAATTTGTAATAATAAAAAGAAAAAATAAATAGGATTAGCTTATAAATAGGGTGAGAAAATATTTACTTTAGGTTATTTTAAGATTTTTGGTAACTAGTAAGGGTAAAAAAATCTTTGCAACTCTAATATCAAACCTCTAATCTCAAAAAACTCCTATTATGAGCTTTTTCAAAATTAGCGGTTTCACCCCAATCCGCTCTTTCAATCTTCTATTCACTTTTAATTATGCGTCAAACCTCTAATTTTTGCCCAAACATCTCTTTACCAAACATGGCCATCATCTATTGGGATACTTAATCACCTAATTAAAATATATTAAAAGATATAAATTAAGTTTAGTTTGATTAGCATTATCGTATATATAATATATATAAGGATATGTGATAAATATGCTTCGATGCTCAATAATCTTGTATGAGTGAGAAAGGGTTTGTCTAATATCATCTTTTGAGAAAACTTGTTTGATCTAATGGTGAACAATAGTTCGCCCCTAAGAGTTCCAATCACAAGACTAACAATGTGAATAGGTGTGCGAGTTTGTACATTTTTTATACTTGCTTCCACACACACATATATAGACATTAAAGTAATCAATTAAAAGTCAAGAACTTTTAGAGCAAGTATTAAATTTCTCTGTTTCTTCTTATTACTATATTCACTTTTGGTCCAATTATTTATACCACTCAATTTAAGAAGTAATTATTTTTTGAGCAAGCACATTTATCTAGTTGTTCAAGCTGATCATCTTTGTTTTCTTAAATTCCTTTAAGTCGTGAATTCTAAACCTATTAGGAATACTTTTTCTTTTTTTCCTTTTTAGAGTCCCCCTCCCCTCTTAACATGAATAAGATTAAAATTAGAATTTATAAAAAAATAATAATTATTTTTTGACATGGAAAATTGAAAGTAAAATACTAAACTTAAAGAAATAAAAAATTGAAATTAAAAGAAGAGGCGGGTAAAATAGTGGGTAAGGATGCTCGCTATATCTTTATAGGAATAGAAATCTTTTGTCTTGTTTTGTCTCTATATTTATATTTTAATATTAAAAAAATAGATTTAAAATTTATGATTAATGTTTAGGGTATTAAGTATATAATGTATTTTTAAGGTTTAAGGTTTAAAATTTAAAAATTTAGAATTAAAGTTTAAAACTTAATTTTTAATGTTGAGATATAAAAATAGGGTAAACTACAACGGAGGTCACTCAATTACAGGTAAGGTTACATTTAGGTTACTCAATTATTAAAAGATATATTTGGGTCACTCAATTATGGGTAAGGTTACATTTGGGTCACCCAATCATTTAATGTTACATTTGGATCACTCAATTATAGGTAAGGTTACATTTGAGTCACCCTTCATATTTAAAAAAAGTATATCAATTTGTGTATTAGATTAATTAATGATTTCAAATGAAGTACTCTAATGTTAATGAGAGTATACAAGTGATTTATAAGAAAAATTGACTAAATTGATGTACTTTTTTAAATATGAAGGGTGATGCAAACGTAACATTACCCATACTTTAGTGACCCAAATATAACCTTTAATAATTGGGTGACCCGAATGTAACCTTACCTATAATTGAGTGACTTAAATGTAACTTTTAATAATTAAGTGGCCTAAATATAACTTTACCCATAATTAAGTGGCCTAAATATAACTTTACCCATAATTAAGTGGCCTTTATTGTAGTTTACCCATAAAAAATAACACCGACCAAGAAACAGATAAATTTTGTTCATATTTATAGATTCAATATTCCCCTCCATTCCAACATGCGAAAAAAGTAAAAGAAGTTGTTCTGCCCGCGCCCTTTGAAAAGATTAGATACTATTTTATCTTCTTTTTAATAAATATATTCTATTTTTAAAGGGAAATTCCCAAGACAATAAATAATTAATTAAAGTTTTAATATCAGGTTTTGATGTAAATAATAAGCCATTATCTGATTCGAAAGATAGGAGAGTTTACTTTCATAATCATTCCGGTTTGATTTTGGTAGAAATCTTGAGGGACGTTTGATTCACAGAATATAAAATTATCTCTGAAAATAGGATTACCTGATACAGGGAATGTTACATTATCTTGTTTGGTTCATTTGGTAGGAATATAAGATTGTAGTGTTTGGTTAGATGAATATAAGATTAATTGGAAGTAAAATTTATCAACTTGTTCTTATGATATATTTTTTTAACAAGTTAATTTTTAATTATTAAATTAAAAATATTTACATAAAAATTTATAGAACTATTTTCGTTACATTACCTAAAATTTGCAACAACAAAAAATATATTTATAATATAATTAACATTATTAAATTATTTTTAAAAAATGTTTTATATTTATATACATTTATTCCTTTTTAATTTTTTTGTGAACATCAAAATATTAAATGTTTAATATGCTTAGATTTTTAATTTTTTTATTACTTTTGACCATTTATCAAACAAATTAAAGTAAATAATAAAACAAATTTAAAAGTAGTAAATAAAAATAAATAAATTAACCTACTGAATTTTTTAAGATAAAAAATATCTTATAAATCAAATAATAAAATTAATAACATCTAGTCTTAACGCATTCATTCTCAAGCAATATACAATCTCATCTTATAGCCCTAGAAACATCATAAATACAATTAGGGGTGCTTAACGAGTTGAGCAGCTCGTGAGCTGCTCGAACTTGACTCGGTCAAAACTCGGTAAACGCTCGGCTCGACTCGAACTCGACTCGAGACCTTAATGAGTTGAGTTGATCAAAGTCTAACCCGACTCAATAAGTTCAAGAGCAGCTCGTTATTTTTTTAAAATATTTTTTTAGTAATTGCAAGATTTGTTATGTATCATTGAACTTTTTTTTCAAGAATTCTTTTAATATGTTAGTTTAATGTATTTGTGGATTGTTACTTTAGTTTTAACATGTTAGTTTGGTGAACTTGTGGATTGTTACTTTAGTTTTAATATGCTAGTTTGGTGTATTTGTGGATTGTTAGTTTGAAATTTAGACTTTGAAAGTGCTTTATATACTCTTTTGATAATTTTTGGTTAAATTTGTTAATTTATGTCTATATTAAGCCTCATACAGTATTACTAAATTTTACTTTTAGTTAAAAATGAGGTAAATTTTTTAGTGAGCTTAACGTGCAACGAGCCGAGCTTAACGAGCAACGAGCAGAGTTGAGCAACAAATTTTTAACGAGCACGAGTCGAGCACAATTTTAACGAGCTTAACGAGCAACGAGTCGAGCAGCAAATTTTTTTAACGAGCACGAGTCAAGCAGTGTCCAACTTGCGATCGACTTGCTCGATAAGCACCCCTAAATACAATATTAATAAAATGTACAATAAAATATTACAACATTATCTAAATATACACAACACCATTTATATATTAAACTAATATTAAATACAAATATTTAATAAATTTACACCATAAATAATTAGTTACCTAATTAAAAATGCAATAAAGGATCAACATGAACATAATTCATTATCATAAGGATAATATTGTCTAAAGAGGAAGGAATTGTGTAATACCTAAGAAAACGAGGGGAATAGCATTCTCACCATTTGAAAAAAATAACAATTCTTGAAAAAAATTATTACCCATAATAATCATCTTTTCTGCGAACCAAACGCACCCTTAAAATTCACCATTTAATTTTTTTCTCATGTAAAATAAGTCAAATTATATAAATTTAATGTATATTATCTCTTGTAAATGACGTACCAATAAACCGGAGCAAAACCATAAATTTTGAAAATAATTCTCTCTTTTCTTAGGAAAGTTCTCGTACAAGTTTTAGTATTCATTTGTAACTTTTTGTTTTTCTTTGGTGTTGGATTTGTCATTGCTCCTCCGGTTATGAATGTTCGGTTTTTAGTATATGGATCTAGTGAGGTGTTAATAATGCCACTTAATATCTTGTTAAGAGTGCTTTAATGAAAAAGTTATTCTTTATAATATTTTGATTGTTATTAAATATGAGTAAAGTTAATTTTTTATATTTTTAAAAATAATGTTTAAAATATACATTTTATTTATTCAAATAGTGTTTTTGACAGAAATATCAAATATTTAAATTAAAAAATAAACAGTCTAAAAGTATTTTTATTATACTTTTCAAAGTAGTATCAAAATAATCTTTAATTTAAGCAGATTGATATTGCTTAATAAGATCTTGAATTAAAAATTTTGTATATATAAAAAAATTCTTGCTAAAAGACTTATCATCAAAATCATATGTACGATATGAGTCAGCACAAATTAGTTAAAGGAAAGTCATTGGTAATTGGAAAGACAATAAAAATAATCCTTAGTTTAATCTAATTTCAAGTAAATAAAGGAAGAAAAAGGGAAGAAGATTCGAACAAATAAAGTCAAGGAGGAAGGAGACATCCCCCCATTTGTTTAAAGTCTACGACTCTGAGACAAGCCAAAATGGTAAGCATAAAAGGCATTTTGTGGGCATTGTCTCGCCTGTCGTTTACTGCCTCAACCTTCTCTCATCATTTTTCGCGGTGTAATTATTCCCTACATTTTTTTTATCGTGTTTTAGTTTTTCCAATAAATTGACATCAATTATATTTGTAATTTTCTTTTAAGTTGAAAAAACATAATATCCAAGAACCAATTTGACTTAGTCGTTAAGGGAATAGTTATTATTTTTTCTGCTCATCCCCTTGTGTCCTGGTGGCAAAGGTAGATGTTCATCATCCCTTGAGATCCGAGTTTGAGCACCAGTAATACATATTTTGTGTGACGTCTTTAAAAAAGACTACAAAATAATTAATAAAAACCCCCTTTCATATACAGTTATGAACAATATAAAATGAGTTAAATAATATTTTTATTGTGCACTCAATTTTTTAAGGTTTTATCTTAATTAATTTAGACTGGTTCACATCACACATCTAATTTTAGTAACTGACTTTTTTAACGAATTTTTTTATATATATATAAAAATTTCGAACTCAAGATCTACTTTAAACAATATCAAACTATTTATTATTTGTATCAGCTTCCTTAGTTAAATAATTTACTATAACAAAGGATAATGGTGATTGGTGACCTTAAACAAAAGGGGTAGCACTTAAAACGAGGTCAAAGTCAAAAACTCAAAATCCAAAAGTTTAAAACCAAACCCACTGACCGACAACTTATTTCTTCCTTCGACATGCAAACAAACAAAAAAACAAACCCTTCTTTCCCCTTTGAATTATATATATTATTATATATTCCTCAGTCGGACAGCAATTTTCCATAACCAAACACACTATGCCATTAAATACCTAATGAATAAATAAATAAAACGATTGTGTCAGTCATTTTCTTTTGCCAAATGGGTCTAATTCTAAACTTAATGAGACCAATTGCATTTGTACAAAAAAATAAAACAAAATTTTTCTGAATTTATTATACATAATGAAGATGGAAAAGAAACATATAGAGAACCAAACTCCATACATTCTTCAATTTCAATGCAATGGGGGGACATAAGCATAATCAATTATAGAACTTTTTTGGAGCAAGAGAGAATTAAGAAGGGCTGCCAACGATGTCTACAAAGACTCGGTTGAGTGATGGCAAACGCATTACTTGTTCTTGGGTTCTGCTCTTCTTAAAAGGTGGCTCAGCCGATGAGGACACCGAGCTATCACTGCCAAACGCACCGTCAATAGGAGCCGCCTTCTCAACCTTCCTCTTACATGCAGCATTGCCTTGGGGTGGTGGTGGTGTTGATAGATCCAGGATGAGATTGTAACAGTCGTTTACTTTTTCCTGTTTGCCAAACAAGTGGGGAAACAATGAAGATAAAGCAATAATATTTAATGATATGCAAATAATTTGGACTTTGGAGAGACCAAATTAACTAACCTTGCTTATTTTAAGAACACTCAGCAGCTGGTTTTGGTAGTCAATGGGATTGAAAAGCTCGACTTGGTTTATAACGTGCATCATTGTTGCAGTGGCCAATACAGAGGGACGATAAAGGACAGATCTTGAATCTAAAAAAACACCCAAAAGAGATGAGAAAACAGACACAACAGGCAAAGGGGTTATGTTGTTTTGTAATGAGAGTGGACTTACCAGAGATTACAGACAGAAGGAGACGCTCGCATCTCCTGAGAAACTCCCAATGGAGATGGGTTTTCAACCCGAGTCTTCTTATGATATGGTCGAGAAATGAAAGCGGTGTAACGGGGTGCATCTTCCATTCCAGAGTGGAGAGTACCAAAAGCTCCATTCTTTGTATAGTTTTGGACTCGAAAACGTGCTTTGTTTCCTCGACCTGAAACCAAATGAAAAAAAAACAATTATGGAAGAGAGTTTCAGAGAAGGATGTGTTGTAAGAAAGATTGTTGTTTTGGGACATACTTGTAGGTCTAGAAGGAAAGGCACTTGTGTCTCTTCAACTTTTGCAGCCAAAGAGAGACAAGTGACGGCCACGAGTTGGATCATCCAAGGCTTGTCTCTTTGGAACCGGAAGCTGCTGAGGAGCCTGTCGAGATAGTTAATGGAAAGTACGGCCGTGTGAGTTGTGAATCCGTACCGAGCATTGACTTTGAGCATCCACTCCACCGCCTCACGCCGAGCCATTGCTTGATACTCATCGGTTCCCACTTCAAAACAAGACTTCTGCTGCTGCTGCTCTGTTTCTTTAGAGGAGAGTGAAAGAAGCTCTTCGTCTTCCCAAAACAAATCTTGCTCCATCAACAAAAGTGGGGGAAATGAAGGGCTTCCGGCATTGTTATACCCCATAGACGAACTCTCTTCTTCTAAAACTTCACCTGCATCATCCCATTCCTCTTCTTCGCAGTAGAGACTAGTATCTAGCAGGAAGGGAGGGTGATTCTGTTGTTCATATTGTTGTATTGCCATCTTCTTCTTAGTGGAAGAAGAGGGTTTTGGAGTCAGTATAGGAAGGAAAACGTCCCTGAATGAAAGCTTGTTGAGAGACCCATCTCTGTTTTGGTGGCTAAGAGTGTAGAGATGCTGATAATATAGGTCTATAGAGGGGAGGGATACAGAGAACTTGGAGAAAGAGCAAAAGGCATAGAAGAAATAACAAAAATTAAAAGAGGGTCGATTTTTTTTATGAGAGTGGTTTTCACGCTTGTCTTTTTTATTTTAAATACAATATTTTGAATTTTATGGAATATATGGTATTATGATACATTATTTATCCTTTTTTTTTTTATCTAAACATCATCTTTTAAAAAAGGGTAAACTACTGTGCAGGTCCCTTATGTTTAACGAGTGTACAGAGTTAGTCACCACTTTTGAAAAGTGCATATTAGTAGTCCTCTACGTTTTCGATGTGTAAATACTTGGTCACTCCGACGTTAACTCCGTTAGTCCCCTAACGGAATGCTGATGTGGCGAAAGGATAAATTACTGCAATAGCCATTAAAATTTATCTCATGTACATTTTTTCTCCTCAATTTAAAAAAGTAAACATTATAGTCACTAATAAAACTGTTTCTTTATAATTTCACCCTTAAATTTTTAAAAATTCATTTTTCAATCCTAAAACTTTACAATCAATTAACACAATAATATTATAAATGCTTAGATGAAAAATAGGTGCCCAAAGTATACCCTTTGAACTTAGGTGCCCAAATTGCTCCTATTTAATAACTCAAACTTAAAAATTTAGTCCACTAACTACTAAAAAATTCGAGTTATTTGAATTTTTATTTTATAATTCAAACTTTATTTTAAATTTTTGAGTCGAGTTTATGAAATTATGAGTCGAGTATTTTCACATCAAACCAAAAAATTTAATTTTTTCGAGTCAAGTCGAGTTATTGGAATTTCTATTTTATAATTCAAACTTTATTTTGAATTTTTGAGTCGAGTTTATGAAATTATGAGTCGAGTATTTTCACATCAAACCAAAAAATTTAATTTTTTCGAGTTAAGTCGAGTTATTGGAATTTCTATTTTATAATTCAAACTTTATTTTGAATTTTTGAGTCGAGTTTATGAAATTATGAGTCGAGTATTTTCACATCAAACCAAAAAATTTAATTTTTTCGAGTCAAGTCGAGTTATTGGAATTTCTATTTTATAATTCAAACTTTATTTTGAATTTTTGAGTCGAGTATATGAAATTATGAGTCGAGTATTTTCACATCAAACCAAAAAATTTAATTTTTTCGAGTCAAGTCGAGTTATTGGAATTTCTATTTTATAATTCAAACTTTATTTTGAATTTTTGAGTCGAGTTTATGAAATTATGAGTCGAGTATTTTCACATCAAACCAAAAAATTTAATTTTTTCGAGTCAAGTCGAGTTATTGGAATTTCTATTTTATAATTCAAACTTTATTTTGAATTTTTGAGTCGAGTTTATGAAATTATGAGTCGAGTATTTTCACATCAAACCAAAAAATTTAATTTTTTCGAGTCAAGTCGAGTTATTGGAATTTCTATTTTATAATTCAAACTTTATTTTGAATTTTTGAGTCGAGTTTATGAAATTATGAGTCGAGTATTTTCACATCAAACCAAAAAATTAAAATTTTTAAATACTAGACCTGATCTTAAAGGTTACTGCGGTGCCTAAGATTTGAGCATAAATGATTGTTATATGTAATGTGAGGAACTTTGTGCTGTGCAAATGCAATAACAACATAAGGTTTCAGGTTGACACACATCCGTATTTCTCAAACTTCAGACTTTCCAACTTCACAAGTTGTATAATTCCAATAAACTCGACTTATAATTTCATAAACTCGACACAAAAATTGAAAATAAAGTTTGAATTATAAAATAGAAATTCCAATAACTCGACTTAACTCGAAAAAAATAAATTTTTCGGTTTGATGTGAAAATACTCGACTCATAATTTTATAAACTCGACTAAAAAATTTAAAATAATGTTTGAATTATAAAATAGAAATTTCAATAACTCGACTTGACTCGAAAAAATTAAATTTTTTGGTTTGATGTGAAAATACTCGACTCATAATTTCATAAACTCGACTCAAAAATTCAAAATAAAGTTTGAATTATAAAATAGAAATTCCAATAACTCGACTTGACTCGAAAAAATTAAATTTTTTGGTTTGATGTGAAAATACTCGACTCATAATTTCATAAACTCGACTCAAAAATTTAAAATAAAGTTTGAATTATAAAATAGAAATTCCAATAACTCGAATTTTTTAGTAGTTAGTGGACTAAATTTTTAAGTTTGAGTTATTAAATAGGAGCAATTTGGGCACCTAAGTTTCAAAGGGTATACTTTGGGCACCTATTTTTCATCTAAGCATTTATAATATTATTGTGTTAATTGATTGTAAAGTTTTAGGATTGAAAAATGAATTTTTAAAAATTTAAGGGTGAAATTATAAAGAAACAGTTTTATTAGTGACTATAATGTTTACTTTTTTAAATTGAGGAGAAAAAATGTACATGAGATAAATTTTAATGGCTATTGCAGTAATTTATCCTTTCGCCACATCAGCATTCCGTTAGGGGACTAACGGAGTTAACGTCGGAGTGACCAAGTATTTACACATCGAAAACGTAGAGGACTACTAATATGCACTTTTCAAAAGTGGTGACTAACTCTGTACACTCGTTAAACATAAGGGACCTGCACAGTAGTTTACCCTTTAAAAAAATTATGTTCTAAAACAAACAAACAAAAGAACAAACTCCTTTCATTTTCTCTTGAAAGCTGCTCCATGTACTCTCTGAACGATCTTTCTTTCGGCGGGTTGAAGGTTTTCGATTTTTAAGTCCAAAGTAGACACTTTCGGGGAATATGTCTGGTCTTGAGTCACTGTTCTTCGTCTCCCTTCTTCTCCACTGGTAACTTTCTCGCCTTTCTACTCCAACCGAGCCTGCTATAGAACCTCTTCGCGTATTGTTTCTTTCTCTTGGCCAGCTTTCCCTTACCTTTTCAAGAACAACTATGAGCTGGATCACCCCTCTGGCATCCCAAAATGAGGGAAACACTTTTGTTTCCCAACTCCAACATCACCATGATTCGGAAACTCCTACTAATGCCAATCTTGAAACCCTTGACTTAAATGAGGATTGTGAGGTCAACTATGCCATTAAGAACCATGCTTTGGTAGGTAAGATCCTGTCGGACGTGTCGGCAAAGCATCTTACCATCAATGCCATCCTCCGAAAAACCTAGAAGTGCTCTAATTTGGAATGTCGTGACTTGGGAAAGAATATTTTCCTCTTCGTGTTCTAGTCACCTCAGGACGGACTCATGATTCTAGGCAACCGTCCGTGGGCAGTTCAGGACCGCCTACTGATTCTGAAAGAGTGGCTGTCGGAAGTTGCTTTCGAGGAACTGGACTTCTCAACAGAAGAGTTCTGGATCCAAGTTCACAATCTTCCAATCACTTTGATCACACCGAAAAACACTAAAAAGATTGGAAACCTTTTTTCCGTGTTGCTTCGGTTCAAATATCGACAATCGAAGCAAAGTAAAATGGGATGGGCAACTGAACCTGAGAGTGGCGATCTGGTGGAGGATCCACTGAAAAACATGATTTGTTCTCAACCGAAAAAACTTCAACCCAATTGAAATCTCCTTCAAATATGAGAGACTTCCAAAATTCTGCTACAAGTGTGGAAGAATCGGGCATGGTAAGAAGGAATGCTAGTTTAACACCAACTTGTTCAAGTTGTCTAGAAGGTTCGGGCCTTGGTTGCGAGCTTTGCACGTTTGGGAACGGATAACGGCCAGGCTACATGCCAGTCACGGCGAGTTTCAACCATTGAAGGAAGCTCCATTATCCGCAATCCCTCTGATGTAGAAAACAAGAAACCAACAAAGGACAAAGCATACCTTTGCTCAAAGGAGATCATATATTTCTCGGTTTCCACCCCGAGGGTACGAGGTTGCTTGGGTCAACCACTGATGGGACTGCTTCTTCAAATTCTCACATTATTTCCATTTATGGAAAAGGCTCTCTACAACCTTCTTCTTGTGTTGAGGTAAAAGAAGATGTTGCCAGTCCCTATGCAACAAATGATACCTTGGCGACCAAGCTTTCGAGGGTGGAAGCGATCATAGTTGGAGTCAATTCAAGCCAACACCTCTCCTCGAGCATCACTCCAGATGAGCTATAGAGTAATATGATAACTGAAGGTGCTAGCAACCTTAGCGTCCCTGGCAATTGAAAACATAAAAGAATGAAAACTGTTGAAGAATCCTTCTTCGTGGCCAAACGACGTGAGTTATGGCAGTACATCTCTGATGGAATCTTTCAAATTTCACCCAGAAATATGTGTCCATCTATTTCCAAGAGTCAGCAGTTCTTAAAATTCGTTAAATAGATTTTAGCCCTTATTTGTTTTTAAATTATTCAAAAGCCATAATTGTAGGAACTAAAGCAACTTGCTCATGAAGCATTCATAACTTAATAAACTGTACATAAATAACAAGGAAACAGAGCCAACCTTGGTGCAATTTAGATGGTCGTGCATTGGCTTGCAACCATGGTCCTTCTAGTGGCTTCTGAATAATAATAATACCATGACTCTTAGTTTTTCCTTCTAAATTCTTAAGTGCTAAGTACGAATAACTTAATCAACTACACTAATAACAATCTTAGTGATAAGATTTAGTATTACAACTATACTGGAAAATAGCATTATCGAAGCCACATAGCCTAGCATAAAAAACTTTCAGAAAAAAGAATGATTTGACTTAAAATATTACTAGAAAATATGCACATAACATTTAAAATATTCTATTGTATAAGTTTTTGCACGTCATCTAGAACTTCATATTGCCCACGGTCCCAATTGCATAAGGAAATTCTAAAAGAATCATAAGTTGACAGGGAATTTGTTTCTCTGTCGGTCCTCTGCAGAAACACTATATATACCATTGCTAATCATGTGCCTACAATGATGCCAATATATTTGATTTAGCAAGAACCTAAAAAGATATTATTGCGTTTACCGTTTCTTTAAATTCCATCTCACACACATCAAGTAATTGTAGACTAAAGACTGTTTAAAACTTGCTCCAGGCAAATAAAATGAATAATTACCCATAACTATAAATATTTTGCTCAAGCTTGCATTATATTGCAAAATATAATATAGACAGAAACACACGTGCACGTGAGTGCTTGTTTGTTTGTATGCATATATAGAAGCATGGAGAACAGACACCACAAACAAACTTCTTAAGAAATCATATAAAAAGATGAAGGATACTTCATGAATTCTAATTCATGGAGTCAATAAGAATGGTATTATACCTTTGTTCGTACAAATAACAACACCAGGCTGTAGGTATGAACAATTGCTTTAAAATTTTCAGGCATATTTAAAGGAGAGATGGATTGTGCCCAAATAGATAGAAATCATAAAAGTTATCTGATGACTACTTAATCGAAGAGGTAAAGCTTAAAATAGGTTGACAAACAAAAAGAAAGTTCATGTCAGATAAAGGAAAAGAAAAAAAATGTGCATGGCTGATTGAAAGGGAGGAATGTGAAGACATTACTGGATCTTCAACTGAAGTATTTGTTGCTTTTTCATCTTCTATTGTTGCTGGTTGATTCATCTTTATATTGTAAGCTCGGCCGTAACTTGACTTCAGTCGGTTCAGAATGCTTGGACTACTGAGTTGTGCACTGTCAGCACCTACAGTCCTATTTTCATTTATGGTATATGATTGCTTTTTAGAAGTCAACCTGTCTTGCATGGAAAAGCCATTGATGTTTCCAACCTTACTGTCTCCAGATTTTTCTTTACCTTTTGTACCCAACTTATAAAAAAGTTCAGTCGAAGAAGAAAATACGGATACAATTCTTGAGAGTGTTTTCTGCAAATTAAAGGCTTTCTTTATGCTGAAAAAAACATAAAACTAGAAACCCGACAAGAATTTAACAGTACTAAGCAGTATCCTATGGGGAATTAGTGCGAATAGAAAACAAACACAAAGGATTCACTCTCCTTAACAAAAACATGAGTTCTCAACAGGCGCAAATCAAAAGCAAAGACAAAGGACTCACTATCCTTCTCATCACCGAATTTTCTTTCTTAAACCCATCAAGCACTTAATAAACGACATAATCATTTTTTTTCGAAAATAAAGGCATAGAAGAGTACCCACAACTCTTTTTTTTCTCTCGTTTTGGTTCTATTTTTTCGATCCTATCAAGACCATTCTTGGATCGTCTGATTCATAAATAATTAGGTTGAACAGATGTATCTTTCATTCTTTTAGACAATGTCACCAAGGGAAACTATTGGGCCCATGTTAGGGTACCCAACAGATTCGTGATAAGGAATTTTGGTTTGGGTAGATCCCTAGGACATTGAACAAACACTAAAGACGGCAACGGCGGGATCAAAGAGTTCAGGTAATATGAACTGACGACGGCAAACACTCATCCATTATCCACACAACCACAAAATGACATAGACCCTACCCTCTCAACTCACGACAATAACCATATGTTACCCCCAACCAAAACCCTTCTTCCCCACTCTCAAAACTGATCATAAACTAACACCTAACAACACACCAACCACAAAATTGCATAAAAACAATGACAAATAAAAGATGACTAAAACCTTACACAAAACCCATGGTAAAAACATCTCGATAGCAACCCAAAACACCCAAACTCGACCACGATTTGAATGGAAACCAAGGAACCACTGGATCAGACGACAAATGGAGCAAGGCGATTGCATAAAAACAATGACAAACGAAAGATGACTAAAACCTTACACAAAACCCATGGTAAAAACACCTCGATAGCAACCCAAAACACCCAAACTCGACCACGATTCGGATGGAAACCAAAGAACCACTGGATCGGACGACAAACAGAGCAAGACGATGAATTCAACGTTGCAAAACGGTCGAAAAAAGCTGAAATGGGTGAAAGTTTGGTGGCTAAACGAAAGGAATGGCAAATTTGGGGAAATGAGAAACTGATGATCTTGCGCAGAATCTTTCTTCCAACTCATTAGGTTCCCAAAATATGATATATATGTACGATTCTTAAACCTTCATTAGAAACTCGACGAAACCAAAGGCATAGAATAAAACATAAATTGAGAACATATTACAGAAGAAACACAGAATAAATTGATAGAGAAAGAGCATAGAATTTTCATGGTGGAACAACAGAAACAAATTATAATACAAAAAAACATAGTCTCGAGAAATGGAACAATAAATTAGGGCAGAGGTTTCGATTAAAGTTTTAAATCGGCAATTTTGGTAACTCTAAAAAATGTTTTAGTAGCACGATGGTTTCGATGGAACAAAAAAATGTTTTTGGTAACTCTTATTTACGTCCATACAAAATTTTACTTTTTTCACGCGGATCACGAGTTTGAAACCATCGTGCAACTAAAACATTTTTTAGAGTTCCCAATACCGCCGAATTAAAACTTTAATCAAAACCTCTACCATAATTTATTGCTCTATTTCTCGAGACTATATTTTTTGTATTATAATTTGTTTCTACTGTTTCACCATAAAAATTCTATGCTCTTTCTCTATCGATTTATTCTTTATTTTTTCTGTAGTCTATTCTCAATTTATGTTTTATTCTATGCCTTTGGATTCGTCGAGTTTCTAATGGAGGTTTAAGAATCGTACATATATACAATATTTGGGAACCTAATGAGTTGGAAGAAAGATTCTGCGCAAGATCATCAGTTTCTCACTTCCCCCAATTTGTCGTCCCTTTCGTTTAGCCACCTAACTTTCGTCCATTTCACCTTTTTTCGACCGTTTTGCAACGTTGAATTCATCGCCTTGCTCGGTTTGTTGTCTGATCTAGTGGTTCCTTGGTTTTCATCCAAATTATGGCCGATTTTCGGTGTTTTGGGTTGCTATCAAGGTGTTTTTACCATGTGTTTTGTGTAAGGTTTTAGTCATCTTTTACTTGTCATTGTTTTTATGCAATTTTATGGTTGGTGTGCTGTTAGGTGTTAGTTTCTGATCAGTTTTGAGCGCGGGGAGGACGGGTTTTGGTTGGGGGTAACATATGGTTATTGTCGTGAGTTGAGAGGGTAGGGTCTATGTCATTTTGTGATTGTGAGGATAATGGATAAGTGTTTGCCGCCGTTAGTTCATGTTGCATGAACTCTTTGATCCCGCTGTTGTCGTCTTCAATGTTTGTTCAATGTCCTAGGGATCTGCCCAAACCAAAATTCCTTATCACGAATCTATTGGGTACCCTAACATGGGCCCAGTAGTTTCCCTTGGTGACATTGGCTAAAAGATTGAAAGATACATCCGTTCAACCCAATTCTTTATGAATCAGACGATTTAAGAATGGTCTTGATAGGATCAAAAAAACAAAACCAAAACGAGAGTAAGAAAGAGTTGCATGTATTCTTCTATGCCTTTTTTTTGAAAAAAATGATTGAGTACGTCGTTTATTAAGTGCTTGATGGGTTTAAGAAAGAAAACCCAGTGATGAGGAGGACAATGAGTCCTTTGTCTTTGCTTTTGATTTGCGCTTGTTGAGAACTCATGTTTTTGTTAAGGAGAGTGAATCCTTTGTGTTTGTTTTTTATTCGCACTAATTCCCCATAGGATACTGCTTAGTACTCATAGTACTGTTAAATTCTTGCTGGATTTTTAGTTTTATATTTCTTTTTCAGCATAAATAAAGCCTCTAATTTGCAGAAAACACTCTCAAAAATTATATCCGTATTTTCCTCTTCAATTGCACTCTTTCAAAAGTTGGGTACAAAAGGTAAAGAAAAAATTGGAGACAATAGGGTTGGAAATATCGATGGCTTTTCCATACAATACATGTTGACTTCTAAAAAGCAACCATCTACCATAAATGAAAATAGGATTGTAGGTGCTGACAGTGCACGACTCCGTAGTCCAAGCATTTTAAACTGACTGAAGTCAAATTACAGTTGAGCTTACAATATAATTATAAAGATGAATCAACTAGCAACAAATAGAAGATGAAAAGGTAACAAATACTTCAGTTGAAGATCCAGTAATGTCTTCACACTCCTTCCTTTCAATCATCCATGCACAATTTTTTTCTTTTCTTTTATCTAACATGAACTTTCTTTTTGTTTGTCAACCCATTTTAGGCTTTACCTCTTTAATTAAGCAGTCATCAGATAACTTTTATGCTTTCATCTATTTGGGCACAATCCATCTCTCTTTTAAATATGCCTGAAAATTTTAAATCAATTGTTCATACCTACAGCCTGGTGTTGCTAATTGCACGAACAAAGGTATAACACCATTCTTATTGACTCAATGAATTAGAATTCATGAAGTATCCTTCATTTTTTTATATGTTTTTTTAAGTTTGTTTGTGGTGTCTGTTTTCCATGCATTTATACATGCTTACAAACAAACAAGCACTCACGTGCACGCGTGTTTCTTTCTATATTACATTTTGCAATATGATGCAAGCTTGAGCAAAATATTTATGGTTATGGGTAATTATTCATTTTATTTGCCTGGAGCAAGTTTTAAACAGTCTTTGTTCTACAATTACTTGATGTGTGTGAGGTGGAATTTAAGAAAGTGGTAAACGCAATAATATCTTCTTAGGTTCTTGCTAAATCAAATATATTGACATCACTGTAGGCACATTATTAGCAATGGTATATACATTGTTTCTGTAGAGGACCGACAGAGAAACAAATCTACTGTCAACTTATGATTCTTTTAGAATTTTCTTATGCAATTGGGACCAGGGGCAATATGAAGTTCTAGTTGAAGTGTAAAAACTCATACAATATAATATTTTAAATGTTATGTGCATATTTTCTAGTAATATTCTAAGTCAAATCATTCTTTTTTCTGATAGTTTTTTATGCTAGGCTATGCGGCTTTGATAATGCTATTTTCCAGTATAGCTGTAATACTAAATCTTATCACTAAGATGGTTATAAGTGTAGTTGATTAAGTTATTCGTACTTAGCACTTAAGAATTTCGAAGGAAAAACTAAAAGTAATGATATTATTATTCAGAAGCCACTGGAAGGACCATGGTTGCAAGCCAATGCATGACTATCTAAATTGCACTAAGGTTGATTTTGTTTCCTTGTTATTTTTGTACAGTCTATTAAGTTATGAATGCTTCATGAGCAAGTTGTTTTAGTTCCTACAATTATGACTTTTGAATAATTTAAAAACAAATAAGGGCTAAAATCTATTTAACGAATTTTAAGAAATGCTAACTCTTGAAAATAGATGGACACATTTGAAGGGAATTTGAAATGCAAATATGACATATTTTTCATCATCTTTGTGTATGCTCCTAAGAAGTGTAGCACAACTACTTTAAACTTCTCTATTCTGCTTGTTGGATTAGTGGATAGTAAAATTATTTTACTGTTTTAACTATGCATTCATCTTCGGCTATACTTTAAAAGATAATTCACTCTTTTATTTCAGGTGTTTTTCTTACGATGTATTATGTTTTGCAGAACTCTTGTATTGATACTATGATTCGAAGCTTTCAGTTGGCCTTTACCTTAAGAAGTATATCTCTGGAAGGAGGTAGGCCTTTGTTCATTGTTGAACATATTATGTGATCTTAAACACCAGTACATTGATTAAAAGTAATTAACTGAGGTATATACAACTCTATTCTTATTTAGTTTGGTAAAATATTGAGTTTTTTTTCTTATTGATCTTCTTACAATGTGTATAATTGATTTTTTCTCTTTTTAGGACAATAATTCTATCTTGCTAAATTGATGTAGTGCAGAAACTAGATTACTTGAGTAAGAACTGAAGAAAAAAATAGGGAGAAAATTCAAACTCCTAAATTATTGTTTTGGAAATAAACAGAAAGGTAAAAATAGAAATCAGATAAATTAGGATAATTTCACAGAGGAATATACTTAAATTTTGATGAACATCATGGCTATTCATCATTTGAGATTCATCTTCTGGATTCATCTCTTCATTTAACGAAGTCTTTATCTTTTGGTAGTGCCACTACAACCCTCAAGCCGGAGGTCCCTCTTTATCCTTGCAGCTCTTATGATCATTTTCTCATCAAAAGCCTACAATATACCCCCACTTTTTCCCTGGGCTAAAGCTTTACTTACAGAAAAAACGGTATGTGCAGCACTATTAATTGAGATTTTCTTGATTTATTTTCTTAATCCTCTTATATGGCCATGCCACATTGTTATCTTAAAATGTTAAAATTCAAATTGTAGCTGACTTTATTCTTTTATCTTTGTTTTAGGTTGATCCATTTCTGCGATTAGTCGATGCTTACAAGTTATAGACTGTTAATTCAGGAAAAATATTTGGATCAAAAGAAGTTGATGAAGATGCTTTGAAGTCACTTTCAGAAATACATTTAGCAGAGAACCAATCTAAAGAATCACTTGCAACCATGATAGTGAAGTTTTTTGGTAATTTGTCTTATGTATGGTCTTTATCTGTCTTGCTGTAAATTAGTTGCTTCACATTAAGGAGTAAGTATGAAATGCTAACATTTTAAATCATTCTGACAGCAAAAATCATCCAAAATAAGAAATCAGTTACTTAGAATTTCGTTCCTGGTGATGGATGTCTCTGTGGAACTAATCTATTCACGGAGACACCTGAACAAACATATAAATCTGAATCAACAGATAATCAATCTCCTGAAAAGGCAATCATGTTTCACATTCATTGTTCTCTGCTCCCAAATCTCCTCATAGAATTTCCTACCAAGTTTACAATGTTGTAATGTGCATGGCGAGCCTCCATTATTCACAGTAAACAATGATGTTTTCCCTACCACATTCAAAGGTCAAACAGCTGCCAGCACATGTTTGGCACCTCAACCTCAAAATCTACTGAGTGTTGATGAACTTCTTGATGCTTGGCACCTAAACCCTAAACTATAACCCCTTACCCCTAACCCTTAAACCCAGTCCAAACCCAAACGCGGTCTAAAACTGAACGTGGTCCAAGCCCGAACCTGGTCCATCACTGACACCGGTCCACTTTGACAACCTAGCCCAAAACAAAAACCGACCTAACCATAAGCACGGCCTAACCGGCCTGACGGCCGAGGACTTTGGCCGAAAACCCTAAGAACCCAACTCAAAAAGCCCAAAACAAATAAAACATTTAACCATCAACTAATCCGCCAAAAAACCCGTATCACATGGAACTACACTAAACCCAAATAACAAGTAAAAAAATTAAATAAAAACGGAGTATTTGATCGAAGCAAAAAGAAAGGCCGAAGAATAATTTCACGTACAAAATGAGGGAGCAAATTTATTAAAGAACATATTATGTTTTTACATTATAAAAATCTAATTACTGAAGTTTTAAACTTAAAGTTTAAAGCATCATCCCTAAGTTCTAAAGTATTCAGGGTTACATCTTCGATGATATTTTTTATGAATTTTAAATTGAGTTTAAATTGCGTGCAATAAATGAGTTAATTTGTTTACAACTAGAATTACTATAAAAGTCTAATTGATGTGCTTGTTTTAATAATATGAAGGACTAGCTTATTTCAACTCGGGGATGAATTATTTCAGTTTAAGGCGGCTTGTTTTAATCTGCTCCAATGATGGCTTGTCTTAAGGATAACTTAATCTCATTAAGAGATGACTTATTCAAAGTATATTCTAGCAAGGAGATGGCTTATTCAAACTTAGGGATGATTCATTCTAGCTATAACCAGTTCAGAATAGCTTCAGACATTTAACAAGAAAAACAAAAAAATTAAAAAATTCAACCAGAATAAAAAAAATTAAATAGCAAAAAAAACAACACTTATCATAGTTCGGTATGATAACTTCAGGATTAGAGTTGACCGTAAGACATCTACCGTAGGTGACTAAGAAGTAAAAACTGACAATTTCAGGAACAAAAGATAAAAAATTATAATAAAAAACAAAGTAGAAAATACTTACAACTAGAAAACAATAATATCTAAACATGCCCATTTCTTTCATAACAATAAACTCAGGGCAATAGAGCAAATCAATAGAAAGACAAAAGACTCGCTCTACATATCCACACAGGCAAATAACAAATGCACTCAATTATGAAATGATACCATAGCATCTGTTTACCATCCTAGAGTTCCAGTAATAAAGTGGTTGAGTTATTCATATTCTTATTCTAATTCAGTAAAAAGACTATCACCAAATTATCAACTTAGGTTTATAAGAAGCAAATCACTAGTACCGCTCTGTAAAAAGATTTAGTCAATCAACATAAGCTTCTAATTTCAAAAGATTTGTGTTGTAAATAGACGTTGGTACAATTATCGTTACGATGATATATAGAGAAAAGGCAAAAGAGAACTCCCTAACTAGAAGGGCCTCACAGTTCCCAACCATTTCACTATAAAACATGTTAGGGGGGATGACACATAGTGTCTTCCAACTTGATGTGTTGTCTCTGAAAGCTGCAAATATATCACAAATATATTAGAGTATCACTGGCATTTTCTATGTATATAGTATACTAGTAGACTAACATATAGGCATCAAGCAACAAATTACTCACTACATCAAGAAGTTCACCAACACTCAGGAGATTTTGAGGTTGAGGTGCCAAACATGTGCCGACAGTTGTTTGACCTTTGAACGTGGTAGGGAAAACATCATTGTCTACTGTGAATAATGGAGGCTCGTCCTGCACATTACAACATTATAAACTTGGTAGGAAATTTTATGAGGAGATTTGGGAGCAGAGAATAATGAATATGAAACATGATTGCCTTTTCAGGAGATTGAGTATCTGTTGATCTAGATTCATATGTTTGTTCAGGTGTTTCCATGAATAGATTAGTTCCACAGGGACATCCATCATTAGGAACAAAATTGCTAAGTAACTGATTTCTTATTTTGGATGATTCTTGCTGTCAGAATGATCTAAAATGTTAGCATTTCATACTTACTCCTTAATGTGAAGCAACTAATTTGCAGCAAGATAGATAAAGACCATACATCAGACAATTTGCCAAAAAAACTCACTATCATGGTCGCAAGTGATTCTTTAGATTGGTTCTCTGCTAAATGTATTTCTGAAAGTGACTTCAAAGCATTTTACATACTATAGCACGTTTATGCCACCCAACGATGCAACTTCAAACTTTCAAGGAAGTTTTCTTTTTCACTTGTTACATACTGATGTGTAACATTTCTTATACTTATACTACTTATTAGTGTGTTCGAGTATGTATATAATATGATATGTGCATTTTAACTTAGTTTGATATAACTTATGGTGTGTCTATATTTGTTTGTGAGTTAATACATAAGGTTGCAAGTGTTTACGACTTGTATTAGTGTTTTTATTAAGTTTACACTACTTTGATGGAAGTTTATTGCCTTTTGACATAGGTACGTAGGAGGACACTAGCTCAAATGAGGATATATAGTTCATCTTCAGCTCACTAGAGTGTATGCAGCTCGGCCCCAGCTCAGGAGTGTGTGATCAGCTCATCCTCAACTCAAGTCAGCTCAGAGGCTTAGCTCCCAGCTCAGTTAAGCTCCTAACACTCTTAGCTAGCTCATTTCAGCTCAGCTTAATTCCCGTCAGCTCAACTTTAGATCCACTAGCTCAACTTCAGCTGACAAGTCTAGAAGTAGCTGAAAAGTGTCCTACATGTTGGGGAGTGTACCAGTGCACGCGTGGCAGCCTAGGTGGCATCCGAGTATGTAACTTGCACACGTGGCAGCCTTGACACATGTGTGTGCAATTTTGGCTGAAAATCAGCCCATTCCTCTCTCAAATGTGCGGCAAAATTGAAGATAAGAACAAAGAAAGTTTGTGTTTGAAATTCAAACATATAAATTACATGTTAAATGTGATTTTCATGTGTTTTAGGCGCTCTACACCTTTCAAACTTGTGGCTGCAAATTAATTCCGCTCAAAATGAGTTATTTCCATTCAAATTTATTTTTTGAACTTTTTTAATTTCAGCTACACAAGTAAATTCGGCCACCACCTTTATTTTCCTATATTTTTTTAATCGGCAACATGCATGTTTTATTAAGATTTGAACATACATGACCATCACGCTCACAAGCCTCATTAAAAACCTCTCTAAATCCTACAGAGGAAAAGAGTACTCATGAGCGTGTATACAGAACAAACACCAATAACCAATAAACGAATAAACTAGGCGCATTGTTTAAACCAATTTGGCCTATCTACACCACTCTTCGCCAAAACATCCGCAAGTCTATTCGCCTCTCTGTAAACATGTTGAAAACATACATCGTTCAACGCCTCACACGCCTCATCAATCCGCCGAAACCAACGCCAAAACTTCCACGGCTGTTTCTCCAAATACATTACCCATGCCACAACCGTTGTGGAATCCGACTCCACCACTAATGGTCGTTGTTCCCACCCCGAATCTACCATAATCTCCAATGCATGACAGATAGCTTGTAGCTCTGCTTCATTCGAATCTGCAACCCCTATTGGACCTGAAAATATAGTAAAAATACGCCCAAATTCATCTCTTAACACACCCCCACAACCTGCTTTACCCGGTTTTCCCCTCGCCGACCCATCTACATTGAATTTAAACACCCCCGCCGGTGGTCTTTCCCACTGTACATTCGCCCGTGATAATGTAACCGGTGCATTAGTTTCACACTTCCATGGAGAATCCCACCACGCCGATTCCAAAATCACACAATCACTATTTACCATCCGCGCCCAATACATCGATCGCAGCTTGATTAGAAAAACAATTTCCCCTGATGTCCCCCGTATATTATGAAACAAACCATTATTTTGCGCCAACCATAGTGACCAAAGTGTCGATGCACACCCTGCCAACCACCAGTCTCGCATTTGTCCCATAAACAAGGAATCAAAACACATTTCAAGCAATGTTTTCACCCTCCACGGCTGCACCATATCAACACTCCACCACCGGAAAAATCCAGTCCACACTTCCCAAACCGCTGGGCATTGGACCATGATATGGTCGAGCGTCTCCTCTCTTGCCCGACACCACACACAGCAGGCCCCTTCCCCCGCTAACGACAACCCTCGTGCGATCAAAACCTCCATCGTTGGCAATCGGTTCAGCCAAGCAAACCATACAAAATATTGAACCTTCGGCGGTATCGGCAGCTTCCAAATCATATTCAGTTCCGCGTCCACCTCCAGCCCAAACGATTGCATCAATTTAAATAAATTCGCCACAGAAAACTCATCGGTCTTGGAATGTAGCCATACTAGCCGATCACACTGAGCCGGAAAAAGATGGAAATTCCAGCATAACGCGCGAACCTCCTAGAGCTGGTTGAGTTCCAACGATCGCAATGGGCGAACAAAGAACTTACCCTATTCCTCATGTTCAAAATTACCTCTCTTCATGTACCCCTTTACCGTCATCCCCTTCTCAATCACAAGGCGGTACAATCTCGGAAACAAGGCTGCCAAAGGCTCACCACTACACCACACATCCTGCCAAAATATAATTTTCTCGCCATCACCCAATTGCCACATAAAAGCTTCCCTACCCATCAAACCATTCACCTTGCCCTCATCATGTATGTTAACAATTTGTCGCCAAACGGATGACATTTTCTATAACCCCACATCTTTTGGCCACCATCTCATAACACCACAACCATATTTCGCATCAATAATTTCTCGCCAAAGTGAATTTTCTTGCATCGCGTATCTCTATCTCCATTTTGCTAATAGCGCTAAATTTCTTGCGTGCAAATTAACCACTCCCAAGCCCCCAAACCGTCGTGGTCTACAAGCAATTGACCAATTCACTCAACTCAATTTCAATTTAGTATCCGAACCACCCCACAAAAATCTACGTCGGATGCGATCAATCCTATTTAGTATACTCCTCGGCACCATAAATAAACTCATATAGTATAAAGGTAATGCGGATAAAACTGAATTGATCAAGACTAACCTCCCCGCAAAGGACAACGTATCACGTTTCCATCCCGCCAAACTGTCTCTGAAACGTTGGATTAACAGATCCCACATTTGTAAACTGCGCGGATTGACACCCAAAGGCAGCCCCAAGTAAATAAATGGTAATGTGTCACGCTCGCACCCCAAAATAGAAGCAGTCTGTGACATTAATTCTTCGTCCACCCCCACCCCATACAACCTTGACTTAGCAAAGTTATTTTCAAGCCGGATGCGTACTCAAAACACGTCAAAATACGCTTCAAATCTCTTGCATACTCAAGCTTTACCGGGAAGAAAAATATCGTGTCATCCGCAAACTGCAAATGTGACACCACACATCCCTCGGCCACTAACACCCCATTAAACACCCCTAATCGCTTCGCATTACTCAAGAATTGATGTAGTAGTTCGGCCACGATTACAAAGAGTAGGGGCGACAGCGGGTCACCTTGTCGTAATCCCCTCTACATTTCAAATTCACCCATCGGCGAGCCATTGACTAGAATCGACAACCTTGCTGTACATACACACTCCATCACCCATTTACGCCATATCGCTCCAAATCTCATTTTGTGCAAAATATGATTCAGACAATCCCACTTAATACAATCATAAGCTTTCGAAAAATCCAATTTTAAAATTAGACCCCCTCACCACCTTGTCGTTTCTGCATCGAATGAATTGTTTCATTTGCCAGTAAAATACCATCTAAAATCTGCCTCCCTCGAACAAATCCAGATTGCACATCACTAATCAATTTTGGCAACGCCTCTTGTAATCTTTTTGCTAAACTTTTAGCAAATATTTTGTATAGCGAATTCAAGAGGCAAATTGGTCTATAATCACTAACCACTTTCGGATTCACCTTTTTCGGAATCAGTACCACAAAAGTTGAATTTACCCCCGACGAAAGCTTACCCGATTTTGCAAAATTCGTAACAAAATTCATCACGTCTCTCTTTAAAAAAGACCAACCCTTTTTATAAAACTCAAAGGTGAACCCATCCGGACCTGGTGTTTTCGATCCTTCACAAGTCCACAACACTTCCCGAACTTCATCTTCGGTGAAATCCAACTCCAAACATGTCGCATCAAACTCGTTCAGGCAAGGAAAGTCTATCAATGCTTCCATCGATCCCGCCATCTCAATACGCTGAAAATGCTTCCTAAATTCAAAGAAAAAAATAAGCTTTCAAATGTGTCGGTTCCGTCACCCATCAACCATGCCACAACGCCCCTCTAATCGAGTTACGCATCATACATATCCTCGCAGCCCGGTGGAAGAAATGTGTATTCTGATCACCATCCTTTAACCACGCCCATCTTGACTTTTGGCGCCAGTGCACCTCATGTAATTTCGATAGCCTCCACAATTCCACATTTAGCTTCCACCGATCCTCTATATCCTCTCATGTAGCCGAGTCATTCTCTACCATGCCATCAATTGCATCCAATTTATTAGTCGACAGTTTGATACGGCCATCTATATTCCCAAACGATTGTTCATTCCACCTCTTTAGATACGACTTCATCCCTCGCAATTTTTCCAAAATATTCAACCTCCCCCAACCCACATCCGATGTCCCCAATCTCTCCCATTCGAGTCCCATCTTTTCCAGCGATTCCTTTGATAACAACCAAGCATTCATAAAACGGAATGGCTTCGGTCCACTGTCCCTGGTATCACTTACCAACAACAACGACACATGATTCGACACTCCCCGCGATAAACCAATCAATTGCAACTCCTGAAATTTGTCCAGCCAATCTGATGTCAATAAAAACCTATCAAGACGACTGCACTGTTTACCTGGACCAAACCAAGTATAACATCTCTCCCGCAACGGCATATCCAGCAACACATTTGTTTCCACAAATTCCTGTAGCCTAATCATACCCCTCGTCCTTGTTACACCACCTCGCCTCTCTTTCGAATGCAACACTTTGTTAAAATCTCCTCGCACGCACCATGGGATCTCCTTGTTCGTCATTTCCTCCGTCACTCTTGTCCACAAATCCCCTTGTTCATTCACCACACAAGGCGCATATAACCTAATCACACCGCAACGCCAATCGTCAAGGATCCACACACCTTCAATCGCCACAAATCAAGCACCAATTCGTACCGATTCTGCCTTAAACCGTGCCGTATCCCATATCACTACAACACCCCCGGATCTTCCCCTAGCTGGAGCATAAGCAAATTCAAACTCATCCGATGACCACAATTTACTCACCATTTCGCCCAAGATTTCCTCCATTTTTGTTTCCTGTAAAATCAGTAGCTCACATCTATGTTGTCGTACCAAACTTTGCACCGCTCTCCGCTTCACACTCGAACCCAAACCCCTTATGTTCCACGACAACATTCGCATAACTAGCTGCTATTGATTTTCGTCGCGATCCGCAATTAGCCTTGCTAAATCCTGGACTATGTGATCCTCGTTGCCAATTGCCTCTACACCAATATACTTCCCTAACGCTAATGTCTCCCTCGCCTCCTTAATTATCGATTTCTTCCTATTCTCAAAATCGGAATACGAGAGGGAAACATTTGCAAAATCCTGCGAATTAGTCAATTTTTTTTTGGCCGGCCTCTACCCCTCTTCACCAATTTTTTCTCTGCTTCTTGCCTCTTTTCAGGGGATAATTCATCTAAAAGAATTTCAGATAAGTTCCTCACCCTCCTAAGTTCCCCATTTTTTTCAACAACTATCGCTTTGCCAACTCTCTCAATTTCTGATCTTATCCCCTGCTGCCTCCGATGTTCATCTACTCCAATATCCAACGGTGTATCGTGAATTTCCTCACTCAAAGCTCTCACATATTCCTCACCCACAAGCTGTATCTGATCCGCTGTATGGCGTGACACCAACCCCACATCCTCATCCGCTAACCATGAATTGTCCTTAGTCGAGGCCTCCTCAATTTCCATCGCAACGCCATGTTGATCCTTCCACAAGTCATTCCAGTGCATCACCGTATGTGTTGCCCCTGAAATTGAATCCAACACAATTGTTTCCTCATCCGTATGATTACTGCCCCCTTCACCACGGCAATTTAATTTCACCTCGCTCGAGCCATCATCACTGCTCGTTGACATATCCCCAGACTCAACCTCTACCCCGCAGCAACAATCACACTTTACGCCCAAAATTTCCTCCGTCTCCAATACATGTACCCTGAACGATTGTCCCCCGACACTCACGGTCAGCACCTCATCTGTCATTTCCAACCAATCCGTCTCGATTAGGAACCGACATCTTTCAAACGATGACGGCGTGATCGTCTCCCTATCCAATTGTATAAAATCACCCCACAACTCAGCAAAATTCCGGCATGTACCTTCGGACCATACGTGGATAGGAATTCCACTGGCGAACAACCATACTCTCCTATTCGGCAGTCCCAATGTTGCATTCCACGGCATTACGTTTTCCAGCCACTCCTCAAAAACCTGATCCGCTAGTAGACGCGAGCGAATATCAACGTTCTCAAACATCAACAATATCATTGAGCCCGCCACTCTCATAATCGAGAAGTCGTTCAACTTTGCCTTCCGAAATTCCATCGCAAGCTCACGGATTTTGAATGGCGATTTACAAAATCCCACGACGCATTTGTCGAGAATCTCCATTTTATCGGCATCCACCACGCCTTCCACAATTCTGTTATCTCTTAGTGTGTTTCTCGCCCCCTTGTTCTCGTCTATTTCATGCTCCGTCTCCGTCCTTTGTTTTGTTGAATTCGCTTCTTTTGCGATTGATCTCTGCGAATTAGTCCTCATCGAATTCGATTGCTTCTCCATCGTTTTCTTTTTCCAATATTCTGATCTCGCCTCCCTTTTTACATACGAAACCCTGATCCAAGCCCCATACAATCTGAATCCGTTCAACCTCTCAATTACCCTGTCCCCATCGGTTTTTGATCCTATTCGCACAAACCCAAACCTTTTTCCTTCCTTCGATTTCTTTTTGGGTATGATAACATCCAGAACTCTCCCATGCCTGTCAAACACCTGCCACACACCCTTCCAATGCAATTGTAATGGGAGATTCATCACAAATGATGCCCATACCTGACGTTGGGATCGCTCTTGAATCTGCTCCGATCGCCCTTGAGTATGCTCCGATCGCCCAGTCATCCTAAGAGACGATGTTTTTTCCAGGTTGTTAATATCCAAATTTTAATTTGTTTTAAAATATGGTTAATCTTGTGTTCCTATATATATGTGCTTAAAACAATGTAAGAATGTTACACATTTTGGAAATAAAATTATTTGAGAGAGTTTCTTGTGTTTGGTTCTTTTTAGAACTATCTTTTGACATTTAAAATTGAGTTTTGTTGTGTCAAATTTTACTTGATACTTCGGATTCCTAGATCGCTATCTAGTGGGTCCAAGTCCGTTGACGAAGAACATATTCGATTCGGGTTCGTTTAGCATATTGTTCGAGTTCTTTCGAGTTCAACGTCGTTGAATTATCCGCTGATTTTCCAGTAACAATTCTGCCATTTTGGACGTTTAAATGCATCCTTGAAAGCCCGTTAAAGCCTTTATCCTCGTTCGAGTCCAAATTCGTCTAGAAATTCCTACACCCTTATTCTTTCTTTCTTTTAGTTTTCTTTTGTTTTTCTTTGTTATTTTAACACCTTAAAAATGTCCCTTGTGTTTTATTGCAGAGATATGTTGTACGAGCTTTGTGGAGCCGTCATCTTCTCCAAAATTGACTTGAAGAGCGGATATCACCAGATTCGCATGTGAGAAGGCGATGAGTGGAAGACAGCCTTCAAATCAAAGCTAGGTTTATACGAATGGTTAGTGATGCCTTTTGATTTAACTAATGCACCTAGTACTTTCATGCGATTAATGAATCATGTTTTTCGATCATTTATTGGTAAATTATGTGTTGTGTACTTTGATGATATTTTAATTTACAGTAAAACCTTGCAGGATCATGTAGAACATTTGAGAGCCATTTTGCAAACTTTGAGAGAAGAAAAGCTATTTGGTAACATGGAGAAATGTGTGTTTTGTACTAACAAAGTTACATTTCTTGGTTACATTGTGAGTGAACAGGGTGTTGAAGTCGATCCTAAGAAGATTAAAGCAATTCAGGAATGGTAACGACCGACATCGATTACTCAGGTTGGATCATTTCATGGTTTAGCGAGTTTTTATCGACGGTTTGTTCCTAACTTCAGTTTTATTACCGCCCCTTAATCAGGATTATAAAGAAGAATTCAGTCTTCTAATGGGGTAAAGAACAATAAGATGCTTTTCTGAAAATTAAGGATTGTTTGACTAGAGCACCAATGTTAGCCTTACCTAACTTTGATAAAACTTTTGAAATTGAATGTTATGCTTCTGGAGTTGGTATAGGCGCAATTCTAATGCAGGAAAAGAGGCCCGTTGCATATTTCGGTGAGAAACTGAGTGGAAAGACCTTGAATTATCCAGTGTATAACAAAGAGATGTATGCACTAATTCGAGCATTGGAGACGTGGCAGCATTACTTGTTGCCTAAGGAGTTTGTGATCCACACTAACCACGAGGCTTTGCGATATATCACAGGTCAGCATAAATTAAATAAACGACATGCTAAATGGGTTAAATTCTTATAATCTTTTCCTTATGTCATTCGATAGAAAAAGGGGAAAGATAATGTCGTTGCTGATGCATCATCACGTATGTATGCCCTTTTGAGTTATCTTGATTCACATTTGATTGATTTTGCATACATTCGTGAGTTATACCCCGATGATCCTGATTTTAGAGATAAGTATAATGCTTGTGAGAAAGGTGCAGATGGAAAATTCTACATGCATAATGGTTATCTTTTCAAAGAGAACATAATATGCATTCCACAGGGTTCCATGCGTGACATACTGATCCGAGAGGTACATAAAGGTGGATTGATGGGTCACTTTGGAGTCACCAGAACGTTACATACCTTGAAGGAGCATTTGTTTTGGCCGAAGATGCGCAAAGATGTTCAAAGGTATTGTGAATGTTGTGTGACTTATAGGAAAGCAAAATCGAAGGTTTCACCACATGGTATGTACTTACCTTTACCTATTCCTGATTCCCATTGGATTGATATTTCTATGGATTTTGTTTTGGGATTGCATCGAACTACGACAAGTATAGATAGTATTTTTGTTGTGGTTGATAGGTTCTCTAAAATGGCACATTTCATTGCATGCCATAAGACTGATGTTGTTGTTAATGTGGCTAACTTGTTCTTTAGAGATGTTGTTGATTACATGGTATTCCTAGGTCAATTGTTTCTGACAGGGATGTAAAGTTTTTGAGTCACTTCTAGAGGACTCTTTGGAGCAAATTAGGTACGAAACTTATGTTTTCTACTACTTGCCATCCCCAGACTGATAGACAAACTGAAGTTGTTAATGGAGTTTTATCTACTTTACTTTGATCCATCATTAAAAAGAACATAAAAACTTGGGAAGATTGTTTGCCACATGTTGAGTTTGCTTATAACCATGTTGTACATTCTGCTACTAAAATGTCACCATTTGAGGTTGTTTATGGTTTTAATCCTATTACGCCTCTAGATTTGTTGCCTTTGCCACAGGAACAGATGACGAACAGGGATAGTCAAAGCAAAGTCGATTATGTGAAAAAGTTGCATCAACAGGTTAAAGAGAACTTGGAACGAAGGACTCAACAGTACGAAAAGCATGCAAACAAAGGAAGGAAGCGAGTCACCTTCGATGTTGGTGATTGGGTTTGGGTTCATTTCTGAAAGAAAAGATTTCTAGCCCAAAGGCGGTCCAAGCTGTTACCGCGTGGAGATGGTCCTTTTCAGGTGTTAGTGAAAGTGAATGACAACGCCTACAAGATAGACTTACCGGGAGAATATAATGTAAGTGCCACATTTAATGTTTCTGATTTAACCCCTTATGACGATTCTGCAGATTTAAGGTCAAATCCTTTTCAAGAAGGGGGATGATGTGAGCACATCTTTTCAAGACAAGCAAACTGATCCGAAGGTCTTACCATTAGGACCTATTACCCGTTCTAAGGCGAAGAAATTCAGGGAAACTCTTTTCCTTGTGCTACATTTCCTGATTCATTTGAGCATGTTCATGCCTTAGACCATAAGCTTTATAATGTGTTGCATGCTGATATGTGACATACTTAGGTTATACTACGTATTAAGTATGCTAAGTATGTATATAATATGCTAAGTATGTTTACATTATGATTATAGTGTGTTTATAAGTTTTAAATAAGAATACAAGGCTTTTTATGCATGTTCATTGTGTTTGGCATAGGTGCTTAGGAGGTTACTAGCTCAAGTGAGCATACACAGCTCAACTCCAGCTCAAGTGAGTGTATGTAGCTTATCTTCAGCTTAGGGAAGAGTGGGCAACTCAACTCACTTCACACGTACCCAGCTCGTTTCAGCTCAACTCAACTCTAGTCAGCTCAACTTCAGCTCCACTAGCTCAACTCTAGCTGACGAGTCCAGAACCATCTGAAAGCTATCCTATGTGTGGGGAAGTGTCCTACAAGAGCGTGTGGCAGCCAAGTGTACGTGAGTGAGCATATGTGTGCATGCATGACCATTCATGACTCATGCGTGACCAGCCTTGCATGTCCCATGCATGTTCGGCCTAGAGCAGCAAGGGTGCAACCGAAGTACTATGCTTCTCTCTTGATGGGCGGATAAACACCAAAGAATGCACATTTAACATGTGCTCATTCTTTGAATTTTAAACAAACAACACATTAACCATGTGCTTTTATCTAATTGGCACCCAAATTTCAAATGTATGACTAGGAATAGCTTGTCGCCCCTTAGGTAGTTATTCATTCAAATTTCAATTTTGAATGCTCAATTATAAGCCAAAAAACTAAGTTTTCGGCCAGCCCCCTTTCCCTATATATGTTAGCCGAAATTCATTTGTACAAGGTTAGACAATTATATGAAAATTTTCTTTGTGAGTTTTACTCTCAATTTCAGTTCTTTGAAGAACTACTTGGCATTTTCAGACTCCGTTTGATTGTGTCATTTTACTTGATGCTTCGGGTTCCTAGATCACTATCTAGTGGGTCCAAGTCTGTTTGGCGAAGAATATATTCGATTCGGGTTCGTTCAACATATTGTTCGAGTTCTTTTGATTTTGTTGTCGTGAATCAAACGCTGATTTTTCAGCAACGTTTCTGCCACATTTTGGACGCCGAAATAACCTTGACAGCCCTTGAAGCCTTCATCCTCGTTCGAGTCCAAATTCATCCAGAAATTCCTACACCCTTATTCTTTCTTTCTTTTCGTTTTTTTGTTTTTCTTTGTTATTTTAACACCTTAAAAATGTCCCCTGTGTTTTATTGCAAAGAAATGTTTGCTACGATCCTAGATCCGTTTACATACAAGGAGCATTGTTTCTGAAGCAACATACCCTTTATCATATTGTATCAGAGCAAAAAAGAAACAAGGAAAAAAGGTGTAGAAATTTCTAGACAGATTTTGACTCGAATGAAGAGGAAGGCTTCAACAGGCTTTCAAGGCTACATTTGAACGTCCAAAATGGAAGAAACGTTACTGGAAAATCAATGGATAATTCAACGATGTTAAACTCAAAAGAACTCAAACTATATGTTGAATGAACCCAAATCGAATATGTTCTTCGTCAACGGACTTGGACCCACTAGATAACGATCTAGGAACCCAAAGTATCAAGTAAAATTTGACACAACAAAACTCATTTTGAAATGTCAAAAGATAGTTCTAAAAAGAACCAAACAAGAGAAACTCTCTCAAATAATTTTATTTCCAAAATGTCTAACATTCTTACAATGTTTTAAGCACGTATATATAGGAAAATAAAGGTGGTGGCCGAATTTACTTGTGTGGCTGAAATTAAATAAGTTTAAAAATTAAATTTGAATGGAAATAACTCCTTTGGGCAGAATAAATTTGCAGCCACAAGTTTGAAAGGTGTAGGGCGCCTAAAACACATGAAAATCACATTTAACATGTGATTTATATGTTTGAATTTCAAACACAAACTTCCTTTGTTCTTATCTTCAAGTTTGTCGCACATTTGAGAGAGGAATGGGCTGATTTTCGGCCAAACTTGCACACACATGTGTCAAGGCTGCCACGTGTGCAAATTACATACACGGATGCCACCTAGGTTGCCACGCGTGCACTGGTACACTCCCCGACATGTAGGACGCTTTTCAACTACCTCTGGACTTGTCAGATGAAGTTGAGCTAGTAGAGCTGACGGGAATCAAGCTGAGCTGAAATGAGCTAGCTAAGAGTGTTAGGAGCTTAACTGAGCTAAGAGCTAAGCCTCTGAGTTGACTTGAGCTGAGGATGAACTGATCACACTCTCCTGAACTGAAAGTGAGCTGGTTACACTCTCCTGAGCTGGGGTTGAGCTACATACACTCTAGTGAGCTGAAGATGAGTTGCATACACTCACTTGAGCTGGAGATGAGCTGCATATGCTCACTTGAGCTAGTGTCCTCCTACGTACCTATGTCAAAAGGCAACAAACTTCCATCAAAGCAGTGTAAACTTAATGGAAACACTAATACAAGTCGTAAACACTTGCAACCTTATTTATTAACTCACAAACAAATGTAGACACATCATAAGTTATATCAAACTAAGTTAAAACACACATAGCGTATTATATACATACTCAAACACACTAATAAGTAGTATAAGTATAAGAAATATTACACATCAATATGTAACAAGTGAAAAAGCAAACTTTCCAAAAAGTTTGAAGTTGCATCGTTGGGTGGCATATTCGTGCTCACATCACGTCGTTATCGTCTTTCCTTGTTTCCAATTTTAGACAGAAGGTTGCGTCTGTTGCTGGCTTTTTCGTCCACACCACTTTTAATCCTAGACTTGGTTTTTTGACTACTTCGCTAAGGTTGATAAGACCCAATTCTTTCGACAATCACTTGGGCGAGGAAGATCGCTTCGTTTTCTAGTTTTTACCTCTGGTTAAGGTTCATCCCTAGGCTCGCCTACGAGGCTGTGTTTCGTTTCTACGTTTTCCCTGTATTTCAAGGCACTGCTTGCCTTTGTTCTAGGTCTTTTATTTTGTTTTCTAGGTTTGATCCCTGGTGGTGTCGTTTTGCGTTTTGTTTTTCCACGTGCATGAGATTGCATGTTTTTCTTCCGTTGTGCTGGTGGTCCGGTACGTGTAGTTTTTTCCTACTTTTAATGAAACTTGTCTCCTTTTCGGATAAAAAATCATAATTTAAAAAATTATTAGTGAAATGACATACATTTAAGATGCGTTCAATAAGGTGCATTTTTACCTACGTGGTAAGATTTGAGGAAGATGGATTGACGAAATGTGACTTTGTTGTGTTTAATAAACTTTTGTCACAATTTAAGATCAAAATGGAAGAGAATGAAAAGTAAAGAGAAAATAAGAAAAAAATCAAACGAATTTAGTTTTAAAAAATGTATAGTGTATGGTACATGTCAAACAACTTATCTTTGATGAATTGAAATTTTTTTACCTTTTTTATGCCTTTATTTATGTTTCCTCATTTAAAAATTAGGCTATGGTTTAAATTTTAAAGTTAGAATTAAAGAAATATGAGTATAGTGTATTTTTTGGGCTTATGATTTAAGATTTAGAATTTATGATTATAGCTTATAATTTAATTTTTTAGTGTTCGGGAATAGAAAGGGACACCGAAAAGGGGAAGATAATTTTTGTCCATATAGTATATTTTGAATTTGTAAAATTCTGATACACAGTCTGTGTAATATTTATTTTACACAAGTTTGCATATTTACACTATAAACGCCAAATCATAAATTTCTAACCTTAAGCCCTAAAAACTAAATCCTAAACATTATACCACAAAATCTGAACACTAAAATTAAATGCTAAGTTCCTAACCTTAATCTAGTTTTGTTCACACACAAAAATAAACTACACGAAATGCACTGAACTTTAACCGTTGTATGGAAAATACCACTGAACTATAAAATGATACTATTATACCACTGAACTTCGTTTTTGACTTCAATCTAAGCACTCCGCCGGTAAACTATAACGACCCGTTAAATGTAAAACGACATCATTTTGATATAGTTGCCTTGATGCTTAAGATAAGTTAAAACGACGTCGTTTTGTTAGAAAAAAAGGAAAGAAAACATTGTATTTGAGCTAGCTCAAACAAAGAACCTCTTAGATGAAAAGGTTACACCAAACCACTAGTCCAACTTAAAGACTTAATACAATTTTAACGCAAATAGTATATAAATAAAATTGCAGTTGTACTTCATTTCATTTATCTCATAATATAATTTTATAATATTTATAATATAATTTTACAAATATATTAATTTTATAAATAAATAATACTTATAATTTATATTACAAAACTAAATATTATTTATAATATATATAGCTAAACCCAACCCAAACCCCCTAACGCGCCCCACGCGCCCTTAATATTCTCATCTCGTCCTTAACCCCCGAGACCCAGCTGCAGCTTTGATTTCATGTACCAACAATTGTGCAAGGTCCTAACAGCGTGGAACATTTGTCCCCGTCTTTAGTCTGTCAGTTTGCCGAAGTGTTTGCAGCGAACAACTACGGCTGTGGATTGCTCCAAGGAGTTGCGGCCCTAGAGAAAGCTTGGGTGGAGGTCGTGGTAAGCCGACATAAAGTCTCGATGGAACGTTCCCCACAGTCGATTTTGCTTTGTCGTTCAACTTGCACTAGTCGCTGGAATTAACATGTGAATTAGCTTGCTTTGTCGTCGGAAGTTTCAGCAAAATGTAAAGCAGAGAAAACGAACAAGGATTGGTCTGCTGTCGGTTTTGCCGGAGTGTTGCAGAGAACTTTTTCAAAAAATCGTCGGATTTTGTCTTCCCGTCCTTTGAATTACTGGGTTTTGCTTAATCACACGAGAACAGAACGGGGTTTTGGGCTAGTTTTTGTCAAAACTTCTGTCGACGCTTTTGCTTGGAAGTACGGAGGTTGGTTCTGTTATCCGATCAGGTTATTTCCCCAATATCCTTGAATTCTCCTTTGACTCCGTTTCTGGTTGCTTTTCCCCTTCTTTCATGTTTCTCTCTTCCTCTGCCCCATTTTCTGGTTGCTTCGACCCTTTCTGATGTGGCCTGGATTCTGTATTATCTTTCCATGCAGTTTGCACAGGTTTTCTATTAAGATTGCTTTTGAATTTGTGCTGATTTGGTATTCTTTTATTTCGGCTGCTTACATTCCATCAGTTTCGTTAGCACTTTCACTGGGTTTGTCTGTGTCGGCATTTCTAGTGGGTTGTATTCGTTTGTTATGGTTGGCTATGAGCTCGGGGTTTCTATGCCGGTTCATATAATCATTTTCTCTATTTTGTTTGTGGTGCCCTCACGTCTTATCTGGGCTGCATTGCCCTGCTGTTTTTGCTTTGCCCGTTGGTCTTTTCAGAATGGCTATCCTTGAATAGAACGTTCGAGGCTTGGGGAACATGAAAACTATTAGATCTCTTCGAAACCCAGTTTTGAAGCACAAGTCGGCTATTATCTCCATGAGTGAAACCAAACAAAAAATCAAATACCTAGAAAAGATCAAAATAAAAATAAAGCTCGAGTCCTCTTTCTATGTCGAGCCTCAAGGAATCGCAGGGGGTTTTGTGGTGGAATAATGATGCAAAAATTACCATCCTCAAGCATAGCAAGAATATTATCGACACAAAAGTGACTCTCCAAGAAGGCGCAGAATGGTTTGGAATCTTCATCTACGGTCCTCCGTACAGAGAAGAAAAACATGCTTTCTGAGAGGAATTAAGTCAACTCAAAAGATCCCCTAAAGCAAAATGGCTGATAATGGGTGATACGAATATTGTCACGTGCCAGTGGGATAAGGAAGGGGGAAATCCTTTCAACCCGGAAGAGGCCAAATGTTTTACCGACTTTGTAGATTATGTTGGGCTATTAGAATTGCTAATTAAAGGGGGTTGTTTTACATGGTATAATCAAAGAAGTCATGAAGAGGCTATTCTAGAGAAACTTGACCGTGTTCTATACACTACTGAATGGAGTATCTCTTTTCCTAGAGCCCTGGGAGTAATAGACATTGCCCTTGCTTCAGACCATACCCCAATTCTCCTTTTCCCTTTGGGTTTCTCTAAAAAAATACAAAAAAGAGTTTAAATTCGAAACCAAATGGCTCTTGGATGAGGAATGCCCCCAAACTATCCGTAAAGGATAGGACCCGGCTACTAACGAAAATATCTCACTTCGTTTCGGGAGGAAAATTGGAAGAACAAGATTCGCCTCAATGAAATTGAGTAAATTGAAGCATAAACAGGAAAATGAAGAAAAAAAACAAGTCCTGGTGGCTTGGATCAAAAACTTTCAAGGAAGGAATCTCATAGAACTGGAGTTGGAGGAATATAAACAGATCAAAAGAGACCTAGATCTTGAATGGGAAAGTGAAGAGAGGTACTGGCATCAACGCTCTAGAATAAACTGGCTGAAATGGGGTGACACGAATACTAAATTATTCCATGCTACTACACTTCAACATAGAAGGGTCAAATCCATTCTCAAGATCATAAAAGATGATAGCATCTGGCTTGAAGAACCAACAGACATAGTTGACTTTCTGCAAAATCTTCCAACAACTGTTCGTCAATGACCAAAATGTTGACTTCCGATGCCTTGAAAACTATATCTCATGTATTGTGGCCGATGAGATGAATTCTGAGCTCTGTAAAGAAGTGTCGGAAGAGGAGATCAAGAAAGTGGTCTTCAATATGGGGGCGACTAAAGCACCAGGACCTGATGGCTTCCCCGGGTGCTTCTATCAAACCTTTTGGGAAACCATAAAAGAAGATCTGACAGAGATGGTCTCAGCTTTCTTCAAAGATGGCTTTCTGGACTATGGCCTGAACAAAACCACTCTAGTCCTAATTCCAAAGAGATCAAACCCTTGCGAAGTCTCCCACTTCCGACCAATAAGTCTATGCAATTTCTCCCTAAAAGTCATAACAAAGATCTTGGCCTCTCGTCTGAAAAGTTTCCTCTTGATTCTCATTCCTCATCACCAATCAGCTTTTGTTCAAGGCATATCAATTCATGACAATATAATTCTTGCAAATGAAGCTTATCATGCGATTAGACAAGCCAAGAAAGGGAAGAAAGGAATTATGTCTCTTAAAATTGATCTTGAGGAGGCCTACGACAAAGTTGATTGGGATCTCCTTCGCTTTATAATGAATAGGATGAGTTTCTGTAATTGGTGGATCGAAAGAGTTATGAAGAATGTTTCTTCTGCATCTTTTCCCTGGTCCTAAATGGGGAAAAGTACGGTGATCTCCGTCCAGGGAGAGGTCTTAGACAAGGGGACCCTCTTTCACCTTTCCTCTTCACCTTTATCTCAAATATTCTTTCCTGGATAACAGAAAAAGAGGTAGAGTCAGCTCGGTTTGAAGGACTCAAAATCAGAAGAAGATGCCCCACTCTTAGCCACCTTATGTTTGCATATGACTGTCTGATGTTCTCTACAGTAAACGAAGGAAACTGTCATGCGACAATGAGAATCCTACGCCTCTTTCAAAGACCAACAAGACAGACAGTAAACTTTCAGAAATCTTCAGTCTTCTTCTCTCCAAATGTCAGCAATCAATTCAAAACCCACTTTTCCAATATTCTGGGCTTTAGTCCAATGGAGGAAGACAATAGATATCTTGGTTTGTTATCGTTCTGGGGGCGAAGCAAGAAAGAAGCTCTCGCATTTATTAAGGAGATGGTTCAGAACAAACTACGGGGCTGGAAAGCTAAATTTTTTAATCAAGCTAGAAAGGAGGTCCTCGTTTAAGTAGTTGCTCAAGCCATTCCCACATATGTGATGCAATGCTTTCTCCTTCTGATCACTTTTTGCGACGAACTTAGCTCGTAAATTGCTAATTTCTGGTGGAATAACAACGGTACTAAGGAGAAGAGCATCCATTGGATAAACTGGAGGAATCTTTGCTGTCCCAAGGATCAAGGTGGATTGGGCTTCAAGAATCTCAGATCTTTTATCAAAGCTCTCATTGCTAAGATTGTGTGGAAAATTCTCAAGCACCCGAACTCTTTTCTGGCACAAACTATTCGGGGAATTTATTATCCAAACGTGAACATTTTTGAAGCCCCCAAGTGCAATAATCCTTCATGGGCATGGTCAGGCATCCGTGAGGGGATTGATGTAATTAAAGAAGGATCCCTTTGGAGGGTAGGAAACGGGAGAAGTATATCTAGTTGAAAGGACAAATGGGTTTCAAAACTTCCCAGATTCAGAATTCTTTCACATTCACCGCCTACAGGTTCTTTCCCATCAGTTAGCAGCCTTATGAACTCTGACCAAAGATCTTGGGATCAATCTAAGCTTGATCTACTCTTTTCGCCAGCTGAATCTGAAGCGTTTAGGTCTATTCCGATTGGTGGACTTGATATCAAAGATTCTATGGTTTGGGCAGGAGCAAAGAATGGAGAATACTTGGCTAAGGCGGGCTATCGGTTCATAGAGGACAGGCTCAAAACATCCTCGGACCCCTCTTCAAGTGAAGAACCTGGTAAAAAAGAAATTTATGGAACTTAATTTGGGGACTGAAGGTGCCGTCCAAAATTCGGTCTTTCTTTTGGAAGCTTTGCCATAACATTATTCCTACCAAAGGAAACCTAGCTTCACGCTTCCATGGAATTTTCCAAGATTCAGAATGTTGTCCAAGATGTGGGAATGAGAAAGAGACTATCGAACACATTTTGTTCTTCTGCCCCTTTGCACAAGCGGTTTGGAAAGCATCGGGGTTCAGCTCTTCACCATCTCCCTCAGGATTCCCAAGCTTCTCGAAGTGGTGGGTTAAAATTAATGACTTTAGAAGATTAGGAAATTCCGATGAAGGATGTGTCCTTATTGCCTTTCTTTTATGGGGGATTTGGAAATCGCACAATGCGTTTGTCTTTGAAAATAGAAAGGATCTCCCTTGGGAAGTATGGCTACGTACTGATAGTGCGTTCCAAAAATTTGGTCAAGCATCATTTTCTCCCCCAAAGGAGAGCTCTCCACAACCGATTCACTGGAATCCTCCTCCTTTAGGATCTTTTAAAATCAGCTGCGACGCTGCCTTTGATCGTTACACAGGAAAGGCTACGACGGCAGCCATTGCACGCGATAGCTTGGGATCTGTCGTTCAAGGAATCTCGGCACCTCTCTTCGCTCCGTCTGCCGCGACAGCCGAAGCTTTAGCTATCAGGCTTGGTTTATCTTTAACTTCTTCGCTAAATCTTGACCATGTTATCATTGAATCAGATTGTCAAACCGCTGTCATCAGTCTTCAGTCGGGATCCTATTCAGACTGGATTTCTTCCGCTGTTGAAGAGTATATCAGGAAAGAGGCCAAAACTTTTGCCTCTTGTTCCTTTTCTTACGTTCCGAGGTCTTGTAATCAAGCAGGCGACCAACTTGCTAGTATTGCTAGAGACACTCATGTTCAAACCCTTTGGGGAACCCCTCTCCCCTCAAGTCTTCTAATGTATCTGTAATTTGTGGAATGAAACTTTCTTTCTTTGGATAAAAAAACCCAAACCCCGAAATCTATATCATATACATAACTAAACTCCAAACTCTAAACCATTATATATAACTAAATCTTAAATCATAAACCTTAACCTCTAAACAATATATGTAACTAGACCTCATACTCTAAACTATATATATAACTAAATCTTAACTCATAAACCCTAAACACAACCCTTAAAACTATAATATTGTTTGTGATTTATATTATAAATCCTAATATATATTATAAATAATATTTTTAGAATTTAAAGTTTGGCATTTAGTTACATATTTAGGGTTTGTGATTTATGATCTAGTTATATATACAAGATTTGTGGTTTAGATTTTAGTTACATATGTGGTTTAAGGTTTAGTTATATATTATAAATAATATTTTAGTTTTGTAATATAAATTATAAATAATATTTATTTATAAAGTTAATATATTTATAAAATTATATTATAAATATTATAAAATTATATCATGACAGAAATAAAATTAAGTTTAACTGAAATTTAATTTATATAGTATTTGCGTTGGAATTAGGGGTGGGCATAATTACCGGACCCGATTGACCCTGCCCTATTACTTGATGACCCGAAGCAAATTAGGTGGGTAATCTTATAAAAAATTACTCGACCGGGCCAATTACCTAACCCGGTAATTTTTCCGGGACACGGGCCGGAAGTTTTCCCTTATCGGGTACCTGACCAGGAAAATTTTAATATATGTTTTTATATTTTAAATTATATTTTTATTTTAAGTTTCTTAATATTTTTATTCTAAAATTAAGTTTAAATCCCTAAATTCTCTCTATGTTTGTATTATATACTTTTAAGTTAATTTTTTTTAAAAAAATATTTTTGTGTTTAACATGTTATTTTTTTCTTAAATTTTAGAATTAAAAAATAAAAAATATAAGCTGGGTACCCGGTACTGGGGTTTTACGGCTACCCAAATCTCGAGTATCCGAATGTGATGAGCCGGGACACGGGCCGAGCAATGAAGTACCCGGATGAATCGGGTACCCGACAATGCCCACCCCTAGTTGGAATTATATCAAGTCTTTAAGTTGTTCTAGTGGTTTCAAGTAAACCTTTCATCCTAGAGGTCATGGGATTCAAGTATGCTCAAAGGCAATATTTCCTTATTTTTCTCTAACAAAATGATGTCGTTTTGGTTTATCGTAAGTATCAAAATAACTATACCAAAATGACGCAGTTTTGCATTGAACGGATCGTTATAATTTAACGGCATAATGCTTTAATTAAAGCCAAAAACAAAATTCAGTAGTATAATAATATTATTTATAATTTAATAGTATTTTCGATAAAAAATTAAAATTTGGTAACATTTCGTGTAATTTACCAAAAAAATCTAGTTAAAATGGTATGAAAACGAAGTACTGGTTAAAATGGAAAGGATTTGGAACGTTGTTGTACCTGGGATTTAGTGAAAGGTGGGGTGACTCATTGATAAAACCACCAGCGTATTGAATTCCATTTCCATCGGATCGGAGTTCTCTTCCTTTAAGGCGATTAATTAATTAATTAAACCATCAATACTAAAAACATCACTCTCATCCATTCCTCTCCGAAAGTCTAGCTCTTCTTATTATTCTACTATTCTTTTAAATTTCATTTGATAATTGATATGAAATATTTTTTGTTCATCAGTTTTATATTTTTTCTAACATATTTTTATAGCATTTTAAAGTTTTTTAGTCTGATTATAATTTGTTTTTTTATGTTGAAATTTAAGATTCGATCATTCTTTTAGACTAAATGGTCAATTTAGACCATAATAAAATATTTAAAAATTGATTTTGTCCTCATAAATTTTGGCTCAACGATTGAGTGATAACTTACAAACAACCAATTAAATGATGATACATTATACTCTAAAACTTTCATGTCATAAAATCATAAAATTTTCAAAAATTTTAAAAATGATAAAAATGTTATGAATATTTATCTATGTGAATGTCTATCATGATAAAAACTTTATCAATGAGATTTGACTTACTTTATCATTAGGAATATTATCTACATTAATTAGAGTTTAAAGTATTATGTACTTCTTATGCTTATAAATTGACGATTTACTGAAAGCATTGTACACAAGTCTATATTTGAGAATAATACAAATCTCCTTCTTTCTCTCATATCTTTGTTATTTTATTCTTGTTCGTTGTTCTTGTTATTTTATTCACAACATGTTATCAGCACGAGTTCGCTCAAAAAATTTTGGTGCTCTCCGTTTGAATCCCAAAAGAGTTACTGAAACAAATTCGCTTCTACATTGACCCAAAGATAAGTTTTTTCCCTTAACTTTTTTGTGATTGTTTAACAAAGATGGGTAAGCTGTGTTTGGTTGTATTTAATTTTGGTGTGCTTCTCCATTTTTCTACATTGCATGTTTTGATTAACTAATGGACATCATTAAAAATAATCGCGCCCAATTTTGTTTTGCACTAGCGGGATAATTGAGGGAGAAGCCATTGTTGCGCACAATTTGTGCCTAATTTTGAGAAATGAGATAATTGCTCTATTAAGCTTTTTAAGTTTTTCGTTTATTCAGTTTAGTACCCATATACTTTCTTTAATTCAGTTTTGACATGAAATAATTTATGTATTTTATAAACCATTACAAATTTATTGATATTTGTTTATTTTATTCTATTGATAATAGTTATGTTTTAACCGTATTTTGAGTTTTACATGATATGTTTAAATGGTATGGTAAGAGACAATGACGTAAAGAGATTATGAGAAGTTGTTTTGGTCGTTTGCTATGTCTCCATTGTTCTCAAGAGGAAAATCAATATCGGCAAACTTTTTTTCCTTTTTAAATTATGATTTTAATGTGCGATAAATCATGGTGAATTTCAATCTATAAAAAGATTGTTATAAAGTCTACATTTTCTCGAAAGCAATATTTCTTCTTCGTCGAAAAACTCGACCATAGACTTCTCCCAATTTCAAGTTACGAAAATTCGTCTTGATCCAAAAAGTTTTATGGGAGGCATTCCCTGAAGTGAATGCAAAGCATGGTGTTTATTTCATGCGATGCGATTATCAATGATGGGGCATTCTCTTAAGTGAATGCAACCATGATGTTTATTCCATGCGATTATTGGAACTGTTTCATTCCCTGAAGTGAATGCAAACATGGTAAATCATTATTCAATTAGAGATATAATTTCGATATAATCCAAGTATATTAGTTGGGCATCCCGTTCTTCGAGGCTATTGGTCTCAAAGAAGGTTTTTAAAGGACCTTGTGGACAAGTTTAACAATACTGCGTACGAGGATTAAATCTTTGTTCTCTGTGATAAGGATATGTGAAAAAGGTTTCAAAGGCCCACTGGCTCTACTCCATTCCCTGAAGTGAATGTGAGATTATATTAGGGAAGAAATAAAAACCACATTAGAAGTTGTGGTCGTGGTCGAGGCTATGAATATAGACATGAAAAATATGGTCATTTTAAGAATACTTCTACCCACTGGTAGTGAGTTTATAAGGATGGCAAGAGTGATAAAGATCATTCTATTGAAGTAAAACTCTTCTTATTACCAATGCGATGCTATAAACCATTGGTCTCGTACGTGTTGTACGTTGAAAAATCAAGCATCATTGAATGATAAAGGAAAGAAAATAGAAGTAAATTTTGTTTGCAAAACATGACGAAGATGATAATGGTCCAACTTTATTTGGACATTGTTGGTCCAACTCATTTGGACGTTGTTGATTTTCTTATAACCTCGAAAGAAATAAATCATCTTCTAATTATTCTCATAACTTTAAAGAGAATTATTTATTTATTTTTATTTATTTTACTTTAAGTTTATTTATTTTACACACATTAATTATTTACGTTTTATATTTATATTTATATATTATGATATTTATTTATTTTGTTTAACATGATTACTTGTCAAATACAATCTATTGTGACGATTTAGGCTCAACATAAACATAAGATATATTTTCCCATTTAAATGCAAGAGAATAATGTGAGTACTATATCTCAAAGTACTGAAAATATTGATGTTCTAGAAGAGCAATAAATTCTTGAGAGAAAGCACATTATAAAAAGTGTAGAAGTGCGAATATTGCAATAATTACCTCTAGTGGTAATAATATCGTCACCACTGTAAGTGAAAATTTTAATAGAGCAATATGAGTTCATAAAATATTCTTTTTGAAATTATAGATAACATATGTTATCAATTAGCATTTGAAATAAGTCATTGTGGATATAAGTTCTGGTAGCCAAAAAGTCAGTTGAAAGCTCTAGAAAAGCTATATATATTGCTACCAAAAGATAATTTCCATTGAAAGCTCCGAAAGAGCTAAATATATTCCTATTTAAAGGAACAATTTTGATGATCGTACTAGACATGTACGAGTGAGATTGAATCACATGTTATGGTAAACCAGAAGTTTACGAAATTTAGAAATGTATATACACACTTGTATGTAGTTGGTATGATCGGTCAGACCATCCTGATCAATAATGATGCGAAAGCTATTGAGATTTACATGCACATATATTAAAAAAACTTGGAGTTCTTATGGTGCTTATTCTCAAAGGAATGGATTAAATTCCACTTATTAAAGAACGTGAAGTTCTTGTGTTGCTTAAAGGAATTGATTAAATTCCACTTACTAAAAGAATTAGAACTTGAAGTTCTTGTACTGAAGTTGAGACTGTATGTCTTACATATCTGAACGAAATATGGGCCCATATATCCACAAATGTGGAAATTTTTATATGATTTTAGTAGATGCATCTACATTGTTTTATCAACTTACAACCAGAAGTTTGTGAGATTGATTCTAAAAAGATTCAGATTATGCAATTAGACTATTCGTTTTGCAAAAGCTTGTGGGTTTATATTTTAGGCTATGTCGGTTGTTACAAAGCCTATTGATTATGAAAAATACGGTTTATCAAATTTTTAATTGGATGCCTCCTATTTAATAGCTAAACTGTGAGAACAAAACATTTATTATTTATATGGTATTTTCATATAGCAACACTTATACGCATCAAGCCAACGAGTTATAATAAAGTCCCCATTATGATTTGACTTTTGGTCAGAAATCATATTTCTCATTTTTGATTTTTTGAATGTGCGATATATAGTTAAATTGCTCCACCATAACGCACAAAATGGGCAAGTAAAAAGGGTTGAGAATATATATTGAGTACGAGTCTCCTTTTATGTTTAAATTCTAAACATTAATTGGAGAATCATTTATTAGATGATTTTTCTCAACATCAGGGGGAGAGAATAATCAACTGGATAAAGAAGAAAATGAATTATCATTATCTAGATCCTCGAATATGAACTAAAAGTTTGTAAGATAATTCATGTTATTTCATGTCAACTATTAGACATATTTACTGACCCAATGAGAGTAATTAAGTCTCATATACCAACTGAAATGCTCTAAGTTTAAATTACATGTTAGAGCAAGTGGATGTAAATCATGCTTGAAGCATGATAGTTGAAATTAATTCAATGATCAAAATTCTTGTAAATGAAAAGTATTATGAGATGATCATATATTGGAGGTGGGCGCTCCTAAAGAGACCCAAGACATAACTAATAATAAAACTCTTGAAGAGTTTCAGATACTTGAAATAAAGATTGAAATCTTGAAGAGATCTCGATGAGTTATGTCATTACAAAAATGGAACCAGAAATTGAAAAGTTGTCAACAACGATTTTACAAACAATTTTACATAAAACACTTCTATAGAAGTAAAGAAAGAAATTGATGATCTTGTATAAAATCTATTCAAAAGTATAGATATTGAATTAGCCGATGTTGAAAGACGCTTTGAACTTCTAAAGTAGAAGTATTTGGACCAGCAGTCCAAACACCTAAAGGTGTAATTTAAGTGAGGCATAAATAAGTAGTCGTAAATACGACTTAAACTATGATTTATGAAAAGTTTTAATTACTTCATGGTGGATGTAATTACTTTGGCAGTTATGAAATTTTTTTACATGCGTCTAATTATTTGTGGATCCATATTTATCCTTGAAGGATTTAAAATGCTAAAAGCATTTAGAAATTTCCGAGGAAATTTATTTAGACATGTCTCATGAATATTTTGGCGCATTTGGTATAATCGCCTTAGTGAATACTAATTGAGGAAATACTATAAGAATGATCATATTTCCTTATGTATTTTATAAAGGAGTTTGGATCAAGATTCATTATATCATTAGCACTCCTAAAGAGCTTCAAATTGAAAACTCATGAAAAGATTTCAAAGTATTTAATGAAAGTATTTGAGAAAAAGAATCTTGAGATGTGGTTTTGTCTCGACCTAAAGATCGAGCACTTAAATATGCGTTTTTGTCTATAAATGGACATAAGTTGAAAGAATCTTAAAGAAGATTCAATATGGATAAAACATGTCTATTGTAAGATTGTTGGGTGTGAATAAAGATAATTATTTATTTTCTTGGTCTTGAAGCACCATATATTAGTTGGTCAAGAAATATCCATAGATATACAAAGATTATTACCTTTAGGTCTTCAAACATTCGTCGATGCCTCCTCAAATCTTGTAGAAATAATTGTTGTGCACGAGACAACCCAAAATGTTTGGCTAAGACCATTGACCCAACATATCCAGAAGATATGTGATTTACTTTCACAAGATACGATAGAAAGCTATCTTGTGTAGAGATAATGCAAGATGTATATCTCAATCGAAAGGTGGATACATCATGAAACATATTACTCCAAAGTTCCATCCCTCACGATCTTTAGAAAAATAGTATTTAAGATTGAATTATGAAGATTCAAATATCTTATGTGATGTTTTCATGAAGGGGAGTAAATATGCGTTGCACTTTTTTCCCCTTAACCGAGGTTTTGTCCCAATGAGTTTTCCTGATAAGGTTTTTAATGAGGCAACATGTTATACGTATCAAAGATGTGTGTACTATTTTTTCCTTCACTATTTTTTCCCATTGGGTTTTTATCTTAGTAAGATTTTAACGAGGCACATTATCTTCATAGACATCCAAGGGGGGAGTGTTATGAATATTTATCTATGTGGATGTTTATCATGATAAGAACTTTATCAATGAGATTTGACTTACTTTATCATTAGGAATATTATCTACATTAATTAGAGTTTAATGTATTATGTACTTCTTTATGCCTATAAATAGATGATTTACTAAAGGCATTGTACACAAGTCTATATTTGAGAATAATACAAATCTTCTTTTTTCTCTTATCTCTTTGTTCTTTTATTCTTGTTCGTTGTTCTTGTTATTTTATTCACAACATAATATATATATATATATATATTCAATACATATATTTTTTAAAATAAAAAGAAATTATATAAAATCTTAAAATATATACAAATTAAAAAATATTAAAAATTTATAAAGAAATTCTAAAAAAATATAAAAGCAGATAAATTATTTCATGTACCCTGTTCACTACGTCATCTGTGGTCCAACCAATAAGATCCATCCACTTCAAAATAACTACCCATTAACTACTCACTCTCTATCAACATATAGGAAAGAAAGGGTGAACATGGTTCATCTAATATTTTTTCGTAAAAGCCTGATGACTATTTTTCCTAAATAACCCTATAATTGATACATTATCAGTGGAGTTTTTATTTTATAAGAAAGGCTAATAAATTAGTGTTATATATATATATATATATTAAATACTCACTTCGTCTCATAAAATTTGTCTCATATTGACTTTTTACGTAGTTTTAGAAAAAAATTTATGCGATATGTAATGTAAAATAATTAAAATAATAATTTTTTCCTTGAAAGGTTAGATTTTAATTTTGTTGGAAAATTAAAAAATGGTAGAAAAAGAAATATGACTTGTAAAAGTTGTTGGGTTTTTCAATGAGACAGTTTTAATGTGACAAATTTAAAACACAAAAGAAACAAAATTAAGGGCTCGTTCATCACAGCTTTTGAAATGGTTGTTGAAGTGCAAATAGAGAAGCTGTGCTGAACACCATCTCCAATGTCGCATTGCGACCATTTTTTTTTAATTTTGCGCCTCAAACGGGTGTTTTCTCGTAGCTGGAAAATCTAACTTTTATTTTCAATCGGTCGTTTGGCTCTCCCGGGAGTTTAAAAATTTCTGCTAACGGGGCCTAATTAAGAACACATGACAACTTTTTAACATCAATTATGATAGAACTTATTGAGTGACTTCAATAGAAAAGAGAGTGATGTTTATATTAAGAGACCTAGATTCGAACACTTGTATATACAATATATATGCCTTGTCAAAGGGTTAAGAAAAGGTATAAATAGATACTACCATGTATCACAATAACCGTCTTGTAATTTTTTGGTATGAAACAATTAAAATATTTTAGAATTTTAATTAAATCTAATTATTTACCTAATAATTTTTTTTTGACAAAGGAGCGAGAGTGATTGTCCAAAATTAAACTCAAAACGTAAGGTCAATCTGAACTAAAGTGATATTTTTTAAAATTTGATTAACACTTACATGTAACATAGTTTTTCTATGAATTTAGTATATTCAAGATTATACTGGCAATATAATCATAAAAATGGAATTCAGATTGGTAAATCCTAACTTAAAACAGTCGACATACTGGTTTTGAAAAAGAAAATTAAAGAACTCAAAGCAGTTGATTTATTAGGTACAGATTGAATTATGACATTTATTTAATTCTAAGAGTCAATTAATTAAAATCATTTATCAATAAGCATCGCCACTGTCACCTGCAACATTAGAAAAAGAAAAGATTTGGTTCTCAATGGTGAAACAGATCAAATTCATTATTTTTATAGGTAAAAAAACTAAAAGAAGAAACGTGATTTGATACTCTAACCTCTATTTTTAACTATTTATATTCGGCGAATAAATTCTAAATTAAATTAGATTAAGGAAAAACAAAGAATAAAAACATTATTATGAATGTTCCACTTTCTCTTAGGTACATGTCTGAATTGCTTCTTTTCATGCAACGTGGTTCCAATGATGGCTGCAACTACCATTGATATTTAAGATTTTGGGATGTGAGATGAGTGTCATAAATATTGCAAGCCAGCTTCTATTTCTAGATGTTTCTTTAAACTTTAATTACATCAAAACTTTCCTATTGAAAATCTAAGTCATGGATCGGCAGTCCAAATTTCAAACTTTGCTGACTTGTACTGCCAAATGCCAATAGGATCTATGTTCTAAACCGGTTTCATACTTCAAAACTATATAATTAAGTTACTAGAGTATTAGTATCGTATCAATCGGCTTATGCATTAAATATTAACTTTGATATAAAATAAAACATATTTAAACATGTTGCTGTAATTGTAAAGAGAATAACATGTTTAAAATACACCATGTTAAAAGGGAAAGTTTTATTTATCTCAGCATGTTTAAGTTGTTCATACGATGAGTACACACGCGTATCTAAACTTATATCTACATATTTTAAATATTATTTACGTCATATCTCAATAAGTATTTAGGGCTCAAACTAACGACCAGACTGACAAAAAATATTGATTGATCTGATACTAACAATTTAAAGATTTGATTAGAATGTTTTGAAGTTAGCCGACTATTAAAATCTTAACCATGATTTAGTAACATTCGACGAATTTAATCCTTTAAGCATGGGACATTATGTTTGTGGTCCGTCTTTTGTTATATGGTAGTTGATTGCTTCACAAAGTCAAAGGAGCAGGAGACATCAAAGAGAGAACATGTTAACTTCATCTACTATGAAAGTAACCTCTTCGATATATTTACTCAATAATATCTTAATTTCAAATGGTAAATAACTTAATATTACTTAAATAAATTTTGAACTTGAGACTTTGTATATACAAAATATTTTGCTGGAAAAATCACTCACTAAAACTAGATGTACGATATTAATCAATTTAAATTAATTAAAATAAAATTACAGAAACCGGAAGCACAACAAACAAAAATCTTAACTTTAAACGTTTGAACTAAAAAGGAAGAAAGAAAAAACCCCAGGCATTTCCCCAAGTTATAAAACAAATGAATTAACCAGTAGGCTGAGCTTGACATCTCTGACACTGACTCGACCAATGGACAATAGAACAAGGTCCCAACCACTCCTTTGAAAATGGCTCCTACAGTCCCACAGTCGGTTAACCATATCAGGTGCTTGAATGTGAGTTGGTTCAACCATTTTTTTCCTCCCAAAACCAATCATCATGATTCATGGTCACTGTTTATTTGTTAGGTTTCGATGTTTTTAATCATAGTGTTAGGAGTATCTTGTTCCATTGGTTGGCATAAGAGTGCAGTCTGGGTTGACGAATATTAAGTCATAATTGCCATAGTAATGAATGCAAATTTTTTTAGTGGAAGTACAAAGTGGAGACAGGTTATTATGCTTGGAACTGCGAAACAACTGCTTCATGCTATACAATATATGTGCCATCATTCTTAAGGTAAAAAATGATTAGTTTGGGGGGGAATATAGTAGTTTCCTAGCTGTTTCTGTCTTTGGAAATTCGTCAAGAATAGTTTGGCAACTCGGTGAAACTTGAGCAAAAGCATTGGGAGACTGTCCTTGTACAGAGACAAACATAGGATTTGGCAAGAAGATCCAGAATCATATGCAAAACCAAAGACACTACACTAGATTCCTAGGATATTTAGGGTCAATAGGGCCCTTATTGCAAGTCGCGAGTTTGGGCTTTCTAGTCGGTCATATTAGAGAAGAGACTCCAGCCACTAGCCCGATTAAAATAGGGAGATCTCTTCTCACCCTCCATTGCAAAATGATCAGAATCTTGACAACTCATAATCATGGACAAAGTCGGAATACTTCCTATGTTAGAAGTTGTGACCCGAATTTCGTTTTATTCCTGTGATAGAGGAGAATACATGAATGAAGGATATGGAGAACATACGGGCGTTAAATTTTAGGTTCGTTTTTAAAGCCACTAAAATTTCAGGAATAGACATAGTTGACCACCATATTATTTGTAACATCTAAATTCAATACTTTTTAACTTATTATTATTTTCAACAATAATTTAGCAAATGCTTGTTTTATAAAAAGAATAAAAGCACTATTTCATACCAATATCAACCACCAAGTCCGCACGGCATCCGTTTTCTCCTTAACCACTTACAAATCGGTTAATGTATGCTTATATTGATTCTAAACTTTCGACTAAAATTTTGAATTTGTAAATGAAACTAGTAAATGACGGATACAAGGTCATCATAACAACAAAAGTAGGAAAAAAAGTTGAATTTTCAACACTATTAATTGAAGACTGAAGTGAGAAAGCTACAATTAAAAAGAATAGTTGAAAATTTAGATGATTGTGACTTATTTGAGAAAAAATTATAATTTTAAGAGTTTATAAATATTAATAGTTAAATGAAAAGATATACGGTAATTTGAGTAGTTCCGGTGAAAAAATGTTAGAAAATTCAAATTCATTCAATATTGTTCATAAGGTGTGCAAGAATTTTATTATAAGTTTAAAATGGAACAGATACCATCACGATTCACGAGACTTTATTAATAGGATTAGATTATAAAGTTTTGTAAGCTAATAAGGGCAATCAATGTCCTGTTCAAAGGAAACAATGAAGTCCCTAAATGCTGTTCAATCTCAAACCATCTAGCAAAGCCATGAAATCAGAGTGAGATGATCCGCCTTCTTCAACAGCTCCCTTTGCCATCTCTTTCAACGCCCCGGCTCTGTTTCTGATGTTATCAGCTTCTTCTCCAACCATCACCTCAGCTATTGCCTTGCTTATATTTTCTTCTGTCACCAACAATTTCCTGCCTTCCATCCATCTACACCATTCTTGGGCTCCAACTCCAACCCCTAGTCTTAGTATATCAGTGACCAGCTTCTCATTGATGAACTGTTCATTACTGAGTGGCCAACTCACCATTGGCACCCCAGCAGTGATACTCTCCAGCGTCGAGTTCCACCCACAGTGAGTCATGAACCCTCCTATGGCTTCATGCTCAAGAATCAGCACTTGAGGTGCCCATCCCCTTATGATCAACCCCTTCCCTTTCATCCTTTCTTCAAATCCTTTTGCCAACCACTCTTCTTTGTCTTCGTCTTTGTTAGTCTTTCTCACAACCCATAAGAAATCCACCCCAGAAGCTTCAATCCCCTCGGCAATCTTCATAAGCTGTGCAGCTGAAATCCAGGACACACTTCCAAAACATATGTATAAAACTGAGTTTTGTTTCTTTAAGTCTAGCCATCTTAAGCATTCCACTCGGTCGATAGAGGAGACGTTCGCGTTTCCCCTTTGTGATTTGTCTTCCGTGTTCTTGTTGCAGAGAGATAAAGGGCCTATGTGCCATGATTTCCTTCCCAAGGTTTTTCTATAGTGTTCTACATAAGCTGGTTCCAGCTCTTGGAAACTGTTCATTAAAACCCCAGAGCTTGAAATCTCAGCTTCTAAAAGTTTATGTAGCAAAACGGTGATTTCAGTATTAGCTCCTGAATCCCTGAGCTCAACCGGTTGTTGTCGTCTAGTCATCTTTATCTTGTCTGGAATTCCAGGGACTTCAAAGGGTTGATCATCTGATGTAACATCTTTTAGAGGCTGATAGCGGTGGAAGCTATCGAAAACGCTGCTGGCGAAGTAGCTTGTTCCGTAGAAAACTAGCCTTGGTATCCCTACCTTGCTTGCAACTTCGGTTGCCCACGGGAACATTCCGTCTGCAACCAGGCAGCTGGGGCGGCAGTCTTGGAGTACCTGTTGCAGGGGTGGTTGAAGCAAGCTAACAGCCTTGAAGAACTTGAAACCCATTTCTTGTGAAGTGATGGAACTTATAATCTCAATTCCCTCAGGCAGGCCAGCCTCCACGGAAGGGAATTTGATTATGAGAATATCAATCTGAAATCCCAACTCTCTTTCTCTTTCGATTGTTTTAGAGAAGAAAGGGGCGTTGAGTTGAGTGGTGAGAATGGTGGCTTTCACACCTTGCCTTGCAAATACTCTGGCCATGTCTATGGTTGGGATCATATGTCCATGAGCAAGGTGCGGGAAGAACAAGACATGAAGAGGGTCCGGTTTTGAGTCCATTTGGCCTTGTAGGAAAAAGAGAGCAGGTTTAATTAAGAACTTCACAATCTAGATTTCTTATTTATGAACACTTATATGATGATTAAAACAATATAATAATCTCTTAGTCAAGAGTGTCAGCTCCACGGTCGGTTGCTTCTCGGCAATTTCACACCAAGTACTGTGGCTATTTTACTATCTGAATGAGCAAGAACAGTTGCTCTGAAATCAGCCTTTGAATGTTTGGAAATTCATGGCTCATGGGACAATGACATTGGCCAGAAAAGGGACAAACTTGCAATGAGTTAATTGGCTTATTGGAATTGGATTATATTATCGGCGGCCTGACATTAAGCACTGGTTTGTGTGCTTTGACAACGGATCAGCAACCTGTAAAGGTCGTTGCATATTATTCCAAACCATGTGCATAAATGTCCAAACTTGACTGAGCCTAAAGTGGAGTAAGAAATGGAAAATATGTTAACGCTTCTAACTAGGAATAGAAATCCTTTTACCCTTTTCTGTGTTTTTATCTATGCTCTCACACTAAAAATTAGGTTTAGGGTTTAAAATTAGAGTTTGTAATTATAGTTTAAAAAATTTAAGGTAAGCTGTATTTTTAGGGTATAAGGCGTATAGTTTAAGATTTATAATTTAAATTTAAGGCTTAAGATTTAATTTTTTAATATTTTTTAATGTTGGGACATAGAAAGTGACACCGAAAATAAGTATTTTTATCAACCAGGGCAGGCACTCATTGCCGGATTTTTTTATTCAATTAATTGTGGAGATTGTTAAGTAAGAGGATAAATCATGTCTTATCTAGTTAAAGTTGATTTACTTAGGGTATAATGAAATCCAGGGCGGAGTCTACATATTTTAGGGTATAATGAATTTATAAAATTTTGAAGGTTAAAAGTGCGATTTATTTATTAAAGTTGATTTACTTAGGGTATAATGAAATCCAGGGCGGAGTCTACATATTTTAGGGTATAATGAATTTATAAAATTTTGAAGGTTAAAAGTGCGATTTATTTATTGGTGAGATATATTGAGACCGATAATAATTTTTTATAATTATTAATTTGGATCAGGTACCATAAAGATTAATTAGAGGAATAATTTTTTAAATTTAATTTGTTCTATTTATATTGTCAGAGTTTAAAGAGTTAATTTATTCTATCATCTTATTTTATTAAACTAACCGATAGTAGGTGACTAATAACTTTGGTAATATATATTGGTTTTACTTTTTTTTAATTCCATTTATGGCATTTTCTCACCTAGTAAAAATGTTAGCAACAAGTCAGGTTGGGTGGCGTAGTCCCTATCGTTAGCCGGGAGGGTGACGCTGGCAAAGTCTGTGTTGCAAGCTATCCCGTCTTATGTTATGCAAGCGACATGGTTGCCTAAAGGCTTGTGTAAAGAGATGGAAAAATTGATACGTCATTTTGTGTGGGGAGGTTCAGACGAGAAGCGGGGAGTGTCGTTAGTAAGTTGGGACGTCATGCAACAACCCATGGAGGATGGTGGTATGGGCATGGAGGACCTTGGGCGACAAAACGAGGCTTTTTTGATGAAGGTTGGGTTTGAGCTTGTGATGAACTCGGATAAGCTGTGGGTACGGGTGCTTAGAGACAAATATAATTGGCAAGGAGGTGTGCCGGCTAGCATCGCTCGAGGAAGTTGCTCACGCCTATGGCGGGGTCTGAGTCGAATCTGGGACGAGATTAAGAGTTGTGTTTGCTGAAATGTACGAGATGAGAAAACTACGACCTCTGGTATGATGTGTGGCTCGGCAATGAAGGGCCTTTGAGTGCATTTTATATGTTGTAGGGAACTCCGCCACCAACTAAGGTGGCTGCGATGGTCACGAAAGAAGGTGGTTGGGACTGGAACTTGCTAAACCAGTTGCTACCGCCGTCGATAGTGCAACTGTTTGTTGCGGTTCCCCCACCCAGGCCGTGGTTTGGTAGCGATTGCCCTGGTTACAGGTGGACGGACAACAGGATGTGTACCGTTCGTTCAGCTTATGCTACGCTTGCTGTGCGACAGGGGGAAGAGAATCAGCACATGTGGAAACTGATTTGGGCGCTGAACCTACCAAACCGTGTGCGAATGTTTTTGTGGTTGGTGTTGCGAAAGGGGTTGCTAACCAACATAGAACGGCAGCGACGTCACATGTGCGCGGATGGTGTTTGCGCAGTTTGCCGTATGGGATCAGAGGACATCGATCATGTGTTCTGGCGGTGCCCGTTTGCGCGGCAGGTTTGGAGACAAGTGGTGCCGGTGCAGTGTATCACAGGTTTTGAGGCAATGATTTTCGATGAGTGGTTGGCATGCAATTTGCGAAACGAGGGACGATTTCCCGATGGTCATTCGCCTTGGGTTACACGGTTCGCAGTGATATGTTGGCATCTATGGAAACGTCGATGCAGCGTGGTGATGGATGTGGGGTTTGTGGAAACAAGGGCATTTGTGCCGATGTGTATAGAGACTGCGATTGAGTTTAGCAAGGCGACGGTTGCTGTTATTTCCGGCAATAGGCGTGCTGTCCGGGTGGTGAGATGGCAACGTCCTCCCGAGGGCTGGTTAAAGGCGAATGCTGATGGTGCAGTATATGGCAGCCTCGGTTGTGCGATGATTGGGGGAGTGTTGCGAGATGCGAATGGCCAATGGATCTTCGGATTCTCACGAAAGGTGGGGCGATGTTCGGTTTTGCGAGCGGAATTATGGGCGATATATGATGTATTGTCCCATGTATGGAGACTCGGCCATCGGAGGGTGGTTGTTGAGACGGATAACTTAGAAGTGGCTAGCATGCTCCGGAATGAGTCTTCGGCGTTGCGAGGGGATGCTTTGGTGGATTTGATTGTTGGTTTGCTTTGTCGAGATTGGGAAGTTGTTGTCCAACATGTTGGGCGTGAGGGGAACCGGGTAGCGGACTTCTTGTCGCGGCTGTTGAAGGGGGATGACCGGTGCAAACTACGGTTGCTGGAGCCGCCGCAGGCAGTGCTTGGTCTGCTGGATGCAGATAGAAGGAACTAATCCTTGCCTTTTTCCTGTATTAGCAAAAAAAATGTTAGCAACAAGGAATATGGTGTTGTACTTCAATAATATAGGTAAACTATGGTCGTGAGAAGGTTTAAATATACATTCGCTGAATTAGATATTTTTTCAAGTTGGCATCTAAAGAATATTTTGTTTTCAAATTGGTGTTTGAACTAGGCACATTCTTCAAGTAGGCGTTTAAAAAAATTTTACTCCCAAGTTGATATTTGAACAAGACACAATCTCTCAAATTAAAACCAAAATTTATACATTATATCAATTTGGTCATAATTCGAAACAGATCAATAAATTTAACCCTTTATATTTAAAAATTCTATCAATTTATTTTTTTGTTATTCTACTAAATTGTTTGTTCTTCTCCCAAAAATGTTACATTACTTTTGTGGTATAATAAAAGTTTAACAATAACTTGTTGTTTTATCGTAGAATGCAGTTGTCCAATTGTTTCTTTGATACTATAAACTCGCTTGATTTGACAGTATCATAATTATTTTACTGAAGTGATGTAATTGTTAAATATGAATGGTTAAATTTATTGAATTGTTTTGAATAGGATCAAATTGATAGAATGTATAAGTTTTGAGGAATAAAAGTGTTCATAATAATACCAAAACAACTTATGAAATTAAAGTTTGGGTACCAACTTGGGAGAAAAAATTCTTTAGATACCAACTTGGGAAAAGATGTCTAGTTCAAGTACCAAAGATATATTGAAGCGTTGTAAGAAATAATATGTTAACGTAATGAGTTAATTGTCACATGTTCTCAAACTATGATTCTTATTATAAATTAGTATTTAGACTTTTGAATGTTCTAATCTTAACCTCAAACTATAACTCAGATTCTAAATTGGTCCCCTAAACTTTTGAACATTTCAATTCCATCCATAAATGATTGGTTATGCTACATCATATTATTAAACAATACACATTAGGAGTGAGCAAAAGTCTGCTCGACTAAAAAAAATAAAATTTTTGACTCGACTTGAATCGTAATTTCATAAACTCAACTCGAAAAAATATTCAAATAAAATTTAAGTTGTAAAATAAAAATTCGAATAATTTCAAAAAATGAATGTGAAATGAGGCCGAAGCGAGTACAACAATTTTTTGCACGTATGTAAGGAGAACCATGAATATCTCTATGCAATACAAGACGTAAGGCGTCGGGTGGTGAGTCAAAGATAGGGCCTATTTGAGTGCTTTTACTCAAATAACCACTTATTTAAGCATAAACAATCCCAAACACTAATTTTTTGAAAGAAAATTCAGCTTAAAAAAATAATTTTTGTCCCAACTTGAAAAGCTAAAATTTAGAGCTTTTAGGATAAAAATCCCTTTTGAATTGTAAATGATAATTTTGCCCTTCATTAATATTTCAACATGTTGGGTTTTTCGTGCTCGATTTCCTTCAACTGTTCTAGCTCGCCAAGTGTGGAGAAGTTGGATATTTAGGTGTTTTAGTGGGAGGTGAAAAATGGACAATAAGACACAAGAATTTATAGTGGTTCGGCCTTCTAACAATCACCTACATCTACTACCTTAGCTTCCCACTAAGGATTTCAACAAATTCACTCTTGAATTTCGTCCCCTTTTCTCGACTTAGGAGGAAATCGTTACAACGATCAAGCTTTCTACCCAAAGCTTGATCAAGCACTCTCTCGCAAGAGAAATTCTAAAGCAAACTTGAAATCCCTCTAATAGGTATTTGTTTGCACTATGAAGCTTTCACCCAAAACTTAAACACTTGAGCAAATGTAACAATGTTTAGCTCACAAGTGTTGTCTATACAAGAAAATGAACAATTAAGCTCTAAGATAAATTTTTGATCATTATGTTGTTGACAATTGAAGTATTAGTCTTCTCTTGATGCATAGAGGTCCCTTTTATACTCCCAATTGAGTTTATAGCCGTTGGGGTTGTTTTGGAGTCGTTGGAGACTTTATTTCTCACCATAAATGCTGTTCTGCAGACGTTCGTTTCGAAACACTCGACTGCATTTCGAAACGCCCTTCTTCAGAACTAGCCGTTGGAGTCTGATGCAGCAAGCCGTTTCGAAACACTCTTGATTCATATCAAAACAGTAGAATCCTGTTTCGGAACGTGTGACAGTTGAGCTGCAATTTAAAAAGCTGTTGGGAAAATAGCTTGGGGAGGTTTTGATCATTGGGCGTATCGAAACACCAAAGGGGTGTTTCGAAACGAGGACCCTCCGTATCGAAACGGACAAGCCCTGTTTCGGTACGAGTTTTGGCAGTTTTAAAATGTTTCGATACATGTCCTCTTGTTTCAAAACGGTTACCTTGAAAAGTTTGTTTTGGTTACTTGAAAACGTTTTAAACTTTGCCAAAACCATTTAAAACATCCACAAACATATTTTCAAGTTGTTTGGACTTAAAGACACTTTTAAAATCTTTTCAATTTAGTCTAAAATTATTTTTCAATTATTATATCAAAACATTAGTTCTTCACAACGGTACACTCCATCTTCTCATTGTTTCATTAAACTTTTTTGTTGAAAAATATTTCCTCATTGTTGCTGAAACTACGTTATTAAAGATTAATCATTTAGCTAAAGAAATTTTTATTAAAGGTATGCTATGGTGTTTTACTTCTATGTTTCGGTTATAAAATTTCGATTCATTCTTTATCTTTCGCTTAACTTTTCTTCAAATGTTCTTATTAAACTTTAAATTTTTATTTTAGTTTTTTAGTCTCTTTATTTTTCAATAGTTTTTGATGTTCCTTTGATGATAAAAATTAAATGGGTCTTTAATTTTTGGGTGTCTTTATGCTTCTATGTTTCTGAGTTTTTCTGTTTTCTTTTTCATCTTTTGTTTGCTTTACTATCTTTTGAAGAAATAAAGACACTGCATTTCTTCTTTCCTTGTATTAATAATAATTTCAAGCAGTAGTATATATTTTTGTAATATTTATATTCAAATTCAACTTTATAAATTTCTTGCAATATAGAAAAAATTATATATATTCTAAAAATTAATAACGAGTTATTATAAATTACGTTTTTAAATTGAAATATTTTATAGGTTATAATACTAATAGATTTAAGTATGACTTAAATTTATATATTTTAAATTTTATAATACCATGTCTAAAATAGACATTTTATCTTTTTAAAAGTAATTTTTGACAGGACAACAATGTGAAATAATAAAATATTACAATTAATTTTTCAGAATCACTTTTAAAAGTAATGCCAAACTGACCCATAGTTAGAGCCGTATCTTGTGAAGAGTCAAATTTGGCCATGAAATCTACTGCCGTATTTGCTTCTCAACAAATCAGAGTAAAATCAACGAATCAAGCCTTATTACATAAGATTGAAATTGACCTCACCAAAGCATGGGGGCTCGCACTTGAGGATGATGAGATCAGCTTGTGAACGTCGGAACTATCTGTTTGAATTGAGATTCGCTCAAATCCGTTTTTCCATGCAAGTTTTAAGCCTTCATATATACCCAAAAGCTTGGCTTGTAATATAAAAAAGGGAAAACTACACTGGTGGTCCCCAAATTATTATCATTTTCCTATTTTGGTCCCTAAACTATGTTTTTCGGCAAAATCGTCAATTCTGTTACATAGTTCTCCTGTTTTGGTCCCCGACGTTAAATAGCTAACGATTTTGCTGACGTGACCTCTCTTAAAAAATGTCACGTCAGCAAAACCGTTAGCTATTTAACGTCGGGGACCAAAATAGGAGAACTATGTAACAGAAGGGACGATTTTGCCGAAAAACATAGTTTGGGGACCAAAATAGAAAAATGATAATAGTGTGGGGACCACCGATGTAGTTTTCCCTATAAAAAACACCCCCAATTTTTTCACTTTTATTTTTCTATATAATTTTTTTAAACTTAGTTTATTTATAAATTTTTCCTCTCAAACATTTATGTTTTACCTTCTCAATTAGAGTTTCAAATAGCGTATGCGATATAGTTACCGTTCGAAATCGTTATTGGCGAAAGCAACGGTAAAACGTGAAATTACACCGAATACGACGCAGAGTGGCCGCAAGATAATGGTGGATTTCAGCAATAACGGGCCGTCATCCCCGTTAAAGTCCCCATTAGTGTAAAAATCAATAAAAAAAAATCAGATATTCCTTAAAAAATAGAAAAAAAACATCTGTAAATTTTTTTACAGTTTTAGTGCCATGCCATCAAATCTTGTCTTAAATAAGGGTGCATTCGATCGGAAGTCGGGATTGACAAGGCTCCTTTGCTCCACTCTCCTCTGCCGCTGTTCTATCTCTGTCCCACGACTTTATCTGTCTCTACTTCCCGTCTCATTGTAACCTCTTTGACTTGTTATTAGAAGTAGGGATGTAAAAAGCTGACCCGACTTGAAAACCCGACTGAAACCTGCTCGAGTCAGAACTTGATTTGACCTGAAAATTTAATGACCCGAACCCGATCTGTAACCGACTGTTGTTGACCCGAACCTGAATTTGACCTATTACTGTAGTGACCGAACCCGACCTGCGTCCGACTGAAAACGACCCGAACCCGAATTGGACCTGTTACTGTGGACCTGAAACCCGACCTGCGCCCGACTGAAACGAACCCGAACCCGAAGCCGACCTGACAGATAACCGATTTTACCCGACTGAATTGACCTGAGATCCGATATTACCCGACCTGTTTTGAACCCGACCTGTTTTGGACCCGACCTGTTTTGAACCCGACCTGTTTTGAACCTGACCTGTTTTGGACTCGACCTGTTTTGAACCCGACCTGTTAATTGACCCGACCTGCTTTGAACCCGACCTATTTTTAACCTGAACTGATATTGATCTGACTTGATATTTACCTGATATATAGTTGAAGAAGTCTACGATTTGATAAATTTAAAGTGTTGATAAATGTAAAGTATTAATTTATTAAATTAATTTAATACTAACTCGTTCAATATAAATTATGTGTGAAGTTTAATAAGAATTAACATACTTAAATTTATTTTATTAAAAATATTCTAAATTTAAAAGTTTTATTAAATTAATAAGTTGTGATGGATGAATTTAAAATAAATTATTTAAAATTTAAATCAATTTATTAATTGAGATCATTAAATTTAAAAAATATTTTATTAAAAAATTTAATTATAACTATTAAAATAATAAAAAATATTTTTTGGTTTAGGAGAATTTTTTTTTTGAATTAGTGGGGGAAAGTTTTTTTGATTGATAGAAAATTATAGGGGAAAATTTTGACACCATATCAAACAAAAAAAAATGGGTTGGGGGGGGGGGATTTTTGTCGCCTAATCAAAGGGTTGCCGCTAATATCAAAGTGGAGATGAGATTTTTTTTTTTTAATTTATGGGTTAATTATTCTTTAGGTCCTTCCTTAATTAGATTATTAGGGTTTAGGTTTTAGTTTGTTTTTTAGTCTTAACTTTTGGTTTAGTTTCTTTAAATTTTATTTAATTAGTCTATGCTTCATAAATTAATTAATTATTAAGTTTTTTAATTTGCTTTAAATTTGATTTGGTCCTCGTATAAAGATTTGATAAGTAATTAGGTTTAATAATTTTATTCATTTGTGATTTGGGCTCTAATTAATAATTTAGTTTTAATTTATTTTTAGATTTGTCCTTTATGTTTCAATTTATTTTGTTTGTTAGATTTATGGGTTTATGTTTAAGGTTTAAGGGTAAGTGTGTCAAGTTGATTGTTTGGGGCTGTGAGATTAGTTTAGGGATTATGTGATTAGGCTTGCATTCTAATTATTAGTAAATATTGTTTGTAAGATTTAGATATTCATGTTTGGGGTTTAGGGGTAAATGTGTCAACTTAATTATTTGGAGTTATGAGATTAGTTTAAGGATTAGGGGATTAGTCTTGCACTCTAATTATTAGTGATTATAAGATTTAAGAGTTGAGGTTTATGTGTATTGTTTAGAGGTATACATATATACATACAAATATGTATGTTCTAGTATATATATATATATATATATATATAACAATATAATGCATACTAAAACTTACATATATATATATATATATAATTATAACAATATATATATACTAAAACTTACATACATACATGTATATATATACTAAAACTTAAGGGTAAACTATCTGTTTGACCACCAAACTATTGTGAAAGTTTTAAAATGACCACTATAGAAAAAAAACGCGCCATTTCAGTACCCAAACTATTAAAATGGGATCAATTTGGCCACCGGCCGTTAATGGGCTAACGGAAGGTGACGTGGCAGTTAAAAAATTAAAGGTATAATCACACATTTGGTCCTTATTATTTACACATTTTTTCAATTTAGTCCTAATTTATATTAATAAAATAAATAAATTAAATAATTAGATAGCGACACGTGTCAACACCTTATTGGAGGACTTTAATTATTTATATTTGATTTAATTAATTTATTTCCCTCCTCCAATCAGGTGGTGACACGTGTCACCACCTGTTTAAAGGAGAAAATATAACTTCATGAAAATGCCTAACATGAGATTCGAACCCAGGCACTCATGTTTGAGTGGCAGCGGTATAACCACTGCACCAAACTCAATTTTATGTTCAAATCTACTCAATTAGATATATATCTCTTATACTCAATTACATTTCATGCATCTCGGAAATGGATCCACAGTGGAATCAGCACTCGCATTAACTTCTGTCGATGCAGAAGTTGAAGCGGTACTGAAGCCATCGCCGGCAGCCGCGTCATTGGGAAAATTCGCCGGAAACTGGAAAAAAGCCTCCTGAAAATTTTCTTCATTTGCCTCCTCCTCCGATATTGGGTCATGGGGCCAAACGTCTGCGACATTTTCAACAGACTTTCCATCATCTTCTAGCAAGGTATCAATTGCCCTTCCAATACTTACTTCAATCTTAAAATCGGACCCCATTGATCGTACTGTGATCATCTTTGGAATTTCCTGAGTGTTGACAGTTCTAATGATCATACAAGCTTTATCTAACCTCAACTTTTTTTGAGTAAAAACTTCCGTTTTCACAAAAGTACCCCAATGATTTCCCAATCTGCTGAAGAAGGTGTCGTTGCAACAATTCAACGGCACGCCCATCAAGTTAATGTAACTGAATTGGTGAGGGATGCCATTGATGAGAAGTGGCGCAATATGATCGAACCAAAACCCAATCTCTTCCTTTTTCTGAATCCAGTACTCCTCCATCTCTGCGGGTGAATTAAAAATGATGAGGAAGGACTCTGATTTCCCATCCCATTTTCCCATCCCATTTCGCCATAAGAGATATATATCTAATTGAGTAGATTTGAACATAAGATTGAGTTTGGTGCAGTGGTTATACCGCTGCCACTCAAACATGAGTGCCTGGGTTCGAATCCCATGTTAGGCATTTTCATGAAGTTATATTTTCTCCTTTAAACAGGTGGTGACACGTGTCACCACCTGATTGGAGGAGGGAAATAAATTAATTAAATCAAATATAAATAATTAAAGTCCTCCAATAAGGTATTGACACGTGTCCCTATCTAATTATTTAATTTATTTACTTTATTAATATAAATTAGGACTAAATTGAAAGAATGTGTAAATAATAAGGACCAAATGTGTGATTATACCTTTAATTTTTTAACTGCCACGTCACCTTCCGTTAGCCCATTAACGGCAGGTGGCCAAATTGATCCCATTTTAATAGTTTGGGTACTGAAATGGCGCGTTTTTTTCTATGGTGGTCATTTTAAAACTTTCACAATAGTTTGGTGGTCAAACAGATAGTTTACCCAAAACTTAAATACATGCATATATATATATATGTGTGTGTGTGTGTGTGTTTTAGTATGTATGTATACATGTGTGTTTTAGTATATATATATATGCATATGTTTAATTAATTATAACAATACGTGTATATGTATATATCATAATATATGTATATGTGTGTATATATATATATATATGTAGATATATTATAATATATATATGTGTTTTAGTATGTATGTATACATGTGTGTTTTAGTATATATATATATATGTTTAATTAATTATAACAATACATGTATATGTATATATCATAATATATGTATATGTGTGTATATATATGTAGATATAAATTTTATTATTTTTAATATGGCGATATTTTTATTCATTTTATTCCCTAAAATTTTATTTTCCACATAAAGTTACCTTTATTATTTTTTAATTTTTGTAATTTACTCCAATATTTTAGATATAAATCATTTGATAATATTTTTGTTCATTCTAGTGCCTAATATTGAGACTAAAATGTATGTAAGTATGTATGTATGTATGTACCTATCAATGTATGAAGCCTAAACCCATAATGAATTTTCTCTTAACCTGAAACCACAAACCCTAAACATTAAACCCTAGTGTATGTAAGTATGTATATATATACTTATTTATGTATGAACCCTAAACCCTTAATAAATTTCCCTAAACCCTAAACCCTGATGCATACAAGTATGTATGTATCTATCAATATATGAACCCTAAACCATTAATAAAATTTCCCTAAAACCTAAACCATTTAAACCCTAAACTCTGAATCGTCCAATGTTTTATAATTTTAATTTGATATTTCTGTTCATTATAACCCTTAAAACTTCATTTATATTCCAAATTGAACCCAACTAATTGTTTTTTAATTAGTCCAATAATATATAATTTTACTTTGACATTTGTTCATTTTAGTCCTTAAATTGTATTTGTATTCCAAATTGACCATTTTTTATTTTTTAATTAGTCCGATGTTTTATAATTTTAATTTGATATTTTGTTCATTATAGTCTCTTAACTTTATTTTAATTAGTCCGATGTTTTATAATTTTAATTTGATATTTTGTTCATTCTAGTCCCCTAAACTTTAGTTTAATTCCAAATTGACCCTTATTTATTGTTTTTTCATTTCGTCCGATGTTTTATAATTTTAATTTGTACTTTGTTCATTCTAGTCCCTTTAACTTTATTTCAATTCCAAATTGACTCATATTCATTGTTTTTTTCTAATTCGTCCAATGTTTTATAATTTTAATTTGATATTTTAATCTTCTAGACCCTAAAACTTTATTTTTATTCCAAATTGACCCACATTTATTTTTTTTAATTTGTCAAATGTTTTACTATTTTAATTTGATATTTTCTTCATTCTAGTCCCTTAACTTTATTTTATTTCCATACCGACCCCTATATATATTTTAATTCATCATGTTTTATAATTTTAATTTGAAATTTTGTTCATTCTAGACCCTAAAACTTTATTTTTATTCTAAATTGACATCTACTTATTGTTTTTAATTACTCTAATTTTTATACTTTTAATTTGATATTTTTGTTCATTACAGTCCCCAAAATTTTATTTTTGTTCCAAATTGACCCCTTTTCATTGTTTTCTTTTAAATTTGTCTAATGTTTTATAATTTTAATTTGATATTTTTGTTCATTATAATTCGTGAAACTTTATTTTTAATCCAAATTGACTCATTTTTAGTATTTTTTAATTACTCCAATGTTTTATAATTTTAATTTGATATGACTTTAAATAATTAACTCCAAATTAATGACGATTGACGAAGGCCAACCTAAAGTCTATCGACTACTTATATGGTTGTACCGAACTCAAACTCAAAACGAATTTCAATCCTAAAAATACCCCGACCTGAATTACCCGACCTGAAACTACCTGACCTAAAATAACCCGACCTGAAATGCACCCGACCTGAAATGCAACCGACCTGAAATGAACCCGACCTGAAATGGACCCGACCTGAAATGGACCCGACCTGAAACGGACCCGACCTGAAATGGACCCAACCTGAAATGGACCCGACCTGAAGTGTATCCGAATCCGAATTAACCTGTCAATTATCTGCTTCGGACCCGACCCGTTTTGACCCGACCTGAAATGGACCCGACCTGAAATGGACCCGATCTGAAATGGACCCGACCTGAAATGGACCCGACCTGAAATGGACCCGCACCCGACCCGAATCGAGTCAAAATAAAAAAATGACCTGAAATGACCTGTACCCGATTTTACCCGACCTGACAGTACACGACCTGAAACCTGTCCGATTACTTGTTTTTACATCCCTAATTAGAAGAAACAAATGAGAAGAAATGAAAAACATTGGTTTTTCAATCAAAGTTTATGGTAGTGAATGGTTCAGATACACAGAACTTGAAAAGGGGATTTAAATTGTTTTAAATGAAAAATGATTTATTGCTTCAAATGTTTAATTGTTTTAAACGTTGTGATGCTTAAATTGTTTTTAACTATACAATAATGGATGTAATTTATCGAGGGAAGTAATTTAAATTGGTTATGGCAATTTAAATTTTAATGCCTTCAATTATTCGAAAATATCTAATTCAAATGTCTTAAATTTGAGTAATTGCTTTAAATGTTATGGTGCTATTTCTTGAAAAAATTTACGAAAAACTCCTTCAAATTTTAAAAATAGTATAATATATATATATATATATATATATATATATATATATATAACACGTTAAAAATTAACATACTATAAAACTATCAACTAAAAAATATTTTTAAAAATCAGATGACTATTTGTGTTGTTTTTAAATAGTACAAGGAACTAGACTAATATTAATTTAATTGAACAATATTAGTAAAATAGTTTATCACTAATGTTATATTAGATATATAACTTTTTAATGAATTTAAATTCGAAAAATAAATTATACATTCAAATTAAATTGGACAATTATAATTCATATATTCAATTTAAATTTGACAAATAAATAATATTAGTAAAAATTGTGTTATCATATTAATAAAAGTTTATAAATATTAGAAAACACTATAAAAAATCATTAAACGTGACTTTTTATATTTATATTTATTATGTTTACAATAAGTTGTACAAATTCTAAAGAAATTTACACCATGACACCCGCGGTGATCTCAACAAAATCTGTTATGTCTGCAACCACGATAAACGCAGCGCAACCGAAAATATAACTACAAACATTATTTAAACTCATGCCCTCAACCCTTAATCCTGACGAGCTTCTTCTTATACGCCGGCAGAAAGCTGGAACCGGAATGGTCATGGAATAAGCCTCCAGCCGAACCATAAGAAGATGCTAAAGAAACTGCTCCATCTGAGTTTAGGCATGTCCACCCAGGTTGGGGCCTGATCCATCGGATTGAAGTCACCCCATGCGTCGAAGCTCGTGTAGGAACAAAGAAAGCAGCAGCATACTGTTTTGCCCCACTATATACTCTGTCCACATTCACACTTCATAGTTTCTTCTTCTCAACAACGTAAAAAATAAAAAAATTGGTAACCTGCCACGTGTGATTTTCTCACTCATATTCAACATACTTGTAACGGCGATTTTTGAAAACCAACTTTAAAGTATCCCAAATTTTTAGAAAAACGATTAAATGGGGAATTACTTTTAAAAATTTGAGTTTTGGAAAACTTTAAAAAATTGGAGTCGCCACCGACCACTAAGGTAGGCCAGACACCATAAAAACCAAATATTCATTTGAAAGGGTTTGGGAGTTGGTTACGTGTGGAGAAGGGTTAGCACCCCCATCACGCACGGAAATTGGTACCAAAATACTTGTTGTTTTTAAATGATGGAAATTATTTAAAATTTAAAATGAATTTAATTAGGGGTTCTTAATTGAAAATTAAACTTTAATTGTACGAGCCTTATCAAATTGGTGGTTTCAAATTAATTAGGCATTTAATTAAAAAGGATGACGGTACACTGGACCAAAGACTAAACCGACATCGTATAAGTCTGACTGCCGTGTTAGTTTAGGCTTCAGATCTCCTACGTCACCTTTATGCATGATGCAAGCAGATAAAATATGATGTCATGGTCATGTTCGTTTTAATTACTTACGAATTTACCTTTAGACGATGCCAATTAATTCGAATATTCAGGGAATATCCAATAAGCTAGGATATTACTACCCAAATATGCGAATTAATAAAGTATCTCCTTTTTATGATTAAGATTAATTATCATGCAAATTTAAACATTAAAAGTCATGAATGACAATTAGGGGTGCATGTCACGAATACACATTCGAGCAATCAAAAGAAACTAAGCCATGTACACATTACAACCGAGCATATAACATATATAATAAAACTATATAATATGTATGAAACTATTTATTATAAAAAAACATAAGATATCAAACAAGACCTAAAGGCAACCACATAACATATATATATCTATAACAACCACAAATCATACAAACACATATCAACATGGTAATCATATACACTAAACATAAACAAATATTTAACAATACGGTAAAAAGCATGAATAAGGACTAAAAATTAAAGGAAATAAAAATGCAAGGCCGAAAATTAAATATGTATGGTGACAGACACCTAAACAGTAATAAAACCACTAAAAACTGATTAAATTGCAAAAATATGGGCCAAATTAAAAAGAAGCAGCATGTTCAGGGGATCGAAAAGGTAATTAAATGTAGAACTAAGTTTTGATATAATATTTGAAAAATATTTTGGACTAAATTGCAAAGAATTTAAAATGTGTTTTTAGTCAAAAACAACTTGAAAATATGTTTAAGGGTTTTACAAGGCCTTGAAATGATTTAAAAGTACATTTAAAGTAGTCAAAACCAAGCTTTTTACTTACCCGTACCGATACGGTATAGGACCGTACCGATACGCCTTAGGGTTTCAAACTACCAGATTTTTCAGTGGCCAAAACCCGTACCGATACGCTTGGCCGTATCGATACGGTGTGCTTTGAAATAGCCCAACGGCTAGTCGCGTACCGATACGGTTGTATCGCGTACCGATACGCCTAACTACCCCAACGGTCATTTGAATCTGCAGAACCGTACTGATACGCTAGGCAAGCGTATCGATACGCATCAGCTGAAGAACACAACGGCTAATTCCTCTTCGAGACCGTATCGATACGTGTAACCCCCTCGTCCCGGTCTGACCGGATGACCGGTCCGAGTAGGCCACACGGGGAAAACCGAAGCGAAACCCGTTAAGGTCCCCCTCGGTTAGCAACCCTAATTTTTTTCTTTTAATATAATCTTTTCTAAAAGCTCATTTAAATCCTATGTGATCATGACAGCGGAAGAATTCGAGGAAGGCAATCACCCGAACACAAAACAACAATTAAACGGCCCAATTTTAATCCATTAGACATGCCGTTTCGAAACACCATTGAGGCGTATCGAAACGCCCTTGACCAGGTCAACTGTCCCAAGCCCATACGAGGAGGCCGTATCAGAACGGAGGTCAACCGTTCTGAAACACCCTCAACGGTCAACTTCTCGTGGTCAACGAGATTTTGACCGTTTCGAAACCCTCAGACCCGTTTCGAAACGCTTTCATCTCGTCATTTTCTCAGATTTCAGTAGCCAAAACGTTCCGAAACCCGTATCGGAACAGGGGCTCTCAGAGGCCAAACCGTATCGAAACACGTTCCGATACGGGGTCCTTGAAGCCTACCCATTCCGAAGGCCCAGCTCGTTTCGAAACACGGGCTGTCTACAACCCTCAAAAACCCGACTTAGGCATTTCTTAACAAATCTAAAGGCCCTAAACGACCCTAAGAGGCACTTAACACCAACATACGTGAACTAGAGGCATGGATCCTATGTCAAACTTGTTCAAACACATAAGGCATAAGGTAAAACATCCATTCATGGCATTTACACAAGAGGCAACATTTCATAAAAGAGCATGCTTGAGGACTTAAAGCCAAAAGGCACAATTCATCACAAAGGTTCACATGCTATCCAAGAACAACTTAGACATTCATAAGGCATGCCATTCAACAACCATACACTTAAGCATCCTCAAAAGGCACATGGCCAACATACATGGTAAGCAAATAAGTTAGGATTTAGCAATTCAATCATAGCATCCAAAAGTCAACCAACATCCACATACATCCAAACTCAAATCAACAACACCTATCCCATTGCTTAACTATTACATTCTATAATTTAAAATTCATACATTGAGCTAACCAATAGCAACACTTGGAGATCTTTCCTTGCCCTTGCCACCCACAAGCTACTGATCTGCATTGTCGAACATAAAGAAGCGTAAGCATAAAAGCTTAGTGAGGGTAAGCTCATAAAACAAACCTTCGACAATGCAGGGCCCAAGCACGAACAACTACCATGATGAGATGCATGATCTTACCTCCGATCCACGAGAGCCAAATTAAACATGATGCATGAACATATAATCAACATTATGCCATGCTCAACAACTCATAAGCTCAACTTACAAAGATACATATACCAAGGTATTATTAACAACATATCTCAAATCATAAAGGCACATATAATCTCATATTTGCATATACATACAATCTCATATTGGCCCCTAGCTATGACTCGAATACGCGGATAACATGTTGGAACGCATTTCCAACATAACCATTACCTGCGGTGGGATTACACTCATCACCGGTTCTCGCGGAGGGGATTCCACTCATCCTCACGCCCCGTCGATGGGATTCCACTCATCACCGACTAATATAAAGATTTCCGGGCGTACCCGTACTCCTCCTTGGTGCCTTAACGCCACCAAGGCCACGCGCGACTTTGACTCTCATATGCACACTCATCATAATGATCGATCATTGTACCCAAGCATACTAGTGCCAATATTAATCAAATTCCAGAACCTTTTACAACATCAACTCAACATAACTTCCGTGCTTAGCACGTACTCACCATGATCACTATCATGCATGATTCATAAACCAAATCACATGCATATATCAACGCATCATATCAAGCCTCAACAACATGCCTAACACATTATACATAGCCAACACAAGCACAATTAGACATGAGGCATAATAAGCAATTAGGAGTTCAACCAAAGGTTTCCTAAGCTAAGCTTGAGATTAGGCTACCACCCTAATCTAAACTCTAGGTGGGTTTACCAAGCCCATCCTAGGTTCGCATGCTTGAACCAATATTTGAAAGTCATTTAAAAATAGTAACCACTCACCGACCACTCCATTAGAACATATCGACAAGCTTACCAAGCATCCAAGTTTCCGGATTCGAGCCCGAAGCTTCCCCATTGATTTCTCTTGATTCTAACCAAATCAAAAACAATATATTAACATCAAAATCAGCCACAAACCCAAAGTTTAACACCAACACACAAATCCACTACAATTCTCACAATTCAAAGCCAAGTTCATTCTTCAATTTCTCATTTTCGTACTTCCACAAAGACCCATAAAAAATCAGCAATGTAGTCACCCAAAGCACTCTTAAACATGTTCAAAACACCACCCACACATAGTATAACCATCAACCCTTCATTTCCCCACATAGACACCTTAAAAACTCCCACTTTCCACTCCCAAAAATCACTTACAGCAGTAGCTACGGGAATCCATTCAAACCAACACCATAACTACTCAAAAATCATCAATTAACATCCAAAGACACCTACCCAATGTTACTATAACATCAGCCCATCAATTTAACTCTAAAACTCACCAAAATCCAAGTTTTAGACACTTCAAAAATAGCCACAAAAACTCATTTCGGGTTTTCACCCAAAATCCTCCATTTTACATATTATGTGTATTTTCATGAGATTAAACCAAAACCCAACATAATAAATCAAAATCAATTGAAAAACCCAATAAAAATCCATTCTTTCTTTAAACTTGAAAATCACAAAAGTGGGTAGTTTCGAAATATAAAACTATGTAAACGTAGAGGATGAAGAGGAGAGTTCAAATATGTGATTACCTTCAAAAACGCCCTTGAATTGATGGAGCAATTTGATGGAATAAAAAATTTGGAATTTGGGAGGGTTTGGTGTGATTTCCACGGTGAAGGATGAAGAATGGGAAAGATGATGACATTTTTTTCTTTTTAAATCAAAAAGGTTGTCTACCTTTTATTTGTTTTGGTTAAATTACCAAAATGATCCTTCCTTTTTATTTAAAACTCAATTGGCTCAATGCAAGGTCAATTTGATTGAAATTAATTTTATCGACTCGAACCAACTAACCCGACTAACTTCTAACCCCAAAACACGGGTGTTACAACTCTCCCCCACTTAAGGAAATTTCGTCCCCAAAATTTATCGGACAGGAAGAGTCACTGAAACATGCTCCTCTGCACTTTCCTTCCCACCATAACATACTCACCAACTCGGTAAACCTACCACACCACACTAGTTATCTGATGCTAAGACCTCCACTGGTTCTCCATTGCTTGTCGATTTAAAACTGAACTCAATCTCCTCTACAAACATGGCACAGGACTGGTCTGACTCACATTTCTGAATCACAGATACGCGAAACACATCACAAACTTCTTTCTAACTCTAGTGGTAGCCGCAACAAATAAACAACTGAACTAGCCCGATTCACAATCTCATACAACGCTGTTTGAGTATTTGGCCCATAACTTTCTCTGACTGATCATCTGACCTCAACATGCAACCAAACACTATGCATACGTCTTCAAAAAAATCTAGCAGAAATCTCGAATCTCTATTACCCACTTTCATTAAGAACCTCTCACGGATGTAACAAACTAGAAGAAAACTGATGCTCGGTCTTGACACGTTGGCAAACTATGCACTTACTCGGATACTGAGCCACATCATTCATTAATTCAATCCAGCAGTACTCATATTCAACCCACAACAAGTCTTCATACTACTCATATGCAATACAAATGAACTGTCGTGTGCTTCAGCCAAAACAATACATCTCAAAACATTATGTCAATCGGCACAACTATTCTGTCTCTAACAATACAAACTCTATCATCTCTGAACTGTATTCTGAAGGTCTTCTTTCCGCTATGTCTTGCACGTGAGGTGCCAAGAACCTGTCTTGCAACTGTTTCTCTTCAAGTATCTGACTCAAAGTAGGTTTAACATGAAACTCGGCCACAAAATACTATCGTTCGATAAACTGAATACAGCAACATATCTCGCAACTTAACCACTAATCTAACAACAAAAATAACTCGGAACATCGGTTACTACGTTGACTCTCTTCGGATGATACTCAATCTTGAGATCACAGTCTTCAAGCAGTTCTAGCAACTCATGTTGTTCAAGTTTTCAACCCTTTCCTAATTCGTCTAATATTTCAAGTCCTGATGATATGCATACAATATGCACTTCTTACTATACAAGCTTTGTCTCTAAGTCTTCGAAGCAAATACAACTGCAGTTAACTCTATGTCTTGTGTTAGATAATTCTTTTCAAGGTCTTTCAAATATCTCAATGAATAAGCCACAATTCTTCTGTCTTTCTTAAGCATACAACCTAACCCTACATGTAACACATTACTACAATTCACAAGTTCTTTCTCTAGTATAGGCTGGATCAAGGTCGAAGTTCTCTTCAAAGTTTCTTTCGGTTTCTCAAGGGCTCGTTGTCTCGCATCTGACCACACAAACTGAATATTCTTCTGTAGCAATCTGTCAAAGGAGTAGCTATCTTCGAAAGACTACTTACAATTCTGCGATAGTAACAATGCTAGACCTAGGAACTATAGATACATGTCACTGTCTTCGGTTTCTTCCATCTCACATCTTCTTCTGTCTACCTAGGATTTACTCTAATACACTCGGTTGATCTACATGTCCTAGGAGAACATCCTTCTTAACTCGGAGTTCACGTTTGCTCAACTTGGCATACAACTGATTCTCTAATAGGATCTACAACACTCACTCCAAAGCTTGTCATGGTCTTCTTCGGTACTTGAATATACCTATGTATCATCTATGAGGACTACTACAACTGATCAAGGAACTCAGGAAATATTCTGCTCGATATCTCTATAAAAGTAACTAACACACTAGTCAAACAAAATGGCATAACTCAGAACTCAAAGTGATCACATCTTGCCCCGGAAGCTGTCTTCGGTACTTCAACTTCTCTCACTTGCAACTGGTATTAATCGGATCTCAAAATAATCTTCGAAAAGACTGAAGCACACACTAACTGATCAACAAATCACTGACACTCAGAAATGGATGTTAATTATTCACTGTCACTTGTTTCAACTACTTGAAATCTAAACACATTCTCGTATTGTCTTCTCTCTTCTTCACAAATTACACTGTCGAACTCTAAGATGATGCACTAGACCTAATGAATCTACGGTCTAACAAATCTCGTAATGGATTCTTCAACACTCTCTATCCCTTGGGGAACCATAAAATACAAAGCAATCAAAGCAGAAGCAAGCTCGGAGACGGTCTCAATAACAAACTCTTCTTCTCTGTCAAGAGTCAAACCGGGCAATTCTTGCAAACACTTCTAGGAAAACACAGACTATTCTAACATTATGCGGCCTAATCTTCATTCAAAAATCAAATCCATCACATTTGCTAGGCAAGCCTGTCAAATAAGCTCAATCAATCTTTGACCCCTAAAGCCGGAACAACATTCGATAAGAAGTTCACATCATCATCTACCACTACAGTCTCACAGAAATCTGTAACTTCAAGGCAACTCTCTCTTTGTCTCAACGTATATCCTAGCTTTGTGTTCTACAAGCCAAACCATGCCAAAAGTTACATCAAAACTGTAAAAAGACAATTACTTCACATCTACTGGAAACACGTAACCCTGAACCATCAACAAACATCTTCCGTACATCTTTCTGACCACCACTATCTCACCAAAAGGACTAGTCACATGCGTTCCTACGTCTAAGATCTCAACAGAGATATCTAGCTTCCTCACACGCTCCCACAAAAGGACGAGTCTGTAGAAATCGAAACTCCACATGTACACAACCGATAGTTTTCGGTTCTCTTGTCTTTAGGCTGGTCCTCCAAACATAACCTAACTTTTCAAAACCGTTCTTAGAGCATCTCGATACCTCAAAATTCAATTCTGATCACACACAAACAATCATGCTTGAACTTGTTCTTTAACGTTGGTCCTGACGACTCAAAACATCCTACTACCAAACAATCTGGAGTTAAAGCTCAAGACTTCCTTCTCGGCTCGACTATATCAGAAGTGACTTCATCTCTCCTTCTTGCTGGAAGACAATCTCAGATGCACAATGGCCCAAACACACAAATTGACTCTCACTTACGGACACTGACCAACTGTCTTGTGTTAAAACCACAGGCAGAACCCCAATGGTCACCAACTAACACTTCTGAATTTCAGATTACTCACACGAGACCCTTACCCTGATCTCGCCAAAAGAACTAAGGTACTTATACCTACCTCTAACACTTCACCGGACGCAATCAAACTTTGCATGCTTGCTAACAATATACAGAAGTACAGATTCATAATTAACTGGAGGAAACAAACTTAAAACTGTACCAAGGGTTTATATGATAAAACATCGACACCACATCTGACTCCCACTCATAGGTCTTCACTTCTTCTTACCAACTAATACCAGAATCAATCACATCGCCCCTCATCCACAGGAATCAACCCACATACACACCGACTCAAACAGACAAATTGTACCTCAATTCCGGTACAACCATACCTCCCTAACTAAAGCGATAGACTCCCTCAACATCGTCCACCTTTTCAGAAACCACAACTTTACTTACCAATTTACGGCCCACACCTTGGCCTCAAACTTACTAAAAAGCAATAAATCAACAACAACAGAAAATTAACATACAAACTGGGTTAGCAAAGGAAAGGGTCCAAGTGGCTCAAGTATGATTTCCCTCACTTAAAAATATCTTTTTCCGATGTAATAAAAGCAATGGGACCCTACTCAACATACTTCAAGCAACATACGCGTACGATCTAACAACATACATTCACAATCAAACAATCACACATCACAGCATACTCGAATAACAAGCAACATGCTTACATGGCAAGCATACACCGTACAATTGCAATACAAAAACTTAACTTACCTCACTTACCTGCCCAAGGTCTCGGTAACCTTAGGCTATGATACCAAAAAATGTAACCCCCTCGTCCCGGTCTGACCGGATGACCGGTCCGAGTAGGCCACACGGGGAAAACCGAAGCGAAACCCGTTAAGGTTCCCCCTCGGTTAGCAACCCTAATTTTTTTTCTTTTAATTTAATCTTTTCTAAAGGCTCATTTAAATCCTATGTGATCATGACAGCGGAAGAACTCGAGGAAGGCAATCACCCGAACACAAAACAATAATTAAATGGCCTAATTTTAATCCATTAGACAGGCCGTTTCGAAACACCATTGAGGCGTATCGAAACGCCCTTGACCAGGTCAACTGTCCCAAGCCCATACGAGGAGGCCGTATCGGAACAGAGGTCAACCGTTCCGAAACACCCTCAACGGTCAACTTCTCGTGGTCAACGAGATTTTGACCGTTTCGAAACCCTTAGACCCGTTTCGAAACGCTTTCATCTCGTCATTTTCTCAGATTTCCAGTAGCCAAAACGTTCCAAAACCCGTATCTGAACAGGGGCTCTTAGAGGCCAAACCGTATCGAAACGCGTTCCGATACGGGGTCCCTAAAGCCTACCCGTTCCGAAACGGCCCAGCTCGTTTCGAAACGCGGGCTGTCTGCAACCCTCAAAAACCCGACTTAGGCATTTCTTAACAAATCTAAAGGCCCTAAACGACCCTAAGAGGCACTTAACACCAACATACGTGAACTAGAGGCATGGATCCTATGTCAAACATGTTCAAACACATAAGGCATAAGGTAAAACATCCATTCATGGCATTTACACAAGAGGCAACATTTCATAAAAGAGCATGCTTGAGGACTTAAAGCCAAAAGGCACAATTCATCACAAAGGTTCACATGCTATCCAAGAACAACTTAGACATTCATAAGGCATGCCATTAAACAACCATACACTTAAGCATCCTCAAAAGGCGCATGGCCAACATACATGGTAAGCAAATAAGTTAGGATTTAGCAATTCAATCATACCATCCAAAAGTCAACCAACATCCACATACATCCAAACTCAAATCAACAACACCTATCCCATTGCTTAACTATTACATTCTATAATTTAAAATTCATACATTGAGCTAACCAATAGCAACACTTGGAGACCTTTCCTTGTCCTTGCCACCCACAAGCTACTGAACTGCATTGTCGAACATAAAGGAGCGTAAGCATAAAAGCTTAGTGAGGGTAAGCTCATAAAACAAACCTTCGACAATGCAGGGCCCAAGCACGAACAACTACCATGATGAGATGCATGATCTTACCTCCGATCCACGAGAGCAAAATTAAACATGATGCATGAACATATAATCAACATTATGCCATACTCAACAACTCATAAGCTCAACTTACAAAGATACATATACCAAGGTATTATTAACAACATATCTCAAATCATAAAGGCACATATAATCTCATATTTGCATATACATACAATCTCATATTGGCACCTAGCTATGACTCGAATACGCGGATAACATGTTGGAACACATTTCCAACATAACCATTACCTGCGGTGGGATTACACTTATCACCGGTTCTCGCGGAGGGGATTCCACTCATCCTCATGCCCCGTCGATGGGATTCCAGTTGTAACACCCCAATTTTGTGCTTGGAAGTTAGGGCCTGAACCGGACCGGTTTAAATTATGGTTCGAATATAAAAGGTGGTTTTTAGGGAAAGCCTAGTTCGGGATGCATTAAAAATATGGAAAATATCTAAAAATCCTCTTTTATTATATATAAGAGAGTGGTGAAATCAATTTTACAAAATGGGGTTTGGAAATATGACATTTCGAGTTAGTGACTAAAATGTAATTTTTGAAAAGTTGGTGACTGTTTTAAAAGGACTGAAACTTTGAATCTTTAAGGAGCTAATTTACCCAAGGGAGGGTTTCTCCAGATTTTTCTTAGATTTTAAAGACTCATTTAATGTTATTTAATAAAAAGAAAAGAGGGAAAAGAGATATTTTGGTTTCAAAACTAACTTTTGCCAAAATTTTCCCATTTCATTTTCTCTCAATTTTCCCTCAGCCAAACACATTTCCACAGCCACTTTTCCTTTGATTTTCACACCTAAAGTTGAGATTTCAATCTCTAAATGATTTATAATCATTTCTACACCAAATTCTCATCATTTGCTTATTGAATTTTCAAGAATTTTGGCTCTAAACAAGGAGAAATCCACATTTAGAGGTATGAACGTCCTTCTCCTCTAAATACTCAGTTCTTTACTGAAATACCCAAGTTCTCAATCCTTAAATTGAGTTTTATTAAAGGTTTTGATGTTGTGATCTTGATTTTGGCTTAAAATACAAGATTTGGATTTAATTTTGAAGAAATTCGTATTAAATGATTGGGCTCTGTTTTGAGATGTCTTTTTGATGTATTTTGGATGTCTAAATGATGTGTAATTGAGGTTTAATTAATGCAATCCCGAATAGGTTGATTTTCCTAAGTTTTTACTTGAGTTAATGGTGGTTTTTGGGGTGATTTTGATGTTCTGCTATAGCTGGAGGTATAAGGACGTGATTAGGTTCTTTTTGGATGTTAATTGACGTCTAAGAATGATTGGAATTGATGGATCTTGGCTGGGTAATGTTGTAGAGGTGTTTGGATGTGATTTCGGTTGTGTTTGGTAGCCGAAATGTGAGTTTTGATGAGAGCAGCGAGTTTAGGTGTTGTGGCTGGAGATTTTAATGCATGATGATGCATTAATTCTCTGCTTTGATGTGTTTAAAACAGGGGAGACATCTTCGGATCCTTGTGGTGTTGATCCGAAGGCTTGATCGGCGTTTCGACGAGCTTGCGAAACGGAATCGGTGAGTGAAGTTTGGTTTTCAGCTTTGAAACCAATGTTTGAAGGTTGTGGGAGCTTAGTTTAAGTCTAAACAACTTAGCTAAGCTCAAGAGTAAGTTTTCGGAGAAACTCTCTTTTTGAAGAACCATGAGATGGTTTAATGGAATGTGTTTATTTTGCATGTTTAAATTCTGTTTTGAAAGCATATTTTAGCATGTTTAATGCTGGTTTTGTAAGCCATGTGTTGAAGGATGCTCAAGGTAAGAGATCCTTGATTTAAACATTGATAAATGTGGTTTGATACATAGTGATGCATGATTATTTAATGGCTTTGTTAAATGCTTTAAAATAGTGGATTGATGATGGTAAACGATGTATATTGGCAAGTGATGTGTTGGTTTAAAAGTACTTGAATCGGATATAGTTAGCCGGCTATAGGATTGGGTGCACCGTGAATAAAGTCGCCTTGGATGTTGAGGGGTTGTAATGGTACCGTAAACTCCATCCAAGAACACTAACGAGATGTCTAAGATCATAATGGTGGTTAAAATGCCATGTGAGGATCTTGTGTTGTGTGTCCCGTGTTCTCATTAGTGATGTTATACAACTACCAATGAGTGATGTGGAGGGGTTGTAATTGTACCGTAGACTCCATCACGGGTGTTGAGGGGTTGTGATTGTACCGGTAAACTCCACCTTGAGTGTTTGGTAGTGTGTATGAAGCGTATGGGACAACGCTTGTAATCCGCGTATCCGATTGTGTTTTAAGTTGAAAAATGGTTATGGATTATCACTTGAAAGCCAATATGACATGTTGATGAATTGAAGCATGAGATGCTTGGTTTGTATGCATAAATGCATGATAAATGATGTTTTGAAATTAAAGGCCTTGGAAAGGTGTTTTTACAAAGTGCATTATTGTGTTGTTTTATTAGAGCATTTCTCACTAAGCATACGTGCTTACGCTCTCTCTTTCTTGAACCAATACTGCAGAGCATTGAAGTGCTTTAAGGGCAGCAAGGAGGTCAAGAATCCAAGTGAAATTCTAAGCTCATGTATGGTGACTATTTTCACAACACTATTAGCTTTTGGTATTTGGCAATGGGAACCTAGATTGTGTTTTTGGGAGATGTTTTGGACTCCCTAAGTTTGGTTTAATGCCTATGGTGTTTGGAACATGTAAATGGCCATTTGGTATTTTGTTTTGGAGATTTGATGATTGCTTGCTTTTCATTATAGGATGCATGCCTTTAGACTTGTGGTTTTTCTTATTCGAAGCCGTGGTTGAGCTTTGATGATGCAAATATGTTCCTTTAATGTTTGATGACTTGTTGGAATGTTATGGAGGTCATATGAGCGTGTTTGGTGGGTCGAAAGGGTGTAAAATAGACTTTTCTGTTGTTTCTGGGCAGGGTGTTTCGAAACACCCTTGCCTATTTCGAAACAGGTACATGTTTTGGCCTGGGTGTTTCGAAACGGGCAGAGGTGTTTTGAAACACTTTGGCTACTACCAAGGGGTGTTTCTGAACGGCCTAGACCCATTTCGAAACACTTGACCGTTGGGCACTGATTTGAATGGTTTTGAGGTTTGCAAGCTTTACGTTTTAGTCCTGATTTTTGTATATGCAATTGATTGAGTTTGAGATGTCTGTTTGAGATGAAATTTGACAGAGAAGCATGAAATATAACTAATTTCATAATAGTAACTTAAAAATTGGTAAAGTTCTCTTAATTTTCAGAATTTACAAATTGGTCCCTAAATTCGTATGTTGTGCAATTGGTAAAGTTAAAAAAAGGGTCGTTAATCAAGGTTGACTTTTGGGTTGACTTTGATTTTCCCCGTGTAATCTTCGTAGTTCGGGTCAACCGTCTAGGCCGGGCTAAGGGGGTTACACCACTCATCACCGACTAATATAAAGATTTCCGAGCGTACCCGTACTCCTCCTTGGTGCCTTAACGCCACCAAGGCCACGCGCGACTTTGACTCTCGTGTGCACACTCATCCTAATGATCGATCATTGTACCCAAGCATACTAGTGCCAATATTAATCAACTTCCATAACCTTTCACAACATCAACTCAACATAACTTCCGTGCTTAGCACGTACTCACCATGATCACTATCATGCACGATTCATAAACCAAATCACATGCATATATCAACGCATCATATCAAGCCTCAACAACATGCATAACACATTATACATAGCCAACACAAGCACAATTAGACATGAGGCATAATAAGCAATTAGGAGTTCAACCAAAGGTTTCCTAAGCTAAGCTTGAGATTAGGCTACCACCCTAATCTCAACTCTAGGTGGGTTTACCAAGCCCATCCTAGGTTCACATGCTTGAACCAATATTTGAAAGCCATTTAAAAATAGTAACCACTCACCAACCACTCCATTAGAACATGCCGACAAGCCTACCAAGCATCCAAGTTTCCGGATTCGAGCCCGAAGCTTCCCCGTTGATTTCCCTTGCTTCTAACCAAATCAAAAACAATATATTAACCTCAAAATCAGCCACAAACCCAAAGTTTAACACCAACATACAAATCCACTACAATTCTCACAATTCAAAGCCAAGTTCATTCTTCAATTTCTCATTTTCGTACTTCCACAAAGACCCATAAAAAATCAGCAATGTAGTCACCCAAAGCACTCTTAAACATGTTCAAAACACCACCCACACATAGTATAAACCATCAACCCTTCATTTCCCCACATAGACACCTTAAAAACTCCCATTTTCCACTCCCAAAAATCACTTACAGCAGTAGCTACGGGAATCCATTCAAACCAACACCATAACTACTCAAAAATCATCAATTAACATCCAAAGACACCTACCCAATGGTACTATAACATCAGCCCATCAATTTAACTCTAAAACTCACCAAAATCCAAGTTTTAGACACTTCAAAAATAGCCACAAAAACCTATTTCGGGTTTTCACCCAAAATCCTCCATTTTACATATTATGTGTATTTTCATGAGATTAAACCAAAACCCAACATAATAAATCAAAATCAATTGAAAAACCCAATAAAAATCCATTCTTTCTTTAAACTTGAAAATCACAAAAGTAGGTAGTTTCGAAATATAAAACTATGTAAATGTAGAGGATGAAGAGGAGAGTTCAAATATGTGATTACCTTCAAAAACGCCCTTGAATTGATGGAGCAATTTGATGGAATACCAAATTTGGGATTTGGGAGGGTTTTGTGTGATTTCCACGGTGAAGGAAGAAGAATGGGAAATATGATGACATTTTTTTCTTTTTAAATCAAAAAGGTTGTCTACCTTTTATTTGTTTTGGTTAAATTACCAAAATGATCTTTCCTTTTTATTTAAAACTCAATTGGCTCAAGACAAGGTCAATTTGATTGAAATTAATTTTACCGACTCGAACCAACTAACCCGACTAACTTCTAACCCCAAAACACAGGTGTTACAATACGGGTTGAGAGGGTATCGATACGCCAAGCTACATAACTGCATTTATGGTGGGAAATAAAGGCTCCAACGGCTCCAATTCAATCCCAACGGCTAGTAACGGCTACAAACTCAATTGGGAGTATAAAAGGGACCTCCAAGCATCTTGTAATGGTTAATGCTTCAATTGTTACAACATTATGATGTTAAAACTTGCCTAGAGCTTAAATTGTAAATTCCTTGCTTAGACAACACTTGTGAGCTTACATTGTTATATTTGCTCAAGTGTTTAGGTTTTGGGTGAGTGCTTAGAATTGCAAACAAACACCTATTAGAGGGATTTCTAGTTTGCTAAGTCTTTCTTTGTACAAGAGAGTGTTTCCTCAAGGTTTGGGTAGAAAGCTTTGAGGGTTGTAAAGATTTCCTTCTTAGCCTAGAAAAGGGGACGAAATTCTTAGTGAATTTGTTTGGAAATCCTTAGTGGGGAGCTAAGGTAGTGGATGTAGACCTTGGTTAGAAGGTTGAACCACTATAAATCCTTATGTCAAATTGCCAAATTTTCACCTCCCACTAAAACACCCAATTATCCAACTTCTCCACACTTGGCGAGCAAGAACGGTTGATCGAATCGAGCCCCCTAAATCTCAACAATTGGTATCAGAGCTTGGCTCAATCGAAGGGGATTCACATCCTATTGAGAAGATCCGGCGAGCTCGGTCAACATTTCACCAACCGACTCAAATGGCGCAATCCATCGACAAAACGCCTTTCTTCGACGGGAATCACTATGCCCATTGGAAGACAAAGATGAAATTCTTCTTGAAGTCAAGAGACTACAAGCTATGGGACATAGTTGAAGATGATCCATTCGTGCCTCAAGGAAGCAAAGCGGAATGGAGTGCCGACGATCGCAAGAAGATGGAGCTTAATTGCAAAGCCTTGCACATGCTCTTTTGTGCATTTGGCCCAACCATCTATGAGAAGATGTCTTCTTGTGAGAGTGCCAAGGAGGTATGAGACAAGCTTGAAGTCACATACGAGGGAACCGATGAAGTCAAGGAGACCAAGATTGGGCTTCTCACCTTAGAGTATGAGAACTTCAAGATGGATCTGGAAGAAAACATCGAGAAGATGTTTGATAGGTTTTCCACTATCACAAATGGACTTAAAGGTTATGTAGAAGCCATCCTGGAAGAGAAGCTTGTCCGAAATCTCATCTACTCCCTTCCCGAGTCATGAGACTCAAAGAGGACCGCCACCATCGAAGCCAAGAATCTCTAAACCTTGAAGCTTGATGAACTCATGGGGTCACTTCTCACTCACCAAATAATGAAGAAAAACAAAGAAGAGGAGAAGAAGAAGAAAGATATTAGAGCGATGGGGAAGAATAAGATCATGGAGCTAGGCATCAATGCAAGTGTCGTAGCTCTCAAATCCTCCACATGCCATCATGTAGATTCAAGTGAGGAGGAAAGTGAAGATGAAGAGATGGCCTATCTCTTCAACAAATTTGCTCGGTTCATGAAGAGAAAAATGGAAAAATCCAAGCATGAATCGATGAAGAAGATGAAGGACTCCCACAAATCCAAAAAGAAGAGATCATCTTCAAAACAAGCATATGTGGCCACATGGAGTGATGAAGACTCCACCGATGATGAAGTAGCCCACCTATGCTTGATGGCCCTCAATGAGGGGGAGGTAACTTCTAATTCATCTATTTCAAATTCTTATACATTTGATGAGTTACAAGATGCCTATGATGATTTGCTTTTGGAATTCAAGGCATCATTTTCCAAGAACAAAAAGTTGATTTCAAAAATAAAAATTGAAAATGATTTGCTTTCCAAAATAAATCTTGAACTTGAAGCAAAATTGAAAGATTTTGAACAAAAATGTTTTGATTTACAAAATTTTCTTCTTAAAGTTCAAAAAGAAAAAGATTTAATTTCCAATGAACTTGAAAAGAAAAATAGTTTTGGAAAAACAAACTTTTATGTAAGACAAACCAGTGCCCTTAGATTTGTGAATGGAAAATGTTTTAGAAGTGTTTGGGTCCCAAAAGGACTAACCGATTCTTGATAGTCAACTTGTTAAGCTGACGGTAATCAATGCACATTCTCATAGTGCCATCCTTTTTCTTCACAAACAAGACCGGTGCACCCCAAGGTGACACACTCGGCCGAATGAAACCACAATCAAGCAACTCCTGAAGTTGCGTCTTCAGTTCTTTCAACTCTTTAGGTGCCATTCGATAAGGAGTAATGGACATTGGAGTTGTGTTTTCATACAACTCAATTCCAAACTCCACTTCGCGATTAGGAGGCAACCCAGGCAACTCCTCCGGAAACACACCAGGAAACTCTCGCACAGTCCTGATATCTTGCACACACAACTCTTTAGAGTTAGGATTCATTACAAAGGCTAGGTAAGCTTCACAACCTTGCCTCAGCATCCGGCTCGCTTCCAACGTAGACACCACATTGGTAAGAAACTTCACATTCTCACCAACCACCACTACTTCATAATCGTCTGCTAGTTTCAACGAAACTCGCTTATTCTCAAAATCCACTACAGCTCGATGCTCAACAAGCCAATCCATACCAAGGATTACATCAAAACCATAGAAAGGCAAATCCATAAGATCAACAGATAAAACATGACCTTGCACAACCAAGGGACACCTTCTATAAAGCTTTCGAGTCACAGCAGTCTCACCAAAAGAACTAGTTACACGCATACTAACATCCAAAGACTCAACAGGCAAACCAAGCAATTGAGCATGCTCACGCAATATGTATGAGTGTGTAGATCCAGAATCAAACAAGGAAAGTAATGACAAGGATTGCAAAGTGAAAGTACCTGCGATCACATCCGTGTCATTCCTCCTTCCCTCTGAGCATACACTCTAGCCTGGCCACCACCCTCAGGCTGAACAGCTACCACATGAGCCACATTCCTTCCACCATCCTCTCTGCGCTGGAAGTTACCACGGCCGCGCCCACGACCTCTCTGTGGTGCAACAACTCCAGGAGCATGTCCCTGACCACCACCGGCCAACAAAGGACATTCCCTTCTCATGTGATCCGCCGAACCACAGTTCCAGCACGAATTACCAGTCACCTCAACAGGAGCCTGTACTTCCCTCGCTGCTCGAGGACAATCACGCCTCAGATGACCACGCGATCCACATGCCCAACATGTGTTCTGATCAGCTCTCGCCCTGTCTCCCTGAACAGGCGCACCTTGCCCTCCACCACCACGCCTAGCTGAAGACTGATACTTCCGATCACGTCCTCTCTTGTTCCGTCCGCCACCGGAACTATACTCAGCAGCTCGCTTGCCCGCACTAGGACCAGCACCTCTAGAAGATAAACCCAAATTCAACTCAATGTCTTTTGCTCTACCTACCAGCACATCAAAGTCAGTGTACTCAGCAGCCAACAAATAGGTCTTCACCTCCGTCACCAAACCATAATGGAAACGTTTACACCTCTCCCGCTCATCAGGGATAAGCTCAGGTGCGTACTGACTGAGTCGGACAAACTGAACCTCGTACTCAGCCACTGACATGCTCCCTTGAGTAAGAGACATGAATTCCCTTTTCTTTTCATCCAGGTATCGCACACCCAGATACCTTCTCTTAAACGCGTTCAGAAAGAACGTCCAAGTCACATCAGCATCCTTCATTCCGGAGATAGTGGTCGTCCACCAAGTATACGCATCGTCATGCAACAACGATACTACACAGCCCAACTTCTGCACCTCATTGCAATTCATTTGTCCCAAAATTCTCTTGGTACTTTCCAACCAAGACTCAGAACCTTCAGTAGACAAACCCCTAAACTCAGTCCCTCCCAGACTGCGCAAGCGTTCCAGAGGTAGTCTAGCATTAGCATCTCCCTGATGCCCAGCTCCTTGAGCTCCAGCTACCGCCGCCCGAAAAGCTCCAGCAATAGCTTGTATCAGCATTGTCATATCAGGAGCAGCTTGCCCCTGCCCAGCTTCAGGTCCAGCGACCCCAGCACCAGCACCAACACCAACGCCCTCACCCCCAGCACCACCACCACCAGGTGGAGGAGGTAAATCCACCACATTTTCAACATTCTCCTCATTCTCATTTTGAGCCATAGCTCGCGTATTAATCCTCGTCTCTCTACGAGGTCCCATTCACTAAACAATGCAATCACAATGCAATAAACAAAGTCAGGCTCAGCAAGGTAAGCAATCCAAGTACTCAAGCTCATTTCCAATTAAAACAAATCATTTCATTAGCTTTGATTTGGCAATGGGTCCCTCTAACATGCTTCACCAAAGCACACACCACAATTGCAACATACTTACAATTCATACATCATACTTTCACTCAACAAGCATGCAAAGCAATCATACACATATCACCCACATAACAATTCCCAATTACTCGAGAACTCAACTCTGATACCACCAAATGTAACCCCCTTAGCCCGGCCTAGACGGTTGACCCGAACTACGAAGATTACATGGGGAAAACCAAAGTCAACCTGAAAGTCAACCTTGATTAACGACCCTTTTTTTTCTTTTTAATCTTGTCTAAATGCATATTAAGCCTAATCATACTCTTGAGGTAAGCATACTCAAAAATCACCGCAAACGGAAAACAATTAGGGACTCAATTGTACAACATACGAAATTAGGGACCAAAATGTAAATTCTGGAAATTACGAGGACTTTACCAAATTTAAAGTTACCATTATGAAATTAGTCATATTTCATGCTTCTCTGCCAAATTTCATCTCAAACGGACATCACAAACTCATTCAATTGCATATACAAAGATTGGGACTAAAACGTGAGGGTTTCAAAACATATAACCATCAGATTCAGTGCCCAACGGTCGAGTGTTCCGAAACGGGGAAAGACCGTTCCGAAACGCGGGACTGTTCCGAAACCTGTTGCGGAACAGGGCTTGGCAGTAGCAAATCCGTTCCGGAACAGCTCTACCTGTTTCGAAACGCCATGACCATTTCAGGCCACCTGTTCTGAAACAGTAGCACCCGTTCCGATACGGACTGCCCAGAATTGCAAAATTTTTCTGGTTTAATACACTTTTGACCCACCAAACACAATCATATGACCTCCATATCGTACCAACAAGTCATCAAGCATCAAAGGAACATATTAGCATCATCAAAACTCAATCATGACATCATTTAAGGAATATCCCAAATCTATAGGCATGCTTCCTAAAATGAAAATCATGCAATCTTCAAATCACCAAAACCAAATACCAAAAGGCCTTTTACAAGTTCAAACACCATAGGCATTAAACCAAACTTAGGGAGTCCAAAACATCTCCCAAAAACACAATCTAGGTTCCCCATTGCCAAATACCAAAAAGCTAATAGTGTTGTGAAAATAGTCACCATACATGAGCTTAAACTTCCACTTGGATTCTTGACCTCCTTGCTGCCCTTAAAGCACTTCAATGCTCTGCATTATTGGTTCAAGAAAGAGAGAGCGTAAGCACATAGCTTAGTGAGGAATGCTCAAGTAAAACAACACAATAATGCATTTTTGTAAAAACACCTTTCCAAGGCCTTTAATTCCAAAACATCATTTATCATGCATTTATGCATACAAACCAAGCATCTCATGCTTCAATCCATCAACATGTCATATTGGCTTTCAAGTGATAATCCATAACATTTTACAACTCAAAAACACAATCGGATACGCGGATTACAAGCGTTGTCCCATACGCTTCATACACACTACCAATATCAAGGTGGAGTTTACAAGTACAATCACAACCCCTCAACACCCGTGATGGAGTCTACGGTACAATCACAACCCCTCCACATCACTCATTGGTAGTTGTATAACATCACTAACGAGAACACGGGACACACAACACAAGATCCACACATGGACTTTTAACCACCATTGTGATCTTAACCATCTCGTTAGTGTACTTGGATGGAGTTTACGGTACAATCACAACCCCTCAACATCCAAGGCGACTTTATTCACAGTGCACCCAATCCTATAGCCGGCTAACTATATCCGATTCAAGTACTTTAAAACCAACACATCACTTGCCAATATAAATCATTTAACATCATCAATCCATTGTTTTAAAGCATTTAACAAAGCCATTAAATCAACATGCATCACTATGCATCAAAATCACATTTATCAATGTCAAACCAAGGATCTCTTACCTTGAGCATCCTTCAACACATGGCTCACAAAACCAGCATTACACATGCTAAAATATGCTTTCAAAACAGAATTTAAAACATGCAAAATAAACTCATTGCATTCAACCATCTCATGGTTCATCAAAAAGAGTGTTTCTCCGAAAACTTACTCTTGAGCTTAGCTAAGTTGTTTAGACTTAAACTAAGCTCCCATAACCTTCCAACATTGGTTTCAAAGCTGAAAACCAAACTTCACTCACCGATTTCGTTTCGCAAGCTTGCCGAAACACCGATCAAGCCTCCGGATTAACACCACAAGGATCCGAAGATGTCTCTCCTGTTTTAAACACATCAAAGCAGAGGATTAATGCATCATCATGCATTAATATCTTCAACCAAGACACCTAAACTCGCTGCTCTCATCAACACTCACATTTCGGCTACCAAACACAACCGAAATCACATCCAAACACCTCTACAACATTACCCATCCAAGATCCAACAATTCCAAACATTCTTATACATCAATTAACATCCAAAAAGGATCTAATCACACCCTTATACCTCCAGCTATAGCAGAACATCAAAATCATCCCAAAAACCACCATTAACTCAAGCAAAAACTTAGGAAAATCAACCTATTCGGGAATGCATTGATTAAACCTCAATTACACATCATTTATACATCCAATATACATCAAAAAGACATCTCAAAACAGAGCCCAATCATTTAATACGAATTTCTTCAAAATTAAATCCAAATCTTGCATTTAAAGCCAAGATCAAGAACACAACATAAAAACCTTTAATAAAACTCAAATTAAGGATTGAGAACTTGGGAATTTCAGTAAAGAACTGAGTATTTAGAGGAGAAGGATGTTCATACCTCTAAATGTGAGTTTCTCCTTGTTTAGAGCCAAAACTCTTGAAAATTCAATAGGCAAATGATGAGGATTTAGTGTAGGAAAGATTAGAAATCATTTAGAGATTGAAATCTCAACTTTAGGTGTGAAAATCAAAGGAAAAGTGGCTGGGGAAATGTGTTTGGCTGAGAGAAAATGGAGAGAAAATGAAATGGGAAAATTTTGAGAAAAGTTAGTTATAAAACCAAAATATCTATTTTCCCTCCTTTCCTTTTATTAAATAACATTAATTAAACCTTTAATATTTAAGAAAAATCTGGAGAAACCCTCCCTTGGGTAAATTAGCTCCTTAAAGATTCAAAGTTTCAATCCTTTTAAAACAGTCACCAACTTTTCAAAAATTACATTTTAGTCACTAACTTGAAATGTCATATTTCCAAATCCCATTTTGTAAAATTGATTTCACCACTCTCTTATACATAATAAAAGAGAATTTTTAGATATTTTTCCATATTTTTAACGCATCCCGAACTAGGCTTTCCCTAAAATCACCTTTTATATTTGAACCGCAATTTAAACCGGTTCGGTTCAGACCCTAAACTTCCAAGCCCAAAATTGGGGTGTTACAATTGTCTTGTGCTAGGTGTGATGGAGAGTGATCAACAAGTCAAAAATTGAAGGGGAGCTCCATGCACACAAAGGAACAACACTTGAAGAAGGAAGACTTAACATCCTACCTTGAGTTCAAGTGTGGTAAAATCTAGTTGTTTTTGTTTTTATTTGATTTATTTTCATTTATGTCAACTAGATAATCATATATGTTGAACTAACATTCTCATGATGCTTTGAGTAAGGGGGAGCCAATTTTAAACCAAAATTTTAAGTGTGTCAATTTTTTTGCCTCCTATGTTATTTTGAGCTCAATGTCATTTTAAATTCTTTTTGATACAACAAAAAGGGGGGAAATGGTTTGAAAAATTGATTTTTCAAATGAATAAGGGGGAGCTTTATTTGATTTCATATTTTTAATCTCTTATTCACAATTTCAAAGTTAAAGGGGGAGAATCCCAAACAAATTTTCAAGTTGGTTTTATTATATCAAAAAGGGGGAGATTGTAGAACTAAGTTTTGATACAATATTTGAAAAATGTTTTGGACTAAATTGCAAAGAATTTAAAATGTGTTTTTAGTCAAAAACAACTTGAAAATATGTTTAAGGGTTTTACAAGGCCTTGAAATGATTTAAAAGTACATTTAAAGTAGTCAAAACCAAGCTTTTTACTTACCCGTACCGATACTGTATATGACCGTACCGATACGCCTTAGGGTTTCAAACTAACAGATTTTCTAGTGGCCAAAACCCGTACCGATACGCTTGGCTGTATCGATACGGTATGCTTTGAAATAGCCCAACGACTAGTCACGTATCGATACGGTTGTATCGCGTACCGATACGCCTAACTACCCCAACGATCATTTCCCAACGGTCATTTGAATCTCTAGGACCGTACCGATACGCTAGGCAAGCATATCGATACGCATCAGCTGAAGAACACAACAGCTAATTCCTCTTCAAGACCGTATCGATACGAGTTGAGAGGGTATCGATACGCCAAGCTGTAGAACTGCATTTATGGTGGGAAATAAAGGCTCCAATGGCTCCAATTCAATCCCAACGGCTAGTAACGGCTATAAACTCAAGTGGGAGTATAAAAGGGACCTCCAAGCATCTTGTAATGGTTAATGCTTCAATTGTTACAACATTATGATGTCAAAATTTGTCTAGAGCTTAAATTGTAAATTCCTTGCTTAAACAACACTTGTGAGCTTACATTGTTATATTTGCTCAAGTGCTTAGGTTTTTGGTGAGTGCTTAGAATTGCAAACAAACACCTATTAGAGGGATTTCTAGTTTGCTAAGTCTTTCTTTGTACAAGAGAGTGTTTCCTCAAGCTTTGGGTAGAAAGCTTTGAGGGTTGTAAAGATTGCCTCCTTAGCCTAGAAAAGGGGACGAAATTCTTAGTGAATTTGTTTGGAAATCCTTAGTAGGGAGCTAAGGTAGTGGATGTAGACCTTGGTTAGAAAGTTGGACCATTATAAATCCTTGTGTCAAATTGTCAAATTTTCACCTCCCACTAAAACACCCAATTATCCAACTTCTTCACACTTGGCGAGCAAGAACGGTTGATCAAATCGAGCCCCCTAAATCTCAACATTAAACCACTCGAAATCTAATTAAAATCAAAACGGGGACGAGAATGATAGATTTCAAAAAAAAACTAGAGGGACCGCGAAGAGGGTTTTGAAACGCGGAAGTCCTTGTGCGCGTAAATAGTGTGACACAAAAGGACCAAAAACATGATTACACCAATTTTAAAACGCTAAAATTATATAAAACTGGACTAAAACATTTCGGTCCCTCTTTTGCAAAACCTAGACTCAGACTCTCCCCGCTTTGAAAATTCGAGAGCCCCAACGTCGTTTCGGTCGCTGTTAGCCGGCACCAGAAACCAAAAAACCTTTCGCAACCCCTTTTCTTTTGTAAAAACAGAACCAAAAAACCCTTCTTTTTCGAAAAATCGAAAACCCTAAACTCATTTTCTTTGTTTTTAAAAACCAAAATCGATCCTCTTTTGTTACCGCCTTTACCGACTCACCATATACAACCTCAAAGAGGTCAGAGGGCTTGTCGCCGGCGTAGGAAAGCGAACGGACGCGGAGAAGGCGAACCGACACCGAAGGTAAAATCAAAACCCTAAACCCCCTTTTTATGACTATGCTTTAAAACTGAAATGAGAGAGATATACCTCTAAAACTTGAGGTTTTTTTGCTTCTTATTGCTCTGGAAATCTTCTTTTTTCCTCCCGCTTACAACGTTTAGTTTTGACTTTTATAAGCCCGAATTACATGAATTTTAGAAATTAAAAATTACAATCAAAATTCTTATTGGCTGCCTATCGTTTGTTTGAATTCATTTTCTCTCTGATTTCTGTTTGGATTGTCTCTAAAATTTGTTGTGCATTTCCTTTTCTAACACTCTTGTTTTTGTTTGGCTTTTCTTGCATGTGATGGCGGTTGAGGATGGGGACCAGAGGAGAGCTGAGGGAATGGCACGGCTTCGAGGCCAAGCCTCCAACGTGGCTGCACGAATCGCGCGTGGGAGCTGAACGGGCAAGCGTTGGATTGCACGCGCGTGTCTGGAAAATAGAGAGTCGTGCGTGGATCACACGCGCGTGGGGGATCGATCTTGGCCATTCGATCTCGAGCCGGATCTGACGGTTGATACTTCTGCGACGGCAGGGCAAAAAGATGGAAATTAGGGCTTCTTCCATCATGGGCCATCTGGACCGTTAGACCTAGATTAGATTTGATAGTGGAGGATCAGCTGCGCAAGAACAAAGAGAGGCACCAGATTAGGGTTTCAAGCTTGGACTTTTGGGCTTAACGGGCCCTTATATGTATATATTTTTGGATTTTTAATATTTGTAAATGGATTGTTTTATTAAATAAACTTGGGCTTTTTTATTTGGGCACAAAGATATATTAGTTTTTTTTGTATTTTCAAATTCCATAATAATAATAATAATAATAATAATAATAATAATAATAATGATGATGATGATGATGATGATAAATAAATAGTATATCATATGATAATAATGTTTAGGGTTTTTCAAATGGATAATAATGTAATGATAATAAGAAACAATAGCATCATATATATATATACTACTAATAACGTTTTGTTTGTTTTTAGTCTTTTTAATCATATTATAGTTAAAGTAAATGAACATAGCCCATTATTTATAAAAAAATAAAAATGGGTTAACACCCCGGACAAAATTAGTGATTACAGTTGCCTCTCTTTGCTTATACTTGTGGAACAAGAATAAAGCAAAGACCAAAAACACTAATTTTGACCAACTATCCTATTTTAAATCCTGAATCACCGTGCACTTGATATACTGGCGGTCCTGTGAAACCAAAATTGATTTTGATATAACATCTAAACTTATGGACTAATTTTCCAAAACAATAAATTTTTAAGTACTCCTTATAGTCTCACTATTGACAAGTCTTTTAAACAAAATAACATCTCAAGACAAATCGTTCTTAAATGATAAATATTTCTAAGTTTTTCCTATGTGTTTTCAAGCCAAACTACACCAAAACGCCCAGGCGTATCGATACCCTTAGGTGTATGGATACAATTTTTAGCCACTGGAATTTTAATAGACATAGCGTACCGATACGGTATTACCTCGTATCAATATGATATTCATCTGGGCAACTTTTTTAATGATACCGTACTGATACGCTTTGCAACCGTATCGATACGATAAGCTTATCTTTGGAAAATCTTTGCATTTAATTTTCGAACGTTGACTTGTCAGTTAGTTGGTATCCCAATATTTAAATGACCGTTATACCGTACCGATACGCTAAGTGTGCGTATCGATACGCTTAGTATGCGTATCGATATGCTTTTTATGAAAACCAAACTTGGGATTCTAGTGAGCAAATCTCGTATCGATACCCCTCTTAAAACCGTACTGGTACGCCTTCTAAGCGTATTGATACGCGATGTTTTTCAGTCACAACGACTCTTTCCTCTTTGATACAGGTACCGATACTCCCCCTAGCCGTACCGATACGGTAGGCAACAGAGATGCATTTATTGCGGGAAATTGCTTCTCAACGGCTCTATTGATGATCCCAACTACCCAAACGGCTAGAATTTGATACAAGGGTATAAAAACAGGTCTCAATTGAACAAGCAACAACTATTGAACCTACAAGCAACATCCAAGCATCCAATCAAAACCCTTGTGCCTTTTATTGTCAAATTCTTGTACCCAACTCTTGTGTTCTTATTGTAATCTTGTATTGTGAGTTTGGGGAGTGTGAAATTGTAATTGGGTAAACATTCATCCTTTGAGAGGAATTTTTAGAGTTTACCAAATACATCTCTTATAAAAGTGAGTGAATTAAGCTTTAGGTAGAAAGCTTAATCAAATTGTAAGGTTCCCTCCTTATCCAAGAAAAGGGGAAGAATTCAAGTAGTGAATTGGTTGAAAATCCTTAGTGGGAACTAATATAGTGGATGTAGAGTTCGTTTGGAGAACTTGAACCACTCTAATTGCTTTGTGTCACATTTTATTTTTCCCTATTATCACCTACCAAAATTTTTATCGCCAATTCACCCCCTCTTGGCCATTTGCAATTGTGTGATCAACTTAACAATTGGTATCAGAGCTACATTCATTGGAAGGATTACAACCCTCTTGAGTTGATTCTAGGAGATTTTGATCAACAACTAGTCAAGCAATGACATCCACCTCCAACTTCAACCTCTACGAGTCTCAATCTACTACCAAGCCACCATTCTTTAATGGGGATAACTACCCATATTAGAAGAATAGGATGAGGCTTTTCATCAAGTCTACCAACTACATGGTGTGGGATGTGGTTGAAGAAGGTCCATTCATACCAATGAAGAGAGAAGGTGAAGGAACACTTGTCCCAAAGGTCAAAGCCAAAATGACGGAAGATGATCGAAGAAGGATGCAAGTAAATGATAAAGCTCTTCATGTCATCTTTTGTGCACTTGGTCCGGATATCTACTCTAAGGTTTCTTCGATCGAGAATGCCAAGGAAGTTTGGGACACCCTCGAGATAACATATGAGGGAGCTAGCGACGTCAAGGTAACAAAAATCGGGCTACTCAATCTAAGCTACGAAAATTTCAAAATGGATCCCGATGAGAGTGTTTCCAAGATGTTTGATCGATTCTCGATCATCAGCAACGGATTGAAGGGTTTCGGTGAGATCATCCCTGAAGACAAGTTAGTGATGAAATTGTTGTACTCTCTTCCGGAATCATAGGATAGTAAGAGAACGACTATTATTGAAGCTCGAGATTTAAAGACTCTCAAGCTAGATGTTCTTGTTGGATCTCTACTCACCCATGAGATCATGAGGAATGGAAGAGAAGAAGAAAAGAAAATGGAGGAGAAGAAGGTTGAGAAGAAGGATGTTGAGAAGAAGAAGATTGGAATCGCTCTTAAAGCTTCATACCATGAAAGCGATTCTAGCGAAGATAAAGATAACGAGATGGCCATGTTGGCCAAATGATTCACTCGCTTTATGAAGTCCAACAGTGGGAGAAAGTTTATTAGAAAAGGAGACTTCAAGAGCAAGAGTAAAGAAGAGGAGAATGACCAAATCATTTGCTATGAGTGCAAAAAATTCGGCCATATCCATTCTGAATGTCCTCAATTGAAGAGGAGGAGCTTTAAGAAGAAGAACAAGCTCAAAGCTCAAGTAGCGACTTGGAGTGACGAGGAGTCATCCGAGAAGGAAGAGGAAGTGGCCAATCTTTGTCTCATGGCCATTGATGATGAACCAAAGGTAAACCTTAACTCATCTAATTTTGATTTTACCTTTGATGAACTTCAAGATGCTTACGATGAATTGCAAGAGGTTTATGATGAGTTAGTTGGAAAATATAAGGAGTCTATTTTGAGAAACAAGAAAAACATTTCCGATTTGAAAACTCAAAATGAATCTTTTTCTAAAACTAACTTCGAATTGGAAAAGAAGGTTTTGTACTTAGTAAATTTTTCAAATGATCTTAAAAAGAAAAACCTTTAACTTGAAAAACTTCTTTCCGATTTTCAAGATTATCACACAAAGGAAGTGGATAATCTTAAAACATCTATTGCTATTGGGAAAACCCATTTTGAAAAGGAAAATTCTTCTAAATCCCAATATGTAAAAAGAAAACCTTTTATTCCTAAACAAAGAAATTTTCATAAGCAATCTAGAGGTCAAAGGATTATAAGTGTTTGGGTTCCTAAGGAACTCATTATTTCTAATAACATGAATGCTATTACTTCTTGGATCCCTAAGGTAACCAAAGTTTTGAGGGCTAACACACATGGTGTAACACCCTGAAAAGTACCCTAGTTCGAACGATAGAAAAATGACGATGATAACATAAATAATTATAATCTAACTAAGATTAAATTGGTAACTAATATATTCACATGTTGAATAGTATGAGATGTAAATTAATGTATTCATAAATACATGTACAATTCGGTGAGATGATGAAAATATATATGTACAAGCTATATATATATATATGATTAAAATATGATAATTAAAGTATAAATGATTAATAGAAACAATGCATTAGTGGGCTGATGACTTCAATTAAAAATAAACTAAAACTAAGTTAGTGGACATACATGGAGACTAAGCAATCCATGTGTCCTTAATAAGACCACATACGGACACTTAGATAAACATCACTTAGAGAGAAACACCAAAGTTATCACTATCTTCTTCTTCATTCTGCATTCTCACCGAAACTAAGAAGGGAAAACAAAATGGTTGCTGGAAATTAAACCATTCATACATGCATGTTCATTGGATTTAAAGTAAGTACACATCTATGCTATTCGGTCTTGTAATTTGAATTAGGATGATGTTTTGTTAGGTTTTGGTTATGAATGGTTGCTGGAAAATGTTTAAAAATGTGTTATAGTGATGTTAGATTTCTGGGTTCTTGAATTTATTGATGAATTTCTGGAAAAATTGCATGAACATGAACTTAGGTATGAATCTGCCCAGATTCGTACTTGTATGATACCCTGTAGAAATCTAGAAAATTGAGCATGTTAGAGTCATTTCTGGAAAAAGTGTTCTTATACAAAGTTGTAGAGGACAAAAGTTTACATGGAATAGAGGTATGATTTGCTCAAAAATGTTAAGTATAGGTCTCTAAATTGTTGTTAGAAGTTGACTGGACTGAAACTGAATGAATTTGGAATCTGCTGGACTAAATTGTGAAATTCGAAATGTTTAGGAGTCAAAATGGTGTTAATAAATTCTGAAAATTTATTCTTGAAACAGGGGAATCATGGAATGAATAAAAATTAAATTACCAAGCTTGAATTAAGTCCCAATTGATAGGTTAAATGCATTTAGATCACATAGAGGATTAAAATGGATTAAAAGGGGACTGTTTTGTGAAATTGTTAAAAATGAGGACTTCAATGCTCTGTTTTTAAAGATGTTAGAACTTCATTGTTATGTTAATACATGTAGTCTAATGTGGTTAATAGATTAGAATCAAATGAATTGTGAAATATAGGATTTAAATGCACTAAAGTCACTAGGTTAAGCTTGGACAGATTAGGCCCTGAAATTGTCATGTTTTCAAATGTAAAACTGTATTAACTGGGAAATGATAAAATTATGTGCCATACATGGTTGTAAAGGTGTGTTTATAAGCTTTCTAGAATGGTAAAGAACTCATTATTTGGAGTTGTGAGTAAAAAGATATGACCAGTTTAGTAGAGGTTACTCAAACTGCCAGTTTAGGGGGCAGATTCACTTGTCTAGGTGATTATGCTTAAATAAATGAATTTATATGTTTGAATTAATTACTAATGAATATTGTATATGATATTTTATGTTTTAAGATCACATTGGTGAAGAATTTCAAGAGGATTCAAGGAGTGATCAAGCAAAGAGAAGGGGGAAAGGAATCATCATCAAGGATAACAACTAAGCTTGGAAGTATTTGTGAGTGTAGCTAGTTTAGGGTTGAGATTAGTGTCTCAACCAATGTGTTTATGTTTCTTGGATGATTTAAAATGAAGCATGTAATGAACTTAATAATGGATTGGTAAATTTAAATGCTAAGGAAGAAGGACTAAAGGAATGAACTATGAACTAGGTATATGATGCTATCTAGATATGCTAGTTGATGTCTATATGGGTTGCTTTGTGACATGAGTTGTTTGAGCCACTTGAATTGAATTTATGGATGATTTAGCTACTGTTTGAAGATGGTTATATGATTGAAATGATGCTAAATGCTTGCTGGAAATTTGATTGAGCATGGCTTGAATGTGCACAATGTAAACATGATTGAATGTGTACATGACTTTGTGATATGTGTTTGATAAACAAGTAAAATGCTATTGTTAATAAAGAAAGACAAGTAAAGTCCTTGGTTTGATTAGTGTCTATAGGTAGAAGGGCATGCCTTAGAGTCATTGAGCTCCTCTGATCTTTGTTACATGATGGTGGTTAGTCACCTATAAACCTGATAAGGTGGTTAGTCACCTTGATAATTGAATGGTGGTAAGTCACCATTGATGCCTATGCATCCTCTGTTATAAGTTGAAATGAGAAATTGATACTTTGAGTATCTAAAGTTACATGATACATGAAGACTTGATTACCTATTTCATTAATCATCCAAGGCAAAACATGATTAGAACAATGATATATGTTTGAATGAACAAGTTGGGTATTAGCCCTTATAACATGGAATGAATATGTGTACTTGGTTGAGATTTAAATGAACTATGTTGTGATGTGAAACTATGAAATGTTGCTGCCAAGATGACAATGAGATTACATGTTGTTTGTTGTCCAATTTAGCTTGAATTGTACATGTGCTTGCTGCCCAAATTTAGCTTGAATTGTACATGTGCTTGCTGCCCAAATTTGGCTTGAATTGTATATGTTGCTTGTTGTCCAATTTAGTATGAAATGTACATGTAGCTTGCTGCCCAAATTGATATGTTTCATATGAATGCTTGCTGCCCTGTTGATTAGCTTATGAAACTAGTTAAGTTAACTTGATTTTGATGGAATAGCTAGGAGAACATATATATCCTAAGCTTAGCTAAGTAACCTTAAAGATGGAATAAGACTTTAAAAGATTGAAACTAGTAAAGTTTAGGGCTGCCTCACTAAGTACATTATGTGTACTTATCACTCTCTTTGTTTCCTTCTTCCAAAATAACAGGTCCGTTGATATCCGAAAGCCATCCGTTTTGTTCCGAGAGCTTCGCAAGCCAAGAACAAGTATGATATAATCTTGCTTAGTCTCCTAGTTGGTGGCATAGTCTAAGTTAGTTTGTCATGCATTATGGAACATGTAATAGATAAGTTTGGTTTGTATAAAACTAAGACAAGTTATATTACGTAATGACTTGATGAATGTTTATGTAAATATGGATATGATGATATGAATGAACTATGTTTGAAGTTAACTAAGCTTGATATGAATTTGAGTATCATTTATATGGTTCATGCCCTTGATGGATTTGAATGGTTGAATATGTATAAGTATGTTATCTTTATTTGAATTAGGAAGGTTGCATCTAGAATTGTTGTTGGATGATTTGTATAGTTCGAATGGTAATAGAATATTAGAATATAATGAATGCTGATTTCGAATACTATTGTATATGATTTAGGTTGTTTGAAAGTTGTTATATGTATTTGTATGGTTGTGTTGTAATATGAACTAAGATATGTATATAGATAATATTTGATTGTCTTATGTATTCGAATAAGAAGCACTGGTATACTTGAATCAAATGTTCATGAGTTTGATTGAATACATGTATGTTAGTTAGGCTTGTTAATATACATTTGCAATATGAATATAAGATTCATGTTAGAAAAGTTTTAAATTGGCTCACCTATATGTATTTATGATCTTGTTATTGGATAAATGATTATATGATTGTTTGCTTTGATGCTTGTTAAGTACGAATTGAATCTCATATAATTGTATGTTTGATGTGTTGACATGTATGAATCTGTCCATCACCCGAATAGTAACATCGCTCGCTCGTAACCGGGTGAGGGGTGTTACATAAATTGGTATCAGAGCTTCGGTTTAGTCGATTCTCGGACTAAATCGGGTCTATTGCATCATATAGGTTAAACTATGCCACCTAGGAGTTTTATATCGAACTACTTGCGATTGCGCTCTCTAACTTCGATCTTTTCTGAAATCTTATTAGAATGTCCGAATCACGTTTGGCTCGTGATAATGGAAGTCCTCGGGAATCATCTAACGAGGATGGAAGCGTTAGGATGAAAACCAACGCTCCGGGACAATCTAATCCTCCCGAGCAAGCAGACCCTCCGATAAGATCGGAACCGAGAGAACCGACTCCACTCCCTGAACCTAATCAGACAACTCCGACAATTCCGACTGTTCAGAGTGCTCAGCGGGAATGTCTCCTAAGTATGAAGGAGATGTTCGATCAATTAGTAATGAACATCCGACGAGAACAACCGACTCCGGTGGTTGCTGCCCCGAGTCGAGCCCCTATCGACAAGCTCGCGCAACATCGAGCAACTACATTCACCGGTGAAAACGAGGAAAAGCCGAAAGAAGCTGAGAACTGGCTCGAAAGAACTACTCAAATCTTAACTCGTCAACTTCAATGTTCGGATGAACATAAACTTGAATGTGCGATTGCACTTCTAGCCGACGAAGCTCTAAGTTGGTGGGAAACCACAACTCTGACTGCCCCTGCCGAGTCAGTTACATGGAAATTCTTCGTTGATGAATTCAAAAAGAAATATATTAACGAACAATACCTTGCTGATCGGAGGAAGAAGTTCTTACATTTGAAACAGGCCAATCGGCCTATTGAACAATATGTTGCCGATTTCTGCAAATATTGCAAGTATGGCTCGGAGTACATCAAGACTGAGAAAGATAAATGTCGAATGTTCATCGACGGGCTAAGTTATGAATTGAGTCCGATGTTCACAGCACTTGATATTATGGATTTTCAAATCCTTGTGAATCGGGCCATCGCCACTGAATCTAAGATGCGGAATGCCGAGAAACGAAAGAGTGGATTCCGAAATGATAAGAAGCGGAAGAGTGACGACAAGTCTCGGTGGTCTAAGAAGCCGAAACATCAGAAGGAATCATCCTCCACCTATATACCATCTACTCGGAATAATTTCCAACCCCAACACTCCAACAAGATGGCTACTTCGGTTGTTTCCGTCAACAGTACTGGAAATGTCGACAGACCTCCTGTTTGCAAATTCTGTCAGAAGAATCACTTTGGCCAATGTCGAGCCCAGGCGAACCTCTGTTATGCTTGTGGCGCTGATGATCATTACATCCGAGACTGTCCAAAAAGAAATGATCAATCTTTTGTTCGATCGGCTAACCAAAGTTCTGTGCCGTCTAGCCGAGGCAAATATCCGAGACAAGTTCAGTCGAACAATCCCGGGAAAGGCAAGGCTGCCCAATCAAAAGCCACCACTTATCAGGAGTCCCGAGTCCCAGCTCGTGTCTATCACATTCGTGGCAAGGAAGAAGAAGAGTCTCCCGATGTCATTGCGGGTACGGTTGAACTTAACCTTAAACCTGTTTACGCATTGATAGATTCGGGATCAACCCATTCATTTATATGCTCATACTTGTTAGATGAACTTAAATTGAAACCTGAAACTGTACAAACTGGGCTAATTGTTTCGAATCCTATAGGAGGTAGTATGCCTATAAATTTGATTTGTAAAGACTGTCGGATAACAATCCGAAATGTACCATTTCCTTGTAATCTATATGTATTACCCAAATGTGAATTTGATCTAGTTTTAGGACTAGATTGGTTGGGAAAACATGAAGCCTGAGTAGACTGCCAAAACCGTAGGTTATATTTACGGGGTTTAGGAAAAGAATCCATTCTATTGATAGACAAGAAACCGATCTCTATTTTCGCCGCTATGGCACTGCAAGACGAGCTTGATTTCGGTTTACTTGAAATGCCTGTTGTATCTGAATTTTCCGATGTTTTTCCCGAGGAACTCCCTGGCCTTCCTCCAACTCGGGAAGTTGAATTCAAGATCGAAGTTCAACCTGGAATTAATCCTGTGTCCATTACACCTTATCGGATGGCACCTGTTGAACTCAAAGAACTAAAGAAGCAAATTCAAGAACTCGAGGATAAAGGATTCATCCGACCTAGCATCTCTCCCTGGGGTGCTCCTGTACTATTCGTGAAAAAGAAGGACGGTACGATGCGACTTTGTATCGATTACCGACAACTTAATAAAGTAACCATCAAGAACAAGTATCCGCTACCGAGAATCGAAGATTTGTTCGATCAACTCAAACACGCAGCCGTGTTCTCTAAGATTGATCTTCGGCCCGGTTACTATCAAATGAGGGTAAAAGAAGAAGATGTGCCCAAAACAGCTTTCCGAACTCGATATGGACATTACGAGTTCCTAGTAATGCCATTCGGTTTAACGAATGCCCCTGCTGCGTTCATGGACCTGATGAATCGAGTATTCAAGCCTTATCTTGACAAGTTCGTAGTTGTCTTCATTGACGACATCCTTGTATACTCTCGGAACAAGGAAGAACATGCTGATCATCTTCGGATTGTGCTTCAGACGCTCCGAGATCACCAATTGTTTGCCAAATTCACTAAGTGTGAGTTTTGGTTATCTGAAGTTTCATTCCTCGGACACATCATTTCTGCCGAAGGAATCAAAGTCAACTCCAAGAAAATTCAAGCTATTCTTGATTGGAGACCTCCGAGAAATGTGAGCGAAGTCCGAAGTTTTCTTGGATTAGCCGGCTATTACCGAAGATTTGTGAAAGGATTTTCCACTATTGCCGCACCATTAACCAAACTCCTCCGAAAGGATGTAAACTTTGAGTGGTCAGAAAAACAGCAACGAAGTTTTGATCAACTCAAGCAAACTTTGACACACGCTCCTGTTCTTATTCAACCCGAATCGGGCAAAGAATTCATAGTGTACAGCGATGCATCACACTCGGGCCTAGGTTGTGTTCTGATGCAAGAAGGCAATGTGATTGCATACGCATCCCGGCAACTGAAGCAACACGAATTGAATTATCCTACTCACGATCTCGAGCTTGCAGCCATTGTGTTCGCGCTCAAAATTTGGCGACACTATTTGTACGGTGAAAGATGCAAGTTGTTCACTGATCACAAAAGCCTGAAGTATTTACTCACTCAAAAAGATCTGAACCTTAGACAAAGAAGATGGTTAGAGTTGCTCAAAGACTACGACCTGACCATCGATTATCATCCCGGAAAAGCCAATGTTGTTGCCGACGCTCTGAGTCGAAAACCGAACCTCTGTAAGTTACTCGAAATCCTCAAAAATTCGAAAACATTCAATCTTCAAATTTAAAGTGATCATTCAAATTCAGTCTTGATAGTTAAGGAAGAATTTGAACACTTTCTTGTTTAGCAAGAAATCCTTCAAATGAAATTTTGTAACCTAAGTAACGTCTTCAATTTGTTTATTCGTAGCTTCTTTGGCTATCAACGCTCATTTCCGGCTATGCAAGGCTCAGAATTATTTGAATGAACTTCAAGTCCAATCTACTCTGATCACCAGGATCAAAGAACTTCAACAAATTGATTCGGAACTTCAGAAAATCAATTCTAAGCTTGAGTCTAATCCTGACTTCTCTGTTAAGTCGAACGGTCTTCTATACTTCAAAGATCGTATATGTGTCCCTAATAACAAAGAATTACAGGATGAAATCCTACAAGAAGCGCACCAAAGTTCTTTTTCGATCCACCCTGGATCAGTTAAGATGTACAAGGATCTCAAGCCCTTGTATTGGTGGCCAGGAATGAAAACGGCTATCAACGACTCTGTAGCAAAATGTTTGAACTGCCAACGGGTTAAAGCCGAGCACCAAGTCCCTACTGGTTTGCTCCAACCTCTCAAATTTCCACAATGGAAATGGGAACGGATCACAATGGATTTCGTAACCGGTCTTCCTTGTTCGCCAAGAAAGTGCGACGCTATCTGGGTGATCGTTGATCGTTTCACCAAATCAGCACACTTCATTCCGGTGAGAATGAATCTCAGTCTTGAAGCCTTGGCTGAATTATACATCCGAGAAGTAATTCGTTTACATGGAGTTCCAATCTCAATAGTCTCCGATCGAGATCCCCGATTCACAGCTCGATTTTGGAAGACTCTGCATAAAGCTCTCGGAACCAAACTGAATCTTAGCACAGCTTTCCATCCGCAAAGTGATGGTCAATCTGAGCGAGTAATTCAAATTCTCGAAGACATGGTCAGAGCTTGTATCATTGACTTTGGAAAGAACTGGGAGAAATCGCTACCTTTGGTAGAATTCGCCTACAACAATAGCTTCCAATCTTCGATTCAAATGGCTCCTTTCGAAGCGTTGTATGGCAGAAGATGTCGAACACCTCTATGTTGGTCTGAACTCGGTGATAATAAAGTTTTGGGACCACAATTGCTTCGGGAAACCGAAGAACAAGTTCAAATCATTCATTCTCGATTGAAGCAAGCTTTCGATCGCCAAAAGTCTTACGCCGATCTGAAACGTAGAGACATTCAACATCAAGTCGGAGATAAAGTGTTTCTTAAAGTCTCCCCGTGGAAGAAAGTATTCCGATTTGGCAAAAGAGGCAAGCTAAGTCCTCGGTTTATCGGACCATTTGAAGTAGTCGAAAGAATTGGTCCTGTAGCTTATCGACTCGCTCTTCCTCCTGAGTTTGATAAGATACACAATGTCTTCCATGTCTCAATGCTCAGAAGATATCGATCTGATCCGTCTCACGTTCTTGAACCTGAAGAAGTTGAGCTCAATCCCGATCTTTCATACGAAGAAGAACCCATCCGAATCCTTGATCGAGAAGTCAAAAGACTTCGAAATAAAAGTGTTCCTCTTGTCAAAGTTCTTTGGAGGAATCACAACGTCGAAGAAGCGACGTGGGAACCTGAGGACACGATGAAGAAACAATATTCTCATCTGTTCGATTCAGGTAAAAATTCGAGGACGAATTTTCTTTAAGGGGGGAGGAATTGTAACACCCTGAAAAGTACCCTAGTTCGAACGATAGAAAAATGACGATGATAACATAAATAATTATAATCTAACTAAGATTAAATTGGTAACTAATATATTCACATGTTGAATAGTATGAGATGTAAATTAATGTATTCATAAATACATGTACAATTCGGTGAGATGATGAAAATATATATGTACAAGCTATATATATATATATATATATGATTAAAATATGATAATTAAAGTATAAATGATTAATAGAAACAATGCATTAGTGGGCTGATGACTTCAATTAAAAATAAACTAAAACTAAGTTAGTGGACATACATGGAGACTAAGCAATCCATGTGTCCTTAATAAGACCACATACGGACACTTAGATAAACATCACTTAGAGAGAAACACCAAAGTTATCACTATCTTCTTCTTCATTCTGCATTCTCACCGAAACTAAGAAGGGAAAACAAAATGGTTGCTGGAAATTAAACCATTCATACATGCATGTTCATTGGATTTAAAGTAAGTACACATCTATGCTATTCGGTCTTGTAATTTGAATTAGGATGATGTTTTGTTAGGTTTTGGTTATGAATGGTTTCTGGAAAATGTTTAAAAATGTGTTATAGTGATGTTAGATTTCTGGGTTCTTGAATTTATTGATGAATTTCTGGAAAAATTGCATGAACATGAACTTAGGTATGAATCTGCCCAGATTCGTACTTGTATGATACCCTGTAGAAATCTAGAAAATTGAGCATGTTAGAGTCATTTCTGGAAAAAGTGTTCTTATACAAAGTTGTAGAGGACAAAAGTTTACATGGAATAGAGGTATGATTTGCTCAAAAATGTTAAGTATAGGTCTCTAAATTGTTGTTAGAAGTTGACTGGACTGAAACTGAATGAATTTGGAATCTGCTGGACTAAATTGTGAAATTCGAAATGTTTAGGAGTCAAAATGGTGTTAATAAATTCTGAAAATTTATTCTTGAAACAGGGGAATCATGGAATGAATAAAAATTAAATTACCAAGCTTGAATTAAGTCCCAATTGATAGGTTAAATGCATTTAGATCACATAGAGGATTAAAATGGATTAAAAGGGGACTGTTTTGTGAAATTGTTAAAAATGAGGACTTCAATGCTCTGTTTTTAAAGATGTTAGAACTTCATTGTTATGTTAATACATGTAGGCTAATGTGGTTAATAGATTAGAATCAAATGAATTGTGAAATATAGGATTTAAATGCACTAAAGTCACTAGGTTAAGCTTGGACAGATTAGGCCCTGAAATTGTCATGTTTTCAAATGTAAAACTGTATTAACTGGGAAATGATAAAATTATGTGCCATACATGGTTGTAAAGGTGTGTTTATAAGCTTTCTAGAATGGTAAAGAACTCATTATTTGGAGTTGTGAGTAAAAAGATATGACCAGTTTAGTAGAGGTTACTCAAACTGCCAGTTTAGGGGGCAGATTCACTTGTCTAGGTGATTATGCTTAAATAAATGAATTTATATGTTTGAATTAATTACTAATGAATATTGTATATGATATTTTATGTTTTAAGATCACATTGGTGAAGAATTTCAAGAGGATTCAAGGAGTGATCAAGCAAAGAGAAGGGGGAAAGGAATCATCATCAAGGATAACAACTAAGCTTGGAAGTATTTGTGAGTGTAGCTAGTTTAGGGTTGAGATTAGTGTCTCAACCAATGTGTTTATGTTTCTTGGATGATTTAAAATGAAGCATGTAATGAACTTAATAATGGATTGGTAAATTTAAATGCTAAGGAAGAAGGACTAAAGGAATGAACTATGAACTAGGTATATGATGCTATCTAGATATGCTAGTTGATGTCTATATGGGTTGCTTTGTGACATGAGTTGTTTGAGCCACTTGAATTGAATTTATGGATGATTTAGCTACTGTTTGAAGATGGTTATATGATTGAAATGATGCTAAATGCTTGCTGGAAATTTGATTGAGCATGGCTTGAATGTGCACAATGTAAACATGATTGAATGTGTACATGACTTTGTGATATGTGTTTGATAAACAAGTAAAATGCTATTGTTAATAAAGAAAGACAAGTAAAGTCCTTGGTTTGATTAGTGTCTATAGGTAGAAGGGCATGCCTTAGAGTCATTGAGCTCCTCTGATCTTTGTTACAGGATGGTGGTTAGTCACCTATAAACCTGATAAGGTGGTTAGTCACCTTGATAATTGAATGGTGGTAAGTCACCATTGATGCCTATGCATCCTCTGTTATAAGTTGAAATGAGAAATTGATACTTTGAGTATCTAAAGTTACATGATACATGAAGACTTGATTACCTATTTCATTAATCATCCAAGGCAAAACATGATTAGAACAATGATATATGTTTGAATGAACAAGTTGGGTATTAGCCCTTATAACATGGAATGAATATGTGTACTTGGTTGAGATTTAAATGAACTATGTTGTGATGTGAAACTATGAAATGTTGCTGCCAAGATGACAATGAGATTACATGTTGTTTGTTGTCCAATTTAGCTTGAATTGTACATGTGCTTGCTGCCCAAATTTAGCTTGAATTGTACATGTGCTTGCTGCCCAAATTTGGCTTGAATTGTATATGTTGCTTGTTGTCCAATTTAGTATGAAATGTACATGTAGCTTGCTGCCCAAATTGATATGTTTCATATGAATGCTTGCTGCCCTGTTGATTAGCTTATGAAACTAGTTAAGTTAACTTGATTTTGATGGAATAGCTAGGAGAACATATATATCCTAAGCTTAGCTAAGTAACCTTAAAGATGGAATAAGACTTTAAAAGATTGAAACTAGTAAAGTTTAGGGCTGCCTCACTAAGTACATTATGTGTACTTATCACTCTCTTTGTTTCCTTCTTCCAAAATAACAGGTCCGTTGATATCCGAAAGCCATCCGTTTTGTTCCGAGAGCTTCGCAAGCCAAGAACAAGTATGATATAATCTTGCTTAGTCTCCTAGTTGGTGGCATAGTCTAAGTTAGTTTGTCATGCATTATGGAACATGTAATAGATAAGTTTGGTTTGTATAAAACTAAGACAAGTTATATTACGTAATGACTTGATGAATGTTTATGTAAATATGGATATGATGATATGAATGAACTATGTTTGAAGTTAACTAAGCTTGATATGAATTTGAGTATCATTTATATGGTTCATGCCCTTGATGGATTTGAATGGTTGAATATGTATAAGTATGTTATCTTTATTTGATTTAGGAAGGTTGCATCTAGAATTGTTGTTGGATGATTTGTATAGTTCGAATGGTAATAGAATATTAGAATATAATGAATGCTGATTTCGAATACTATTGTATATGATTTAGGTTGTTTGAAAGTTGTTATATGTATTTGTATGGTTGTGTTGTAATATGAACTAAGATATGTATATAGATAATATTTGATTGTCTTATGTATTCGAATAAGAAGCACTGGTATACTTGAATCAAATGTTCATGAGTTTGATTGAATACATGTATGTTAGTTAGGCTTGTTAATATACATTTGCAATATGAATATAAGATTCATGTTAGAAAAGTTTTAAATTGGCTCACCTATATGTATTTATGATCTTGTTATTGGATAAATGATTATATGATTGTTTGCTTTGATGCTTGTTAAGTACGAATTGAATCTCATATAATTGTATGTTTGATGTGTTGACATGTATGAATCTGTCCATCACCCGAATAGTAACATCGCTCGCTCGTAACCGGGTGAGGGGTGTTACACATGGACCCAAAATGATTTGGGTACCAAAATCAAGGCCTAATGTCTTTGTTTGTAGGGAGAGCATTGCTACAAGGACAAAGCTTCAAGCCAAAACTCATGGTACCTTGATAGTGGATGCTCAAGACATATGACCGGTGACAAGAGTAGATTCGTAGAACTAAAGCCAATGAGTGGTGGAGTGGTAACTTTCGGTGACAACTCCAAAGGCCACATTGAAGGAATAGGCTCCATTGGTAATCACTCTTCTATTTTCATTGAAAATGTTTTGTATGTCAACGGTCTTAAACACAACTTATTGAGCATTAGTCAATTATGTGATAATGGTTTTAATGTTTTATTTGATAAAGGTGGTTGCAAAATTGTGAACATTAAAACAAATCAATTGATGCTCATAGGACATAGAATAGACAATATTTACATGGTGTATTTAGATGACATCAATACATCTCATACATGCTTAGTTGCACATGATGAACATGACTCATGGCTTTGGCATAGAAAATTAGGACATGCTAGCATGGGTGTTTTAGAAAAATTGATTCCTTAATCTAGTTAGAGGTTTACCCAAACTTAAGTTCTCTAATGATAAAATTTGTGATGCATGTTCTAAGGGTAAACAACATAGAACTTCATTTAAATCCATTAATGATGTCTCTACTAGTATATGTTTACAATTGATTCATATGGATCTTTTTGGGCCTATTAGAACTATGAGCTTGGGTGGTAAATCATATGCCTTTGTACTTATTGATGACTATTCTAGGTTTACTTGGATTCTATTCTTAAGTACAAAAGATGAGGCTTTAGAAAAATTCATCACATTTTCTAAAATAACTCAAAATGATCTTGAACTTAAAATTTTTCACATTAGAAGTGATCATGGAACCGAATTTCAAAATCTAGGTTTTGAAGAGTTTTAAAATGAAAATGGGATTAGCCATAATTTTTCTGCACCTCGCACTCCTCAACAGAATGGGGTAGTTGAGAGGAAAATCGAAATTTAGAAGAAATGGCTAGAACCATGCTTTATGAAAATAATTTACCTAAATATTTTTGGGCGGAAGCCACAAATACCGCTTGCTACATTATAAATCGAGTAATGATTAGGCCAATTTTGAAGAAAACACCTGATGAGATTTTAAAATCTAAGAAGCCTAACATTAGCTATTTTCATCCATTTGGTTGCAAGTGTTTTGTCTTGAATAATGGTAAAGAAAACTTAGGTAAATTTTATGCTAAAAGTGATGAAGCTATTTTCTTAGGGTACTCTTTAAACTCTAAAGCCTATCGTGTATTTAATAAAAGAACTTTAGTATTAGAAGAGTCTATTCATGTTGTGTTGAGATTTTAGGGGCTCGATTCGATCAACCGTTCTTGCTCGCCAAGTGTGGAGAAGTTGGATAATTGGGTGTTTTAGTGGGAGGTGAGAATTTGGCAATTTGACACAAGGATTTATAGTGGTATTAGTTCTACATGTTGTTTTTGATGATAACCTCCTTCCGAAAAAGGAATCTTGTGATGATGATGTAGGAATTCTCGATGCCATTGATGGAGGACAAACGTCAAAGGTGGATGAGATTCCAACTAAGGATGAAGATGTAAAAGATCCACCTCTTGAAGCCTTGAAGAACTTGGCTCTTGAGGAAAATGAGGTATCTTACCCAAGGGAGTTCAACTATGTCAAAGGTGGTGAAATCTTTGTTGATCCATCCAAGGGGGTAACTACTAGATCCTCCGTCAAATTAATGAACCATGTTGCATTTCTTTCATGCATTGAGCATAAAAATATTAAAGAAGCATTAAAAGACGATTTTTAGATTTTGGCCATGAAGAGAAATTAAATCAATTTGAGAGAAGTAAAGTTTGGACATTAGTTGAAAGGCCTAGTAATCAATCTGCTATAAGAACTAAATGGGTCTTTAGGAATAAACTAGATGAAAATGGTAATATAATGAGAAACAAGGCTAGGCTTGTTGCTCAAGGCTATACCCAAGAAGAGGGAATTGATTTTGATGAAACATATGCACCCGTAGCTAGGATGGAAGCCATTAGGATGCTTTTGGCATTTGCATGTTACAATGATTTCAAGCTTTTTCAAATGGATGTGAAAAGTGCTTTTCTAAACGGTTTTATAAATGAAGAAGTGTATGTTGAACAACCATCGGGTTTTGAGGATTCAAAATTTCCAAATCATGTGTTCAAACTAACTAAAGCTCTTTATGGTTTAAAACAAGCTCCTAGAGCTTTGTATGAAAGACTTTCAAATTGTTTAATTGAAAAGGGTTTTGAAAAAGGTAAGGTGGACACTACACTCTTCATAAAAGATATAATAATGACATCTTAGTAGTAAAAATTTATGTTGATGATATCATTTTTGGTTCTACTAATGAATGTTATTGCAAATAATTTTCTAAGCTAATGCAAGGTGAGTTCGAGATGAGCATGATGGAGGAGCTCTCATTCTTTTTGGGACTCCAAATCAAACAAAGGAAAGATGGCACCTTTATAAATCAATCTAAGTACATGAACGATATGCTCAAAAAGTTCGGCTTGGAGAATGTAAAGCCTCAAGCCACACCTATGAGCTCTTCTATAAAGCTTGACAAAGATGAAGGAGGTAAGTGTGTTGATTCTAAGCTTTATAGATCCATGATAGGTTCTTTACTTTACCTTACCGCAAGTAGACCAGATATCATGTTTAGTGTTTGCTTGTGTGCTAGGTTTCAAGCTAGTCCTAGAGAATTACACTTAGTTGCCGTTAAGAGAATCTTTAGATACCTTAGAGACACACCTAATTTAGGCATTTGGTATCCTAAGGATTCCTCCTTTAGCCTTTATGCTTATTCAAATGTGGATTATGGGGGTTGTAAGATAGATAGGAAAAGTACTTTCGGGACATGCCAATTCTTAGGTAGTGTGCTCGTATTTTGGTTCTCTAAGAAACAAAATAGCGTAGCCTTATCTACCACCGAAGGGGAGTACATATCCTTAGGAAGTTGTTGTGCTCAAGTCCTTTGGATGAAACAACAACTCTTAGATTATGGTGTTGAAGTAGAAACTATACCCCTTAGGTGTGACAATACTAGTGCTATTTGTCTCACTAAGAATCCCATCCAACACTCTAGAACCAAACACATAGAAATTAGACATCATTTTATTAGAGACCATGTGTTGAAAAATGATGTTGTTTTAAAGTATGTTGATACCTTGAACCAATTAGCGGATATATTCACAAAACCTTTGGATAAAGAGCGTTTTTGGACCCTTATGAGAGAGTTAGGTTTAACTAGCTTCTCCTGACCCCTTTTAGGTCCCAAAATGTCAAAAAAATTCTTGAAATTGGTTGTGATTCATGCTTATGTTAATTTGTCTCTTTTTGCTTCTATACATGTTGCTAGGGGGAGTATGCATTAAGTTTAGCCATTAAAACTTGTTCATATGTCATTCACATGCATTTAGGGACGTTTAAAGTTGGATTTTTGAACTTAAATCTGTCATAAATGCCTTATCTAGTAAAGGTGTATCGATACGGCTGAAGCATATCGATACGGGTTCATCAATGGGAAATCTTTGAAGCTCAAATGCGTATCGGTACGACCCCGTATATCGATACTGTTAAGTCAAGGGAAGTAATCCATGTCAAATCGTACTGATACAGTCCCGCGTATCGATACGGTAATAACACCAAATAAAAAATTAGGGTAAAAACATATCGATACGCTCTACAAGCGTACCGATATGGTTTCGACGGAAAGGTTATTTAGGGCTGCATCTACAAAAACACTTCAAAATTAAAAACCCATCTTTTCTCTTAAAACCCTAGCCGCAACCCTCTATAAAAACCCCTTCAATCCTTCAATTTTTTCCATCAAACTTAAAAATTCTTTGAGGGTTTTTGATCTCCACATCAAAGCTAAGCTTTGTCAACAATCTAGTGCACTCACATCAACACATTCATCCAATCTAACAATTCAAGGTATAAAATTTTTCTCTTTTATTTTCTTTTATTTTCGTTTGATTTTTATAATTGTTTCAACTTAGTTTTTGTACAAAACATACTTTTATAACATGGGTTTTAAACTTTTTATCAAAAAAATTTCAGAAATCAATTTTTTTTCATTCGAATATATTTTTCTAATAGTATTTTTTAATATGATTTTTAATTTTTTTAAACTTTTTCTAAAATATGTACATATATTTTTCACAATATATATATTTTTAAATTAATTACCTTGAACTATTAGAATTTATTGGTTTGGATGAGATGTTAATTGCATACATATTCGAATCGTTTTGATGTGTTTTAGGGTTATAGCACCGAAAAAGAGAGCTAGACGTCATCTTGTCACTTCCGATCCTGTTGAGGATGAAGAGGGTAACCCTAAACCTAATCTCCCTTATATTATCCAATGTAGTTTTCCCGACCCATCAGATATGTCTCGTTACAAACTATTTGAAGGTTTCACCCTTAGGGAAGAACACATTGTGTCTATACCGCTTTTAAGCTCTGCCCGTTTCAAATTACAATACCTCCCTTTAATTAGGCAATGGAAATTTCTAACCTTTTTGAGCATTCCTCCTATTCTATATAGGAATTTGGTCATCATATTCTTTTCAAATGCTATATGTGTTCATGATGAGCCTAGAGAACATGTCATTGCTATCGAGTCATATGTTATGGGCAAAACCATTAAAATTGATCAAGAGGTTCTTTGCAAAGATTTTGGTTTTGAAAACGTAGGAATTGATGATGAAAAGTCCTTAGGTCAAGGTCCTTTAGGCTCCGTCAAAGTCTTAAATGCTCATGATCGTATTCTTCATCTTCTCATTACTTGGTTTTTGTGTCCATCAGAAGGGAAGTTTTCCACTATACGTCAAGTAGATGATTTTTGGCTTAGGTGCTTTAGGGAGGGTCATCGTCCAAACCTTTGTCAAATTATGTTTGCCGACCTTGTCTATCTAGTCCAACACCGTCACACCGACCAAGTCAAATATTTTTATTATTCTACGGCGTTGAGTTACCTCTTCCATTCCCTTGAAATTGATTGTTCCTATGATTATCCCGAACCCCTTGGCCAACCCATCGATGAGAGCTCCCTATCTCGTGCTCACTTTTCTTAGGTTGATAATGAATGGGTTCGTGTCCCTCATGCTCCTCAACAAGATGCTCCGATTGATGCTTCTCATGCTTCTTCAAGCTCTCAACGAGCTCCGATTGAGTCCTCTTCTATGAGCACCCTAATGACATTCCTAAATGAGAAATTCACTAACATGGAAGTCGGGTTTACCGCCATTGACACTCGATTCACCTCCTTGGAAGATCGCGTCAAAGGTATGGAGAATCAAATGAAAGTCATAGCTCTTCAACAAAACTCCATATATATCTCTCTCATCGCCTTCCATGGTGCTTGGCTCAACCAAAATAGGAGGAATCAACCTACTCGAGACGATGAAGATGAAGAGGACGAGGAAGATGATGATGATGATGAGGCGGACGAGTAGTTTTTGCATACCTTCTCATGACATTTAGTTTTTGCACCTATGATTAGTACTTTATGCCTTCTATCTATGTTTTAGGATCTAAGTTTGGATTATTATGTTGCTTTTCCTTTGAAGTTTGCTTTGAACTATTAAGTTTGTTTTAATTTGAAGTGTGCTTTGAATTTTATCATATGATTGTTGCTATTATCCTTGTGTTTACATTTGATCTAACAAAAAAAGGGAGAAGGATTATAGGGCCAATTTTTTTTTTGAAAATCCATCTTAAATTAAGGGAGAGAAAGTTTTTTAAAAGTTTCAAAAACTTAAATTTTTTTATGTGGTTTTGTTATATTAAAAAGGGGGAGATTGTGAAACCAAAATTGATTTTGATATAACATCTAAACTTATGGAATAATTTTGCAAAACAATAAATTTTTAAGTACTCCTTATAGTCTCACTATTGACAAGTCTTTTAAACAAAATAACATCTCAAGACAAATCGTTCTTAAATGATAAATATTTCTAAGTTTTTCCTATGTGTTTTCAAGCCAAACTACACCAAAACGCCTAGGCGTATCGATACCCTTAGGTGTATCGATATTGTTTTTAGCCACTGGAATTTTAATAGACATAGCGTACCGATACGGTATTACCCCGTATCGATACGATATTCATCTGGGCAACTCTTTTAACTATACCGTACCGATACGCTTTGCAACCGTATCGATATGATAAACTTATCTTTCCATTTAATTTTCGACCGTTAACTTGTCAGTTAGATGGTATCCCAATATTTAAATGACTGTTATATTGTATCGATACGCTAAGTATGCGTATCGATACACTTTTTATGAAAACAAAACTTGGGATTCTAGTGAGAAAATCCAGTATTGATACGCCCCTTAAAACCGTACCGGTACGCCTTCTAAGCGTATCGATACGCGATGTTTTTCAGTCACAACAGTTCTTTCCTCTTTGATACAGGTACCGATACACCCCCTAGCCGTATTGATACGGTAGGCAACAGAGCTACATTTATTGCGAGAAATTGCTTCTCAACGGCTCTATTGATGATCCCAACTACCCTAACGGCTAGAATCCAATACAAGGGTATAAAAACAAGTCTCAATTGAACAAACAACATCTATTGAACCTACAAGCAACATCCAAGCATCCAATCCAAACCCTTGTGCCTTTTATTGTCAAATTCTTGTACCCAACTCTTGTGTTCTTATTGTAATCTTGTATTGTGAGTTTGGGAAGTGTGAAATTGTAATTGGGTAAACATTCATCCTTTGAGAGGAAATTTTATAGTTTACCAAATACATCTCTTGTAAAAGTGAGTGGATTAAGCTTTGGGTAGAAAACTTAATCAAATTGTAAGGTTCCCTCCTTATCCAAGAAAAGAGGAAGAATTCAAGTAGTGATTGGTTGAAAATCCCTAGTGGGAACTAAGGTAGTGGATGTAGAGTTCGTTTGGAGAACTTGAACCACTCTAATTGCTTTGTGTCACATTTTTTCCCCTATTATCACCAACCAAAATTTTTATCGCCAATTCACCCCCTCTTGGCCATTTGCAATTGTGTGATCAACTCAATAGGTCCAGAAGTCGGTACGGGAAAAAAGTAACGGTCGCGGAGGCTTGAAGTTGTTCTTCTCATTTCGACATTCTTCAACCCTTCGAGGTCCAAATGGATGGACAAATGGTGAGAAATAAAAGTTTCATTCTCTTTGCACCCGAACGGATAGGCGGATTCCATTCTCCTCATGCCTGGACGGATAGGCGGGTTTCAATTCTCCTCATGCCCGAACGGATAGGCGTGTTCCATTCTTCTCATGCCCAAACGGATAGGCGAGTTCCATTCTTCTCATGCTCGAACGGATAGGCGGGTTCCATTCTCCTTATGCCTGAACGGATAGGCGGGTTTCATTCTCCTTATGCCTGAACAGACAGGTGGGTTCCATTCTCCTCATATCTGAACGAATAGGCGGGTTCAGAAAGATAAAAGTTCTAATCTCCTCATGCCTGAACGGATAGGCGGGTTCCATTCTCCTCATGCCTGAACGGATAGGCAGGTTCCATATTCTGGAAAAGCTTTAATATACCTGTCAAAATAGGCAAAATAATTTGATGATATGGGTTAGCATGCCCCTAACCTAGGGATGCCTAACTACAAACGATGCATGAATTGTGACATAAAAATTGCTCGGACACTTTCAATCTTTGAGTTGGGCGATCTTGACCTTTTTCTTGTTTTTTCTTCTTCTCAATCTCTCTTGGCTTTCTCATCTTCGCAAAATCCCCATCATTTGTCTCATCTCGAAAGATGACTGCTTACTTTCACTGGTCAGAATAACATAACACCTCTTGTAGTGCTCACTCTCGTAACATTGCCCCCTATTCAATCTGGGTGTCCAACTTTTCTCTTTGTCTTGACTCATAACGAAGACATTTTAACATTAGGGGAAGCACATGCCCCCAGGTCCTTGAACTTTTCTCTGAGATTCAATAAGGTCTATTTTTCATTTTCTAAAGCAATCAAATCATTTTAGTAGAAACTCGCTTTAGGTCCCTAGACAGTAGCATGCAAAACCTTACTACTATCCTCACTATGGCCACTGACAGGCTATCGTTTGTATTCATGACCTTGCATTCTAAACTCTATCCTTGAAGTAATAGAAAGAAAAAAAATTTAGTGTCGACTAAAAATTTTAGATTACATCTTCTAATTTCAATATAAGATGCATTTTCAAAAATTAGTCTTTCTTTTCAAATTATGGATATATCATGCTAGAATTAATACCTCGAATATCAAGTGCACGAGCGACACCAAGATGGCTTACCAAGAATTGCTTCCAGCATCATATGTCCAGGAGACCTCAAAAGCTGAATTGATGTCTGAAGATGTAAAATACCCTCCGAATTATTTTAGTTTTTAATCAATTAGACTTACCTTCTGTAGGCTTCGCCTTTATCATTATTGCTTTGTCTCATTTCTTTTTAGTTTTGGGGAAGTCAACTCATCATATTCCTTTGGCTCGAAATAAATGATGGAGCAAACAACAAAACCCTGAGCTACTCGACATTGTCATGATTTGAAAATATTACCATCACCCATGAAGCTGAAGTTTTTGATTAGGATGGTGCATAGCAACCTTATTAGTCCTTTTGCTACAAAGGAGTGCCCCCAAAATTTCCACACTCTTATCCAAAAATGTCTATGTAGAGTATCCACAAGTTTTATATTTTTTACACATTCCTGCCCTTATTATTGATGTTCTTAAGCTCATTTAGGCATATTTAGGTGCACTGCATGCATAATAACAATATTTGCTCTTTCACCATGCTTTTATTGAATATTTTATGTTTGGTTAAGAAAAGATATTGTTTTAGTTTAGTTTTTATTTTCAGGTGTTGTAGCTGAGTAGAGGAGGAGAGGACATGGAAGCTGGGAGAAAAAAAGTTGTATTGAAGCAGTTCCAAGTGCCGCCAAGGACGTCGTTGTAGCAGTAGTGTCGTCGATTGCTGCCCAGGCAAGAGTTAAACCGACTCAGCCAAGATGGGTCACGATTGAAAGAGGGAAATTCCCTGAGCCCAATGAGCCCAGTCGTGCAATTATCTGAAGCCTGTAGCGGCCTGAAGAGCTAATTAAAGATTGATAAGTAAGATTACTTATCTTTACTTGCTGAAGAAGACAATGTCCAAAGAGTCCATATTCAAGTAAAAAAGGAGTCAAAATTTAATGTAAAGTTACTCTAAGGATTTCTACTCCAAGGAGGACTCAAACTTAGGCCATGGGCCATATATATACCCATGTATGTGAGGATATAGGGGCATGCGGGGATATAGCGGAGAGGTAGATAGATAGGTTAACGAAGGTGTTGGAGGTCGCGACCCAACTCTCTTACGGTTTAGGTTTTTGTATGTAAAGTAGTTGTGAGAAACAGTCGTAATAGTTTAAGTGTGTTTTTCAATAAAATATTCTCAAGTTTGCTTAATTCATGTTCTTCACTTCTTCAATTAGTTCCAAAAGTCCAGTTGAGGAAATCCATTTGTCGGGCATGAGAGTGTCAAACTCACAAAAGGGTTAAGCACGGTCTCATCATGTCGAGGTGTTGACTAATTCGGCTTAGACATAAGTTAGAATTTTAGTGGCTAAAAGGAGTAACCAAATGTCAACTGCCTATGTTAGGTTTACGCTGAGAATGCTAGGTATTGCCTACATCACGTGGTGACAAAATCATTGCCTAGACATAGGGAGGATCACTCAAGAATTGCTCTGCCGAACTTGGAGTATCTGCTAGACTTGACGCCAGGACTTATCTCCATTCCACCTGTCGAGAAAGCGAAATTTGCAAGAGCAGAGACCCGTTGCGGCCGTGTAACAGGGTCGCAGCTGCCATCCGCCATTACTCGCCAAGGCAGCAAATCGTGGCAGCATAAAACACACTTAGGCTTTACAATGCAGTTTACACACTACTAAGCTACAATTACCTTACCCAATCTATCAACCTTATCTCTCCCTATCATCCTTATCATCACTATCTTATTTTATTTGTGATTTTTTTTTTACTTTTTCACATTCAGAAATTTAATTGTGAATTTACTGAATCCTTGTGCAAGAAAACATTCATAGGAGCCGTTCCAATCCCTGTGGGAGACGATATCTTTTATACTATAACTTGACAAGAGTGTGCACTTGCGCTCATAAATAGAGAACACCCAAACGCTCTGCAAGTTTTTGGCGTCGTTGTCGGGGATTGGCAACAACAACTGTGTTTGAATTTCTGCACTTCTATTTTAGTTTTTGTACTTAAATTTCCGTTTATTTTATCTTTCAAAAAATGCCTCTTGTTTGTCTTTGGTGTATGTCCCGCCAGAGCGGCAAAGATGGCAGTAAACACCCACATGAGGAGAGGGAGGACATACCTGGACGAAAAGCCAAACGCAAAGCTCTCAGGAAGTGGTTATGTTTGGGAACTTCGCAACCTAACATAACCTAATTTTTATCTTTAATTTTTATGCATTAGGATTAGAATTAATTTTCAGTTATTTTTATTTAAAATTTTGTAATTAATTTATTTCAGGTTAGGAAAGAAGGCAAGACCAAGAAGGATGAAAGAATAAAGGAGAAGCCCAACCCAGCGGCCCAGGGCAGATAAGCACAACGACTAGCAACTTCATAACGGCTAGCCGCAACGACTACATTTGCAACAGCTGGCCGAACGACTATCTGTGTAATGGCTAGAATCGCGAAAATCGCGTTGCAATCATTGCCGCTCGTTGGCAGCGTGCCTGCCAAGGCATCAGAGTGTAGCGGCTATATAAGGCCAACTATTCTCTCCTCATACTTCACCCTGCTCTCTCTTTTACTCTCAATTCTTCTTGTCATCTTTGCTTTTAAGATTCTGTTTGCTTTACTTTCTTGCAATTTCTTTTTCTTTCTTTAGAAAAATACAACCATTCTCAAAGTTATGGCCACATCAAAACAACTCGCCTCAACCTCCAAACCAACCTTTCAGAGGTTCTTAAACTCTACTGTAGTGGCAACTTACAAGCAACACTTCACAGAGCGACAACTCTGGGAAGAAATAGGGTTCCAATACACCAGGCAAGATGGGGATCTTGGCCTTGAACCCACCATATTCGAAAAAGTTCACAACTTGGGATGAGATATTTTCGCACAACAGCCAGAGGAAATAAATAGCAACAAGTGCGAGAATTCTATACCCACAAGCCTATACCGGGAAACCCTTTTGTCTACGTCTGCAGCGAAGGAGTCAAGCTCATAGCGGAAACAATCAACAACTTCTATGGCATAGAAATAAGAGGGAATCCACATAAAGAATGGAGGTCTTATTTAATGACGGTTGACTACGAAAAGATCAAGAAAGACATATACCAGCCCAACACCAAGTGGCTAACCGGTAAGAACAACGGATCAGTCAATCGCTGCGATCTGCTGCTAGAGGTCATCCTTTGGAGCAACTTCGTATAACGCCGCCTGATGCCCACTTCGCACAGATTAATAGTCAACAAGTCGCGGCTGGACCTTATCAATAATATTATGAACGGGTGGCCAATCAACGCTGGCGAAGTGATTCTTGAGGAAATCTATGCCCACGCAGACAAGCCCAATGCCAAGGGACCCCTTGTCTTCCCTACACTCATCACAGGCCTATGCATCAATTTTCGTGTGCCGTCGCACCTAAAAGATACAATCATTACCGCCAAGGAAGGATGGACAAGAAAGGTGTGCCTCCAAATGATGCAGGAGCCAGAGCCGAAAATGCCAACAACCGCCCAACCGTCGTCTCAACCTGCCGCCACCCCAGCCGCAGCAGGCAGTACTAATGCTGCCCTACCCTCCACCGTGATTCCTCTGCTGCGAAGCCTTATGGAGAGTTGCCAAAGGATCGAGCATAAACAGGTAATCTTCACCAAATACATTGCGGAGGTGCAAGAGGCCTTTGTGGCCAACTTGCTAGACAAGTATCATGACCACGAACCAAAGTTGCCCGCCTTCCCATCGGAGTTAGCGCATCCAACCAACCCAGATCACACCCATACCAGCTGCCACTCCAGCCGCCGCCGACAGTGAGGGGGCGCACATTTTCCCTAAGAGAAGGACCTCACCCACTCCCATCCAGTCGTACAATCTCAGCTCATCGTCAGAATCGGAGAGAGAAGAGGAGACTACCGCCGCCTCCCCAACATCAAAGGAGGCAGCTGCCAAAGAAGCTGAGGACTCAAACATAGATATATCTGATTCCTTCGATGATGAACCGGCGGAGGCAACATGTAAAAGGAAGTGACCCACTAATGCGACCAAATCTCTCGGTGAAGGGTCTGAGCCAGAAGCACCAGCAAAACGACCCACTCCCAGCCGCATCCTGCCGCTACGTGGTAAGAAAAAGAGCCCAGCCGCCAACCTTTCCACCACGCGCCGCCTCATCCTGCCTGCCTCCTCAGAATCCTCCTTCGACGCAGCAGCAACAAAGGGGAAATCCCCTAGTCTATAGCACCCATTTCTTATTCTTTTTCTTTTTATGTTTTCTTTTAATTTTTCTATTTTCCTTTTTCTTTTTATGTTTTATTTTCTGTTTTTATTTTATTTTGTGTAAGGCATTGAGGACAATGCCAGCCTTGAGTTGGGGGGGGGGGGGAATAGTCCTCTTTGTTTTCTTTAGGTTCATTTAGTAGCATATATGAGCATATGTAAATTCTGCCCTAAACACTTAATGAAGTAGAAATTTTTAGCTTAAAACTTGTGCCTATGATAGTTAGCCGATTTCTTATTTTCACACCATACTTAAAAAATTGACTTAACCATGGGAAGAAGCATGAAAAATACTTAGAAATTTTTTCTAATTGCCAATTATTCTTACACTGTCTGTTAAATGCTGAATTTTTGCTTGAGTTCTAAGTTTAACATTGTCTACTTCATTTAATAAAAAATTCTTAATTGGATACAGGTTTGCCGCCGCGGTAGCACAGGGCAGCAACACAAAAATGTTCAATACCCTAGAGGTGCCCGAAACAAGCTCTAGGCAGGGTGTTTAAATACCCTGGAGGTGCCCAAAACAGGCTCTAGGAAGGATCATGAGCAAGGACACTTCGCTGCTATCAAAGTCCAAGTATCTAAACCAAGTGACAGACAAATTAGCAAGAGTGAATGAAAGCCTTCACGGGATGAATCTATTCAAAAGGGTTTGGAGTTTCGTAGTGTGCACCTATCTTAACTTCAGACATGAAGAATGGTTGTGATAAGCTGGAGCCCTTAGAGCCATGATCAGAAAAAGAAGAAAATAAGTGCTTAATTGTGCTGCCAAGGCAACAACTCGTATCCTTTTTAGTAATATAATTATTTTTAGCATCTTTTGTTAACTTAGCATACTTAGCATGTTTAGCATGGACACAAACCTGCACACACTGAATTGGCACTAAGAAAATTAAATTCTAAGTTAATTCATGTCATTTCATATCACTAACATTAAATAGGTGTCACGGCCTTGAGGTAAGAAATCAAGTTAAAGGCTACGTTTCTATTAATTTTGTGCAATGGGAAGGTTTACTAGTTAGATTGCATTGCTTGAGGACAAGCAATAGTTTGAGTTTGGGGGTGTGTAGAGTGTCCACAAGTTCTATATTTTGTACACAATCCAGCCCTTATTATTGATGTTCTTAAGCTCATTTAGGCATATTTAGGCGCACTGCATGCATAATAACAATATTTGCTCTTTCACCATGCTTTTATTGAATATTTTATGTTTGGTTAAGAAAAGATACCGTTTTAGTTTAGTTTTTATTTTCAAGTGTTGTAGCTGGGTAGAGGAGGAGAGGACAGGGAAGCTCTGAGAAAAAGAAGTTGTACTGAAGCAGTTCCAAGTGCCGCCAAGGACGCCGCCGTAGCAGCACTGCTTCCGATTATTGCTCGGGTAGGAGTTAAACCGACTCAGCCAAGATGGGTCACGATTGAAAGAGGGCAATTCCCTGAGCCCAATGAGCCCAGTCGTGCAATTATCTGAAGCCTGTAGCGACCTGAAGAGATAATTAAAGATTGATAAGTAAGACTACTTATCTTTACTTGCTGAAGAAGGCAACATCCAAAGAGTCCATATTCAAGTAAAAATGAGTCATCATTTAATGTAAAGTTACTCAAACTTAAGCCATGTGCCCTACATATACCCATGTATGTGAGGGTATAAGGGCATGAGGGGATATAGCAGAGAGGTAGATAGATAGGTTAACAGAGGTGTTGGAGGTCGCGACCCAACTCTATTAGGGTTTAGGTTTTTGTATGTAAAGTAGTTGTGAGAAACGGCTGTAATAGTTTAAGTGTGTTTTTCAATAAAATATTCTCAAGTTTGCTTAATTCATGTTCTTCACTTCTTCAATTAGTTCCAAAAGTCAAGTTGAGGAAATCCATTTGTCGGGCACGAGAGTGTCAAACTCACGAAAAGGTTAAGCACGGTCTCATCATGTCGAGGTGTTGACTAATTCGGCTTAGACATAAGTTAGAATTTTAGTGGCTAAAAGGAGTAACCAAACGTCAACTGTCTATGTTAGGTTTACGCTGAGATTGCTAGGTATTGCCTACATCACGTGGTGACAGAATCATTGCCTAGACATATGGAGGATCACTCAAGAATTGCTCTGCCGAACTTGGAGTATCTGCTAGACTTGACGCCAAGACTTATCTCCATTCTACCTGCCGAGACAGCGAAATTTGCAAGAGCATAGACCCGCGGCGGTCGCGTGACAGGGTCGCAGCTGCCATCCGCCATTACCCGCTGAGGCAGCAGATCGTGGCAGCATAAAATACACTTAGGCTTTACAATGCAGTTTACACACTACTGAGCTACAATTACCTTACCCGATCTATCAACCTTATCTCTCTATCATCCTTATCATCACTATCTTATTTTATTTGTGTTTTTACTTTTCCACATTCAGAAATTTAATTGTGTATTTACTGAATCCTTGTGCAGGAAAACATTCATAGGAGTCGTTCCAATCCTTGTGGGAGACGATATCTTTTATACTATAACTTGACAAGAGTGTGCACTTGCGCTCATAAATAGAGAACACCCAAACGCTTTGTAGCCTATTACCAGGCTTCGAACATTGGAGTGCTTTTGTTATGCTTTTATTATTCTCGGTTTCTTTTTTCTTTTTCTTCTTCTTCTTCTTTTCTTTTTTTTTTCCTTTTAGTACGGAATATTTCTTGTTGCTCTCCCAAATGCCTTAACAATGTGTACTCAATAAATGACCAAATTAAATTCGAGTGTAAGTCACATATTCATCATCTTCACAGCTTTCGATTTCCACTAGACAAAGGTTGCTCGAAATCAACCTTTGGGTCAAGGCCAATGTCCCTCGTGCAATTGATATATAGGGACTCAATAGACAAATATATATACACAAGATGAAGAGATAATTGAAACACAAAATACGATGAATCCTTTCATTGAATTTTAAAAACATACAGTCTTAGGCCTTTACAAAACGATCTTTGCTACCTTCAGGCAAAGGGTAGCAAGGTTGATTCCACATATTACTCTAAGGAAAAGATTAAAATGCAATAAAATGAAAACAAAACAACACTAAACACAAAGCAAACTTGGATGCATTAAAACTTTTGACCACCGTTAGGCTGGCCATTCATCACAACCCCTCAAGCTTCCTCGAAGAACTCAACCTCATTATTATCCATCAGTTCCTGAACCAAATGCTTAAATTCTGTACAACTCTGAATCTCATACCTCGCAGTCTGATGGTACTAACAAAATGATTCATGCCCATCATACACTCCCTTCGTACCACTCTCAATCAAGCTTGTCGTGCACATCTGTTCGTACACCCAACTCAGAGGGGACCTAACTTCTGACACTTCCATCCTTACTTTCTTCGTATCTACCTCTTCGAGGGAATTCACGCCTCGACCTCCATGGTTTGGAAGTGGGTTGGCCGCCACATTGGGCCCCTTTAATTCGATGACCCCAGTGTTGATCATGTTTTGCACGAGCTTCTTGAATGCTATGCAGTTTTCTATCGTGTGCCCCAATACTCCACAGTGGTACTCACAATGTGCTTTCTCGTCATACCATGGAGGGTAAGGCGGTTGGAAGGGAGTAACATGATATGGACGGACCAGATCAGCCTCGTATAGGTGTTTGTACACCTCCTTGTATGGCATGGATAAAGGAGTGAAAGACATCTTCTTTTGTTCCCTCTTAGGAGCCCTATTTTCTCTTCTGTTTGAGCTTTGCGTATTCCCGATTGCGGCTTGAGGCGGTGAGATTGTGAGGTGCTTAGGAGCCTCATAGGCAATGGTGTTGTTCACCTCATGATCTCTCTTCTTGAATTGCTTCCGAGCATTTTCTCCTCCATCAATTCTACCACTCTTAATAGCTGCCTCAATACATTCGTCGGTCATAACCATATCTGAGAAATTACCGATAGGGTTGCTTATCATGTGGTCATAGAGGGTTCCCTTCAAAGTATCGACAAACATAGGAGAGATCTCATTTTCGCGGAGCGGAGGTTGGACTTGCGCCGCCACATCTCGCCAACACTAGGCGTATTCATGAAGGCTCTCATTGTGCCTTTGCTTCAAACCTTGTAACATGAGTCGGTTCGGGACCATATTAGTTATGTGCTTATACTGATATGTGAAAGACTTGGCCAAATCCTTCATGACCTAATCTGATCACGAGTTAACTAATTGTACCACCCCATCGCAGGCCCCGCTAAGCTATTTTGAAAGCAATGAATTAGCAACCTCTCATTATCGATGAAACTTGTCATCTTCATATAGAACATGGTTATATGGGCAGTAGGGCAAGTTGTCCCGTCAAACTTTTCAAACTCTGGTTTCTTGAACTTGGGTGGAATTACCAAGTCTGGAACCAAAGTGAGGTCTCTAGCATTCATCCCATATGACCCTTCTTCTTCTTCTTCCTTTGTCCGAAATTTCTCCTCGAGGTCTTTTCGTGTCTCTTCTAGTTGCTTCGAGAACTTTGCCTTGACCTTGTTCAATTTCTCAACCTCATCCAAATCCGGGACATTATCCCTAACATTTTCTGTATAATTAAAAACCAGACCTGATGGAGCATAGGTAGAGGCACCCGCCTGATGCGATGTTGTCCCGTCTCCTTGAGTAGCCGCTCCTTGCGAGGGCTTAGGGGTATCATTGAAAAAAATTGGGGAGTACGAGGGGTCTCCCATCTCTTGACTAGGGTTTTCAACAACACTCTTTCCTCTTAGATTGGCTTGTAGCAACTGAGATATCTATTTCATCATATCTTGTTGGGACTTGATGATGGTATCCCTCAATTCTTGTCGAGCTCGCTATTGCGTGTAAAATAGTCTATCGCAATGGTAGTGCAAGTATACACGACGCAAGTAGTAAAGTGATACGAAGTAACGGATATCGTCTCCACAGGGATTGGGCTAATAGCTTCACCTTAGTTCACTGCACGAAAGTAAAGGAAATAATTGAGAAGGTTGTCACGAGAATAATAAAGTAAACATAAATAAAAGAGTAGAAATATCAAGATAGAGAGAATGGGCTGGTATTGAATTGCTCAGTAGTGCAGGTATTGCAGAGTTTAGGAAATCCAGTTCTATCGTCACGCCCGTCACGGCAGCACCTGTCGCGGCAGCAGTCCGTTGATCGTCGCGGCAGCAAACACACCAACTCAGTACTTCAAGTTTGGCAAGAATCCCAGATCTGCCTTGGCCTATCCCTAGGTCCAAGTCTGTCGATGATCACGTCTTGATGATACCTCCCGGCGTGAATCGAAGGATGAACACCGATGTGTATGAATTCTTCTTTAGCCACTTAACCTCGCCCTATCCCTAGGCACGAGATAGTTCAACTATAAACTAGAGAACTTGCTCTTATTTCTTTCGTATACTTAACTCTCCCGATGCTAAGTAAATAGATAACCTCACAATGCTCTCCCAATGCTCTTGCAAGATATTAATAACCAAAATAAGAGAACTTGAAGTTTATTTTATTGAACTGAAAATTCCTAAAACAAAACAACCCTTGCAACTACTTTACAAATCAACCCGTGGCCCTAGGGGGAATTTATAACATGTCGACGGCGGGTAAACGGCTAGGGGTTTTTGGTTGTCGGTTATAGGGTAATCGGCTATGGTCTTTTTCTAGGTTAAGATACATGCCCTTATATAAGCTTTGGGCTCAAGTATTCTAAGTTAACAAGGATTACAACTTTAATTAAAAGTATGATTCTAATAAAGACTTAATCTTCAATGATCCTACTTTCTAGTCATCCTCCTTGTTTCTTGGGATTTTCTCTCCTTGAGCTTTGGGCTTGACATATCTTTTGATCCGGGGCTTGGAAAAATATATGGTTTTCACACGACAGACGAGCAGAATTTTCTCTATCTATCGAGGTCCACTTTGCTTTTTCTCCACTATCTTGCTGTCGTCCTCTGCTGTCACGGCAGCATCATGGCAGCATCGTCCTCTTTGTCTGCTTGTTCAGTTCAGCTCTTCTGCTTCTCTGCCCTGTGCCTGCCTTCTTCGTCTACTATGGCGGCAATCTGCAAAATCAACCATCTTCTAGTAGAATCTGTGCCTTTAATATATTTGTGATGTTTTGCTGTAATCTAACCTAAATGCAATGAAATGATACTTGAATGCAACAGAAATATGGGTTAAAAAAGGTGTAAATAATAGAACTTTTACACACTCAACACACTCCCAAACTCAAGTTTTTGTTTGCCCTCAAGCAACTAAGACTTAAAAGAAAAAATTATTTTTGTTTTGGCTTTCAAATAGTGAGCTTTCCCTTACCCGTCGTTCATTCTCTGTGACGGCAGCAACCTGTCGGATAGATTAGGATCTGTCCGGAATCTCACTATAGTCCTCGTGCAGTGTGTGCATGCTTGTGAACAGTTATATGCTAAGACTCTCTTAGTTTCACTAGAATATTCAACTTCTTAGCTCGAATTTTTATGCCAAAGTTTATCTTTTTGAAGGCACATTTTCATGCTTCTTTGATTTCTTTGTTTTGACTCGATTCTTCTATTTTTCAAGCTAAGTTTTACTAGAGCCAGTTTTAGGCACCTCTAGTTAGCTTCCTAGAGCCGATTTCGGGCACCTCTAGTTTTTTTAGTCTCTTTTGCTAAACTTCTTTCCTAGAGCCAGTGTTAGGCACCTCTAGGGGCTATTCAAGTATTAAGCTTCCTATTCTAGTTTGGCTAAAAGAAATCTAAGCAGTATAACAGTCACAATGGTGTTTAAGTTTTCAGAACTATAGAAAGGCTCTAAACTTCTCCTTAAACTGTCCTAAAGATGCTGCTATGACAGAGCTGTCACGACAGGTAAGTTCAAATCACAGTTTTAAGCCAAAATTTTCAGTCTTTTCTGATTTTTTTTAAAGAGAAAAATAAATAAGACACATCAATTAATTAAGATGTACTAAGACTCCATTAAAATGGAGGGTTGCCACCCCCAAACTCGAGGGTTGCATTGCCCTCAATGCAAATGACAAAATAAAAATGAAGGCAGTACATCACAAAATATAGATAAGGCAGGCAGCAATAAGAAGAAAATAAAAGACTTAAATTTTAAGCACTGTCTTCACTGCTGCTGCTAAGGCGGATTTGGCGGCGGATACTGGGCTGTGGGGCAGGCTGGGCTGGTTGCTCTACGACCTGGATGTCAGAGCTGCTGCCGCTGTCCCAAGTGCTGCTGCTGCAGGTGGTGGTGCTGGCCTTTGGTATAAGCTTTCTATTGGCCATTCTTTTCTGCCTCTTGACAAGTGTGAATTCTTTTTCCAAGTTCCTCCAAATAGAGGGTTCTGGCTCGCTTTCTGCCCGGACGGAGGAAGAAGAAAAACCAGCTACGAAGGCAGCAATGTCATCTGAGGGCGGTCGCTTTGTTCCTCGGGCGGATGTGTCGGCCTGAGGGCTACCGGCTGTCATCGGGGCAGGTGATGGGGTGGAGGCAGCAGATTGTGTATGAGGTGTGGCAGCAGGTGTAGGTGTGTGGGCAGGTGTGGGGACGGTGAAGTAGTGGGCAGGGAAGGTGGAAAAGACAACATCAGGATAATTTAAAGTAGTGTGAATGAAATTTACCGTGGAGTTGGCAAAATCCTTGATGAATGTCATCAGACCCAACTGTCTGTCCTCCATCCTCTGAATGGCAGCAAGGATTTGAGTAGATTGGTATGTCGGAGCAGCTGCTGCGGCAGGTTCAGGGTTGGGTTGCTCTGATGATTCTGCTGGGGCGGCATTAGGGTTGACGGAAGAGAGGGGGTTGCGACTGTCAGCTCTATAAGGCTGATGATATTCTTGTCTGTCCAGCCCCGTCCCTTCACTAGTTGATCGGTGGTGGCTTTCGGTACGGCAGAGCAGCGGCAGAGAGATGTAATAAGGAAGGGCAGGCACAGGAGGGCCGTCGATCTCTGGGTGCAATCTAGGATACTTTCCCGCATATATCGTCCCACATTTATGGGTCTTTTGTTCATGATTGAGTGGATTAGGGCTAACCTCTGCTGGTCCACTGTGGTGTGATGGGAGGACGGCAGAATCCTCTTCTTAATGAAAGCGTTCCATAATTTAGCTTCTGGCAGCAGCTGCCCCCTTCTTACGGTATGGGGATTTTTCCTGCTTGTGTTCCATTCAGTTCCTTCTTCTGTCACTTCTGCCATGACAACATCGAAGGCAGCGTTGTCTAGGGTATCCAGGAACTGCTGGTGAGCATCGTCGTTGGGGCCGAAGTAGAGGCTGTAAAAATTGTTGATGCGCTCTGCTGTGAATGGCACTTCTGTCCCTCGGACAGTCACTGTTGTTGCCGTCCTGCTGCCAATGGCAGCATAGAATTCCCTCACCAGCGTTTCATTCATTTCTGCTGGTTGCTCTGCAAATTGCTCCCACAGGAGAGCCTTAATCGCCCTTGCGATGAACGGCTTGAGGCCCATGTTGACGGCCTTGCGAGTGTAGATAAAGCCTCGTTCTTCCCAGAGGTCCTTAGTTGCGAAGGACTGCGGGGTGGGTGCTGCCGGTGAAGATGTTGAAGCAGCACTACGACAGGTTCTTCTGCAAGACATGTTAGTTGCAAGGGTTTTGTGAAAGTAAAGAAAATAAAGAAAAACTAACGGAGAGAGCAAGTAAGAAAAAACAGAAGTGAGTGAAATGAAAATGAAACGGGGTTTTATAGAGGAGGAGTTGCTGCCCGTTGAAGCTGTAACGGCAGGCGTGAATAACAGGGCGACTGTTGAGCTTTAGCGTGTCTGACGCGTCTAACACGCATTTATGCGTCTGTTACGCGTCTGTCACACGTTTCTGCTTCTGCCGTGACAGTCTGGTGACAGCCTTTCTTTTCCGTGTCTGCCGCGACAGCTGGAACGACAAGCTTCAATATTGGGCTTTTCTGGGCTGATGGATGGATGACGGGCTTGGGTCACTTCTCCTATTCTTCTTGACTCCTTTATTTCCTAAAAACAGTAAACATAAAAACATTATTCGAATAAAATAAACCTAATTTCCTAATAAATAATAAAAATAAAACTTAGGTTAAGTTAGGGATGCCTTGTGGGGCATCTCCTAAGGTAACCACTTCCTGTATTCCTGGGGCTTCAGTCCCCTGATAATGCTTGAGGCGTTGTCCGTTGACTTTGAATTGGTGTCCGTCTTTTAATGATCGGATTGTGATGGCACCATGGGGAAAAACTTGTATGACTTGGAACGGGCCAGACCATCTAGATTTTAATTTCCTTGGGAAAAGTTTCAGTCTAGAATTGAACAACAATACAAGCTGCCCTGGGCAGAACTGTCGTGGCAGCAACTTCCTGTCATGCCACTTCTTAGTTTTCTCTTTGTAAATTCTTGCATTGTCGTAGGCCATTGTCCGTATTTCTTCAATCTCGTTCAAATCTAACAGACTTTTCTGGCTTGCGTTGTCCAAGTCCAAATTTACTGCCTTGATTGCCCAATATGCCCTATGCTCTATCTCGACAGGCAGATGACAGGTTTTTCCATAAATCAATCGGTATGGAGACATGCCTAATGGAGTCTTAAAAGCTGTCCTATATGCCCATAATGCATCATTAAGGAGAAAAGACCAATCTTTCCTAGTTGGCTTAACCATTTTCTCAAGAATGTTTTTAACTTCCCTATTAGATATTTCAGCTTGTCCATTGGTCTGTGGGTGATATGTTGTCGCGATCCGATGCTTGACACCATATTTCTTTAAGGCGGCAGCAATAACCCTATTGTCAAAATGTCTCCCTTCATCACTGATAATCGCCTTAGGGATGCCAAACCTCGAAAAGATGTTTTTGTGTAGAAATTTTTGGACTGTCTTGGCATCATTCCTTTGAGTGGCGATAGCTTCAACCCACTTAGAGACATAATCCACTGCTAGGAGGATGTATAAATTTCCACATGAAGATGGAAAAGGTCCCATAAAATCAATCCCCCAAACGTCGAAGATTTCGACTTCTAGAATGTTCTGCAGCGGCATCTCGTTTCTCCTCGAGATGTTTCCTGTCCTTTGGCACCTGTCACAGTTCTTGTAGAAGTCATGTGCATCTTTATACAGTGTTGGCCAGTAGAACCCTGACTGCAGCACCTTGGCAGCAGTTTTGTTGCCTCCTAAGTGACCTCCATATTGTGAAGCATGGCAGTGATGGAGAATGTCTTCTTGCTCTTCTTGTGGTACACACCTCCTTATAACTTGGTCTGCACATAGTTTGAAAAGAAGAGGTTCGTCCCAATAATAATGCTTAACATCATTTTGGAACCTCTTCCTGGCTTGATAATTAAGATCAGAAGGAAGTATTCCGCTGACTATAAAATTAACGAAATCAGCATACCAGGGGAGTTCAGAAGACTTACCTGCCGCCATGGCTGTTACGGCAGCGATTGCGGCAGCAAAGAGTTGCTCATCTGGGAAGGTCTCCAGTATGTTTGTCTCATCTATTGGTAGACTCTGTCCCTTCTCCAATCTTGACAAGTGATCTGCCACCTGATTTTCTGTCCCTTTTTTGTCCTTGATTTCAAGGTCGAATTCTTGCAATAGCAGGATCCACCATATCAATCTAGGCTTTGCATCCTTTTTCGCGAACAGATACTTCAGGGCAGAATGGTCTGTGTGCACTATTACCTTCGTCCCAAGTATGTAAGAACGAAACTTGTCAATGGAGAATACCACAGCTAATAACTCCTTTTCTGTGGTGGTGTAGTTCACTTGGGCATCATTCAGTGTCTTACTAGCATAATATATGACATGAAATAACTTGTCTCTCCGCTGCCCAAGGCTGCCCCGATAGCATAGTCACTAGCATTACACATAATCTCAAATGGATGTGTCCAGTCTGGTGGCTGTACTATTGGGGTTGTTACCAGTTTTTCCTTCAGAACCTTGAATGCTTCAGTACATTCATCATTAAAGTCAAAGGGTCGGTTCTGCTCTAAAAGATGGCATAGGGGCTTGGTAATTTTTGAGAAATTTGCATTGAATCTCCGATAAAAACCAGCATGCCCTAAGAAACTTCTAATACCCTTGACTGTGGTCGGCGGCGGCAGCTTCTCGATCACTTCTATTTTGGCCCTGTCGACCTCTATCCCACGGCAGCTAATCTTATGGCCAAGGACTATCCCTTTATCCACCATAAAATGACATTTTTCCCAATTTAAAACTAGGTTTGCTTTTTCACATCTTTCAAGTACCTTTTGCAGATTGCCGAGGCAGCTCTCAAAATCGTCTCCAAAGACTGAAAAGTCATCCATAAAAATCTCAAGGAAGTCCTCCACCATGTCGGAGAATATGGCCATCATGCACCTTTGGAAGGTGGCGGGTGCATTACATAATCCAAACGGCATTCTCCTAAAAGCATATGTTCCATATGGGCATGTGAAAGTCGTCTTTTCTTGATCCTCCGGTGCGATAGCAATTTGGTTATAACCTGAATAACCATCAAGAAAACAATAGTAAGGTTTACCCGCTAATCTATCAAGCATTTGATCAATAAAGGGTAAAGGAAAGTGGTTCTTTCGGGTAGCTTTGTTAAGCTTCCGATAGTCCATACAAACCCTCCAACCGGTCACAGTCCTGGTTGGGATTAACTCATTGTTTTCATTGGTCACCACGGTCATTCCTCCTTTCTTTGGAACGCATTGCACCGGGCTCACCCATTTGCTGTCGGAGATGGCGTAAATAATACCAGCATCTAACCATTTGATTATCTCTTTACGCACCACCTCTTTCATCGCATGGTTTAGCCGCCTTTGGGCATCAATAGTCGGCTTATGATCTTCCTCTAGAAGGATTTTGTGCATGCATAACGCCGGACTGATGCCTTGAATGTCAGCTATCGTCCATCCAATCACCTTTTTGTGCTGCTGCAGCATGCCGGTTAGCTGCCATTCTTGTTCCTGTGGCAGCTTAGAAGAGATGATTACGGGTAGTGTGTCATTTGAACCAAGAAAAGCATATTTTAGCTGCCCTGGCAGGGGCTTCAGTTCTAAGGCATGTGGTTCAACAGTAGATGGCTTTTGGATTAAATGGTTATCCGAAGTATAATTCAAAGGTTCGAATAACTTACCTGGACGATTACCTAACCAGTTTACCTCCTCCTGACCTTTAGTATCGGATTCAGAGGAGTTGTTGTCGTCGGTGCTGTTGTCAGTGCTGTCGTGACAGTCTTGTAAGTGGCTACCGCGGCAGTGACCAAATTTTATATCGTGACAGCCCGACCTGATGTAGGGTTGATCAAAGGCAACGTCAGTAATAACCTTGCATTCCTCGTCTACATCAGCATGTTTCATCGCTTGGAGAACATTCAACTTGATCTCTTGATCGTTTACTCGCATGGTGAGTTCTCTTTTCTCCACATCAATCAATGATCTTCCCGTGGCTAAGAAGGGTCGCCCAAGGATGACTGGTGCATTTTCATCTGCTTCACATTCTAAAACAAGAAAGTCAGCAGGAAAAATAAATTTATCCACTCTTACCAGAATATCTTCAATTTTTCCTTCCGGATGAACATAAGAGCGGTCTGCCAGCTGCAGAGTTATTGTCGTGGGCCGCGCCTTTCCAATACCTAATTTCTGAAAAACAGATTTTGGCATTAAATTAACACTAGCACCAAGATCACAAAGTACCTTACCCACAAATTTATTTCCGATTACGCAAGGTATGATGAAGCTCCCCGGATCCTTCTTTTTCTGGGGTGGCTGTCGATGAAGAATACTCATGCAACCTTCTGTCATCTTTACCGTTTCAAACTCCCCAAGTTTAGATTTCTTTGACATGACATCCTTGAGAAATTTGGCATAACTGGGCATCTCCCTAACGGCATCTAACAGCGGAATATTAATATGAACCTGCTTAAAAATATCATAAATCTTTTTGAGTTGAGATTCTTGCTTAGCTTGCTATATCCGTTGGGGAAAAGGAGGTGGGGGACGGTAGTCAGCAATACGTCCTTCCCACTGCATACGAATCTGAGGAGGTTTAGGTTCATCAATTTTCTCCTCTGTCGCTTCTGTTGTCGTGACAGGCTCATCGGCAGCAGTCTGTTTATCACCTGTCGGGGCAGCTTCCTCGGCAGGTTTATCTAAAGCTGGTTTCCTTACTGTTTCAGCTTCCTTTTCCGGCCCTGATAATTTCTTCTCACTCCTAGTAGTAATAGATTTACACTGCTCATGTGTGGGCTGCCTAGCATTTTCAGTATTACTAGGAAATCCTCCAGTCTGCCTCGGCTTAATATGTTGAGAAACCTGACCCATTTGTGTCTCCAAAGATTTCAGAGTAGCTTCATGATTCGTCATCCTCATCTCTGTTTTATCCATAAAATTCTCTGTCTTCTTGACAAACTAATTCATATTCTCAATATAAGTACCTGTCTGAGACATAAAAGTGGCCAGAGTCTGTTCCAGTATACTGCTCGTGGTAGCTGGTTGCTGCTGTTGCTGCTGCGGCAGCAGTTGCTGACGCGTCAGCAATCTAGGTCCTTCCTGATTCTGATTGTGTGCTTGAGGATTCAGGGCGTTATTAGGGTTACTCCAAGAAAACTTGGGATCCTTCCTCCAATTTGGATTATAGTTGTTGGAATTGTAATTTGGCTTGTAGTTTCCAACATATTTTCCCTCTTCTAACTGTATTGGGCACTCATCCCGACTATGATTTCCCTCACAGATGTCACATACCTCCTCAACAGCAAATCCATGTTGTCCATCATCATTCAATAACCTTTTCATTGCTTTAGTAAGGAATGCTACCTGTGATTTCATCGTGTTGTTGGCCTCATAATCCTTGACAGCAAGTACCCGTTTACCCCCTCTTCTTGTAGTCGGAAACTGTTCTTCATTCTTGGCTAGATTTTTCAAAACTTGCAATGCCTCGTCTGGATCTTTATCCAATAATAGTCCATTCGCTGCAGAATCAATTCGAATACGAGTTTGTAAGTTGGCAGCATTATAAAACTTAGTTACCTGATTCCAGACGGGGAATCCATGCATTGGGCAGTTCCGTAGAAGAGTAGTAAATCTGTCCCAGGCCTCGTGCATTGGTTCGTCATCTTCCTGTTGAAAAGTAGCAATTTCATTACGTAATCGCTCAGATAAATGTGAAGGATTAAAACGAGATAAAAATTCACGAGATAAATCTGCCCAAGTTCTAATTGAACCCGGCGTAAGTTTATTACACCAAGTTTTAGCTTTGTCCCTCAATGAATGGGGAAATAACCGAAGCCTCAGTATCTCCGGATTAACTCCTAGCAGTCTAAACGAACCACAGATCTCCTGGAACGTTTTGAGATGCTCCCTAGCATCCTCTGTCACAGCACCACTAAACTTCCCGGCATTGTTGATCATACTAAACATGACAGGTTTAAGCTCAAAGTTGTCAACATCAATATCTGGCAGCGTGGTCTCCAACTCTACATGATCGTTCAACATGTAGTCACGACAGGACCGTCGTCCGGCGGCGGCAGGGTTATCGGCAGGCGGTATAACATCGCCAGCAGGCGGGTCGTCTCCAACGTGGGCCATCTTCTCTAGCTGTTCTTCAAGGTACTCGTTCCTGGCTAGAAGGTGACGAAGTTGTTTCTTGAGATTGAAGGAACGTTCAACTTCTGGATCTAATGGATACTCATGATCTTCACCTCTTTTCGATCTGCGCATAAACAAGAAACCTTGTGAAAAGCAAGAGTTGAATGTACCAATGGGAAAACAGAAAAATAAAAATAAAAACAAAAACAAAAGTGCAATAAAGGAAAGGTAGAGTTATGTTGCCAATCCCCGGCAACGGCGCCAAAAACTTGTTGCGTGTAAAATAGTCTATCGCAATGGTAGTGCAAGTATACACGACGCAAGTAGTAAAGTGATACGAAGTATCGGATATCGTCTCCACAGGGATTGGGCTAATAGCTTCACCTTAGTTCACTGCACGAAAGTAAAGGAAATAATTGAGAAGGTTGTCACGAGAATAATAAAGTAAACGTAAATAAAAGAGTAGAAATATCAAGATAGAGAGAATGGGCTGGTATTGAATTGCTCAGTAGTGTAGGTATTGCAGAGTTTAGGAAATCCAGTTCTGTCGCCGCGCCCGTCGCGGCAACGCCTGTCGCGGCAGCAGTCCGTTGATCGTCGCGGCAGCAAACACACCAACTCAGTACTTCAAGTTTGGTAAGAATCCCAGATCTGCCTTGGCCTATCCCTAGGTCCAAGTCTGTCGATGATCACGTCTTGATGATACCTCCCGGCGTGAATCGAAGGATGAACACCGATGTGTATGAATTCTTCTTTAGCCACTTAACCTCGCTCTATCCCTAGGCACGAGATAGTTCAACTATAAACTAGAGAACTTGCTCTTATTTCTTTCGTATACTTAACTCTCCCGATGCAAGTAAATAGATAACCTCACAATGCTCTCCCGATGCTCTTGCAAGATATTAATAACCAAAATAAGAGAACTTGAAGTTTATTTTATTGAACTGAAAATTCCTAAAACAAAACAACCCTTGCAACTACTTTACAAATCAACCCGTGGCCCTAGGGGGAATTTAGAACATGTCGACGACGGGTAAACGGCTAGGGGTTTTTGGTTGTCGGTTATGGGGTAATCGGCTATGGTCTTTTTCTAGGTTAAGATACATGCCCTTATATAAGCTTTGGGCTCAAGTATTCTAAGTTAACAAGGATTACAACTTTAATTAAAAGTATGATTCTAATAAAGACTTAATCTTCAAGGATCCTACTTTCTAGCCGTCCTCCTTGTTTCTTGGGATTTTCTCTCCTTGAGCTTTGGGCTTGACATATCTTTTGATCCGGGGCTTGGAAAAATATATGGTTTTCACACGACAGATGAGCAGAATTTTCTCTATCTATCGAGGTCCACTTTGCTTTTTCTCCACTATCTTGCTGTCATCCTCTGCTGTCACGGCAGCACCATGGCAGCATCGTCCTCTTTGTCTGCTTGTTCAGTTCAACTCTTCTACTTCTCTGCCATGTGCCTGCCTTCTCCATCTACTATGGCGGCAATCTGCAAAATCAGCCATCTTTTAGTAGAATCTGTGCCTTTAATATATTTGTGATGTTTTGCTGTAAACTAACCTAAATGCAATGAAATGATACTTGAATGCAGCAGAAATATGGGTTAAAAAGGGTGTAAATAATAGAACTTTTACACACTCAACACTCGCTCTAACTAACCCCTTAAATCGGCTTCCAATTTAGCAAAACTCCCCTTCATTTGCTTCTTTTGATAATGAGTAAAGTGTGGATGCGGAATCTTCGATAGTCAAGAATACTGCCATGACCCCCAACAATTAATTTCATGTGCTTTATGATTTAATGCATGCAATGTCGTATGCATAACAGAAACATATGATTAAAGGCAATAAATTAAAAAACACAATCGAATGCAAGGAAGTGTTGATTCGAAAAACATCCTCATTAAACAACTTTTCATAACGAAGATCAAGTCTTATTATAACGAGATAAGAAAATGGGTACATAGGGTATGACTTTCAATGAGTTTTGCTCGTCCCCTCTTTCTAAATTAGCGCATTCCGAAAATTTTGTTGCTATGGACTCTTTCTCCCGTTATGACAGCTTTCAATTTTAGACTGTTCTCGAATCAACACTTCGTATGAAAATGCCATGAATATGCGCAAAAACAAAACAAGACAAAAAGCAAATGGATTAGTAACAAAAATAATGAATATTGAATAAAAAACAAATAAATAACAACGCAAAGACCTAGCAACATGCATTCTAGCTTGCTACGGTTATCCGCATGACTCTAATGGGGTGGGCTTCTTAAATTCTCAAACATGTGGATTCGGTTCTAAGAAAGGGTACCTGAATCTATCTTATCACCTACTAAGGTAACAAGAACCCCAATTCTGACCCATTACAAGCTTGCGAATTGGTTTCGGTTTGAGGGAAAGCACGACCTAGTGACGTGGAGGGCTGCTCACGTGTCAAAGGTGCGGATTCCGGAAGTGAATTACCGACCCGTGAAGGGATGCTCATGTGGGTATGGGCGTTTCACTCCCACTTAAGGGACGAAGCTCGGATATAGAGCTTGATGATCATGATGCAGCACATGTCGGTGATTCCTTAGAAATTAAATGAAAAATTAACTCAAAGGCCACCAATTATCAAAGCTCGTATAATTTAAGTCACGTTTTCAAAGAAGAACATCCTCATTAAAGTCAAGTTAAATTTCAAAAATTTCCATCATTAAAAGCAACAATTATTTTTTGGCTTAACTCTCTTTTTGTTTTGTAAAACAAAATTTGTTCTCAGCGGAGTCGCCAAGCTGTAATGACATTTTTTGAAAACCAACTTTAAAGTATCCCACATTTTTAGAAAAACGATTAAATGGCGAATTACTTTTAAAAAATTGAGTTTTGGAAAACTTTAAAAAATTGGAGTCGCCACCGGCCACTAAGGTAGGTCGGACACCATAAAAACCAGAGATTCATTTGAAAGGGTTCATGAGTTGGTTACGTGTGAGGAAGGGTTAGAACCCCCATCACGTCCGGAGATCGATACCAAAATACTTGTTACTTTTAATCGATGGAAATTATTTAAAATTTAAAATGAATTTCATTAGGGGTTCTTAATTGAACATTAAACTTTATTTGTACGAGCCTTATCAAATTGGTGGTTTCAAATTAATTAGGCATTTAATTAAAAAGGATGATGGTACACCAGACCAAAGACTAAATCGACATCATATAAGTCTGATTGTCGTGTTAGTTTAGGGTTCGGATCCCGTACGTCACCTTTATGCATGATGCAAGCAGATAAAATATGATGTCATGGTCATGTTCGTTTTAATTACTTACGAATTTACCTTTAGACGATGCCAATTAATTTGAATATTCGGAGAATATCCAATATGCTAGGATATTACGACCCAAATACGCGAATTAATAAGTATATCCTTTTTATGATTAAGATTAATTATCATGCAAATTTAAACATTAAAAGTCATGAATGACAATTAAGGGAGCATGTCACGAATACGCATTCGAGCAATCAAAAGAAACTAAGCCATGTACACATTACAGTCGAGCATATAACATATATAATACAACTATATAATATGTATGAAACTATATATTATAAAAAAAACATAAGATATCAAACAAGACCTAAAGGAAACCACATAATATATATACATCTATAACAACCACAAATCATATAAACACATATCAACATGGTAATCATATACACTAAACATAAACATATATTTAACAATACGGTAAAAAGCATGAAAAAAGACTGAAAATTAAAGAAAATAAAAATGCAAGGCCGAAAATTAAATATGCATGGTGACAGAGACCTAAACAGTAACAAAACCACTAAAAACTGATTAAATTGTAAAACATGGGCCAAATTAAAATGACGCAGCATGTTCGGGGGATCGAAAAGGTAATTAAACCACTCGAAATCTAATTAAAATCAAAACGGGAACGAGATTGATATATTTCAAAAAAAAACTGGAGGGACCGCAGAGAGGATTTTGAAACGCGGAAGCCCTTGTGCGCGTAAATAGCGCAACACAGAAGGAACAAAAACATGATTACACCAATTTTAAAACGCCAAAGTTCTATAAAACCGGACTCAAACATTTCGGCCCCCCTTTTGCAAAACCTAGACTCAGACTCTCCTCCTCTATGAAAATTCGAGAGCCCCAACGTCGTTTCAGTCGCCAAAAACCTAAAAACCTTTCGCAACCCATTTTCTTTTGTAAAAACAGAACCAAAAAATTATTCTTTTTTGAAAAGTTGAAAACCCTAAACTCATTTTCTTTGTTTTTAAAAATCGAAATCGATCCCCTTTTGTTACCGCCTTTATCGACTCACCATATACGACCTCAAAGAGGTCAGAGGGATTGTCGCCGGTATAGGAAAGAAAACGGACGCGGAGAAGGCGAACCGACACCGAAGGTAAAATCGAAACCCTAGACCCCTTTTTATGACTATGGTTCGAAACTGAAATGGGAGAGATATACCTCTAAAACTTGAGTTTTTTTTTGCTTCTTATTGCTATGAAATTCTCCTTTTTTTCCCTCCCGTTTATAACGTTTGGTTTCGGCTTTTATAAGCCCGGATTACATGAATTTTAGAAATTAAAAATTACAATCAAAATTCCTATTGGCCGCCTATCATTTGTTTGCATTCAGTTGCCCTCTGATTTCTGTTTGGATTGCCTCTGAAATTCGTTGTTCATTTTCTTTTCTAACATTCTTGTTTCTGTTTGGCTTTTCTTGCATGTGATGGCGGTTGAGGATGGGGACCAGAGAAGAGCTGAGGGAATGGCGTGGCTTCGAGGCCAAGCCTCCGACGTGGCTGCACGAATCGCGCGTGGGAGCTGAACGGGAAAGCGGTGGATTGCATGCGCACGTCCGGAAAATGGAGAGTCGCGTGTGGATCACATGCGCGTGGGGGATCGATCTTGGCCATTCGATCTCAAGCCGGATCTGACGGTTGAGACTTCTGCGGTGCCAAGGCAAAAAGATGGAAATTAGGGCTTTTTCCATCAGGGGTCATATAGACCGTCAGATCTAGATTAGATTTGACGGTTGAGAATCAGCTGCGCAAGAACACAGATAGGCATCAAATTAGGGTTTCAAGCTTGGGCTTTGGGGCCTAACAGGCCCTTATATGTATATATTTTTGAGTTTTTAATATTTGTAAATGAATTGTTTAATTAAATAAACTTGGACTTTTCTATTTGGGCACACACACATATATATATATATATATATATATATATATATATATATATATATATATATTAGTTTTTTTATTTCTGTATTTTTAGATTCCTTTCGAAACAACAACAACAACAATAATAATAATAATAGTAACAATAATAACGATGATAATAATAAATAGATAGCATATCATATGATAATAATGTTTAGGTTTTTTCACACACACCAAAAAAAGAAACAAAACATAAAGTTAGGTACAATTTTCTCAAAAAGAATTAGTTGGGTACTAAAACAGTAATGCGAACATAAGTGGGTACTAAATAAGTAGTTTTTAATAAATTTAGTTATTCATATTTACACATTCAATCAATTTAGTCAACATTTTAAAAAATTCAATAAATCTAGCCATATTTATTTAGACATTATATTAATTTGGTCATATTTTAATAATTATTTTTAATTAATTATAAAAAATTAAAAATATTTTTGTTGGCAAGCATTTTTTAAAATTTTAGTCAACCAAGGAACTTCATAACATAAAATCTTTTTAATACAACAAAGTACATGAACACAAATAATTCAAGTTTTCAGATTTTGAAAACACAATACAACTACGATAACAACACAGTTTTTTTTTTTTTTTTTTTTGAATATACGATAACAACACAGTTTTTTTTTTATCAAGGATAACAACACAGTTAAGTTCACAAAATACACTAATAATTAATTTTGTAACTTTTCATGGCCGGGACTAAAAACACGTTCTATAGTCGGGTACTATTTATGTAATTTATCCAAAAAAATCACACTCCGACCAGAAATTACAAAGGAGTGTTTTTTTTAACCGTCAGCAGTTTTTTTACATCCTTATCTGGGAGATGAGAGCCCCCAGAAATAAAGCAGTCCAAAACCTAATCCAACGGCGGAGATCTCCTCCCCCCTCTATCCACCTTAGGGTTTAGTAATTCCAAAAACAAAACCACCCTTCCAACTAATATATATTCACCCGTTCTTTTCTGTTTGTGTATTGCAGTATCTGCTACTTCAAAAACCTATCCCCCCCTTTTTTTTATCAACTACTTTGCTCACGCGCCGCCACCTCTACTCGGCCGGCGGTCAATACCCATTCCATCTTCCATCCCTTCCCTCTCCTCCATTAAAAAACCAAAAAAAATCTTTACAAAAAGAAAAGAAAATTTTGGCTCTTTAGCAAAGTTTATCGAAGCACTTGGGATTTTAGTCTGTTTCATTCATTATCTCTCTAGGTTTTATTGATTAATAACAAGAGGAGAGGGAAGAAAAAAACCCCAAAAAAAAAGAAGAAAAAAGGAGAAGAACTTGAAAAAAGGGTCTTTTTTTCGGTTTGTTACCTGTGGTTTCTATGGAGATGGCGCAAGTTCAAGTTCAGGGGCAGAATGGGAGTGTCAACAATGGAGCTGGAGCAGGGAACAACCAGTTCGTACCTACGTCGCTTTATGTTGGGGATCTGGATCCAAGTGTGACGGAAACTCAGCTTTACGAGTACTTTGTTCAGTTGGGTCCAGTGCTTACGGTTCGGGTTTGCAAGGATTTGTCAACCCGGGGGTCTCTTGGTTATGGTTATGTCAACTATGGGAGTCCTCAAGATGGTCAGTTGTAGTTTGATTATATTGATTGTTTTGTTTAACGTAGATTCTTTGGTATTTACTCCCTTTATTTGCCTTGTTTAATAATTGATTCTCGCTCTGATCAATATTTGGATGGTGTTATAAACAATAAATCTAATCAATTGCCTTTTCATTTAGTTCGGATAAAATAGATGGATTGATGTTGATGCAGAGAGTAGAATAGTTATGGTGTTAAGGTTCCCTTCATATTAGGGACTTTGTATAGATTTAGTACATATTTTGTCGTTTTAAGTATTTTGATATCTATTTTCCATTAAGTTGTTTTCAAGTGCACATATTGTCAAGCTGATCTAGACAGGAATTGAAGATATAGGTTTCCAGATTGTTCACTAAAGGTTGTTCTTCACAAGCATTCTCATTGATGATTTACATCTGTACTCGAAAAAACTCACACTTATACTAGAAACAAATGACAATTAGCATACACTGTTTTATCTTTGTTTGGCTTGAATTCTCATGTACCAAGTAGCCTGGAGTTTTGTTTGATGTAGCCTTGTTTTATACCACGTGTGCCATATTCATCAGCCAAGTGAACTATTTACTTGATTATGAGGACGTATAATAATTGAGTATTTATTTGGGGTTTATAATTCCTGTTCGTTTCTGTATTTTCCCATAAGAACCCTGTAGATGTCATGCAGTAATTTATTTTGGACCTTTTTGGGTGCCCTGAAATGGGTGGGAGATAACCATAGGCAAGAAAGAAAGAAAATGTAATGTTAAAAAGTCTTGTGATATTGACTAAAAATGAGAGAGAATATGATGGTAAATCTAGCAGAATAATGGAAAAAGAGTAATGTGTAATATACCCTTGCTTAAAAAATGCTTACATGTTATCTTTTCAGGCTTCCTTGTAAATTATCTACAAAGTTGGTCTCTATAAGCAAGATGGAGATCAACTGAAGCTGACTCTTCATATTGATACATATTATTTTAAAAGAACATTACTAATGTTAGCCTCTATTGATCCCTAGTAAATAAAATTTATCAGCTCTTTATTTTGCATGATATCTTTTGTTTATATACAGCTGCAAGGGCATTGGACCTTCTGAACTTCACTACTCTGAATGGGAAGCCTATCAGGATCATGTATTCTAATCGTGATCCTAGTATTCGTAGAAGTGGGGCTGGGAATATTTTTATCAAGGTAAACAATCATGTGGTTCTATATGCCGATTTGTTTTCTAAATTTGTGCTTCAGAAATCTCATATGGGTTGTTTTATGTTTGTGTGTCGTGCTTGTTGAATCTGGCAGAATTTAGATAAGGGAATTGACCACAAAGCTTTGCATGATACGTTTTCTGCATTTGGCAACATTCTCTCTTGCAAGGTAGCCACAGACACCTCTGGCCAGTCAAAAGGTTATGGCTTTGTTCAATTTGACAATGAGGAATCTGCCCAAAAGGCAATAGAGAAGTTGAATGGTATGCTATTGAACGATACACAAGTCTATGTGGGCCCCTTTGTTCGTAAACAGGAAAGAGACAGTTCTATTAGCAATGTGAAATTTAACAATGTCTATGTAAAGAATCTCTCAGTATCCACGAGTGATGAAGATTTGAAAACCATTTTTGGCGAATTTGGTCAAATCACTAGTGCTGTGGTGATGAGAGAATTGGATGGAAAATCCAAGGGCTTTGGGTTTGTCAACTTTGAGAATGCAGATGCTGCTGCTAGAGCTGTGGAGTCTCTAAATGGAAAGAAAATTGATGATAAGGAATGGTATGTTGGGAAAGCTCAAAAGAAATCTGAAAGGGAGGTTGATCTGAAACTTCGATTTGAGCAGTCAATGAAAGAGGCAGCAGAAAAAGTTCAAGCAGCAAACTTGTATGTTAAGAACTTGGATGACAGCATAAGCGACGAAAAACTTAAAGAGCTTTTCTCTCAATATGGTGCCATAACATCATGCAAGGTTAGCATGTTTTATGGAAAGTAATGTTAGATCAATTTGCTCAATTATGGTAATTAGTTTGCTGAAGCTATTATACAAATGTAACAGGTTATGAGAGATCCTAATGGAGTAAGTAAAGGCTCAGGGTTTGTTGCATTTTCAACTCCAGAAGAAGCATCCAAAGCTGTAAGTTGATAATGATGTCACTACTCATGATCTTATCTTAAGCTAATAGTTTATCTCCCCCCCCCCCACTGTTATGACAGCTTGCAGAGATGAATGGCAAAATGGTTGTCGGCAAACCTCTCTATGTTGCACTAGCTCAAAGAAAGGAAGATAGGAGAGCCAGGTTACAGGTATGGCTTGATATTTGCTTTGAGGTGAACTATAATGGGGCAAAAAGGATGGTTTGGATTCTTTATTTTACTAAAGCATGTGTTGCACCTTTTTACAGGCTCAGTTTTCTCAAATGCGTACGGTTGCAATGACACCTTCAGCTGCTCCACGTATGCCAATGTACCCACCTGGTGGTCCAGGTCTTGGGCAGCAAATGTTCTATGGTCAAGGGCCTCCGACTATGTTTCCTCAGGTAGTTATTTAGTTTGCATTTCCCTGTTTGGTATTGTTAGTATTATGAGGTATATTTAGCCTCCTGAATTAATCTTGCTGTAAAATCATTTGTAAATCTTCTTTAGAAATTTATGTTCTCATTTATGGGTTTTTCTTGTCAGCCTGGATATGGATATCAACAGCAGCTTGTCCCTGGTATGAGGCCTGGTGGGGCTCCCATGCCAAATTTCTTCGTACCAATGGTTCAGCAAGGCCAGCAGGGCCAGCGTCCTGGTGGCAGAAGGTCCGGGGCTGTCCAGCAAAGTCAGCAACCAGTTCCATTGATGCAGCAGCAGGTTGTTTCAACACTTGTTTGATTTTGTAATATCCTTGATACATCTGTTCATATTTTGTAAATACTTCATCTGATGGTTCATTTAAATGTCAGATGCTACCCCGAGGACGGGGCTATCGCTATCCACCAGGGCGTGGTCTACCAGATGTTTCAATGCCGAATGTTGCTGGAGGCATGCTTTCTGTTCCATATGATATGGGTGGCATGCCAATGCGCGATGCTCCACTTTCTCGGCCAATCCCGGTAGGTGCCTTGGCCTCAGCCCTTGCATATGCGACTCCAGAACAGCAGAGAACGGTATGCACTGCTTTGCTTTATATATTTGCTACTTCTCTGTTCTACAGACTTGTGCTGTTCAAGTTTAGATTATACTTGTAGCATAATTATGAGGTACTTTTAGTCAATTTTTCAAAGCATTAATTACAAAAGTTATGTTGAAGGGCATACCCTAATATACGTTTATCGTGTAATTTCCTTGTAAAACTAAATATTCTGAACTTTTTACATTGGGTGAATATGCGTAGATGCTGGGAGAAAATCTGTATCCACTTGTTGAACAGCTGGAGCCTGAGGCAGCAGCTAAAGTAACAGGGATGCTTCTGGAGATGGATCAGACTGAGGTTCTGCACTTGCTTGAGTCACCAGAAGCTCTAAAAGCCAAGGTTACTGAAGCAATGGAGGTTCTTAAGACCGTTGCTCAACAGCAGCAGCAGACTGGCGGTGGTGATGCTGCCGATCAATTGGCTTCATTGTCTTTAAGTGACAACCTTGTCTCCTTACCTGCTCTGGAGTTTTCTCCCCGGCTTCATTGTCTTTAAGTGACAACCTTGTCTCCTTACCTGCTCTGGAGTTTTCTCCCCGGACACCGTGTTGAGTTCAATTTAGTTCGTAATTGGTTTTGATTCTATACTTTGTTGGAGTGCTATGGAAACACATTTTATGCTTAATAATTCCTTGCTATGCATTTCATACACCACACTGCTTTCTTGTTTCTCGTTTGGGGGAATAATCTTGGAGATTCATTAAACATTATTCAGATTGGTATTTAAATATTGCATCTAGTCTAGGGGAACTTGGATCGTAATTTGGTTTAGTGGGAACCAAGTAAGCAATGATAAAATAATTAACTTTTGGAGAAAAGAATTAAACTCGAATGTAGAAATTGTAATTTTTTGCTCTTACATTTGGTAAAGTGTTTTTGGGAGTCAAAAAGTAATTTTAAAAGTAACATGATTAATAAATTATTTATTGTTTTAAAAGTTTTCCTTTCAAATTTTTTAATTTTATACGTTGAAGAATTTGAATATTATTATTATTATTGAACAAAAATATTATGTAAAAATATAATTTTTAATTTATAACATTATCTAAAATAATTATTTTTTTTTCAAAAAGTATTTTTTATAATAATACTAAACATTTAAATCTAAAACAAAATAATTCTAAAGTTCTTTTCAAACTGACCATGCTTCGTAATATAAAGTTATAATTTTAATTTAAAAAATCAAAAGTAATTAAATTATAAAATTTGTTGGTTTTTATCTTGTCTTGTCAACAAAAACAATAACTAAGGGTGGCAATCGGGTGATGAATAATAGAAAATCGAGGGGATTTAAATCGACGGGTATGAGGAATAATTGAAATTTTCACTCATGGTGACGAGGACGAGAGAAGTTTTATCACCTAAACTTAAATGGGAATAGAGACAGAGATTGTTATATCTGAACCGTGGAGATAACCGAACCGTACCTGTATAAATCACAGTGGGATCCCGAAAAAATATACGCAGAGATCTCAATATTTTACAAAGTTGGATAGTTATAAGGGTAATTTATCCATTTTTCAACAAAAAACTAATCTCTCATAACCTGAATATGGTCAGCTGGAATATGTTTAGAAATTTTCTGTAAATTTCATAAAAATAATTAGAAAGTGGTCAATACATCGTTGTAAACGTGATCCAATCTAGTTTTGTTTAAAATACACGGTGAATGATTTCGATATGTATTTTTAAAAATATGAATATTTGAATGTTGAAAGGTCATACAGATTTCTTAGAAAACAGTTCTAGCCGTGACTTTGAAAAATCACCAAAAATCCTACAAGGTAAATCAATAAGTGAGCCTTATAATTATATGACCATATAAAAGTCTAGATCGCCATAAATCGACGAGTAAAATTAGAAGAGGTAATTTATATGGATGAAAAGATTATTGAATTTAGTTCCTTTAAGAACAAAACAAATCATAATTTGGAACTGTAAATTATTATTAACATATTTTTTTAAAAGATAATGCAGACGGTCGAGTTTCAATAGTTTAATATAATCCCAAAACCATACTCACAATTACAATTGTTAGGGACAGTATGGAAAACGTAAAACCATCCTCGCTCAGCCCCATTGCTACCCATAACAATAATCGTTTGTTTTAATGTAGTATAAGATAATTAGTTTTAATGTTGTATTAACATGGACCGTGTTGTCATTGAAAACGCATGTACCAACTCGAAAATTGTTGAAGAGACGCAAATACTGATAACATAGATCTCAGCGGAGCATGCAGAAAATTCATTATCTTCTAACCTACTGCTACTGCTTTTTTAATACAAACCCCTAATTGCAAAGTTGATGTATTCTATTGCACAATTAGCCACCAGTCCCACAATTCCAAACACTACCTACCACGCCCTTGTGTACCAGCTTGTCAGTAATATATTGGAATGTGCATACCAACTTACAATGTTATCATCAGCCTTATTTCAATTAACACGCCTCAGTCTCAATCCCACATCTGCTTCTCCGTCATGCCGGATTATTCCAGTTCCCTGCACATTAGAAACCTGTGTTTCCGAGGAAGCTCCTGCCTCACTTTGATTCTCTTCTGAGTTTTCCCCAAAATCATGAAGTCGACGACCGATAAGATATCGGTCGTCCCTTATAGAGTTGTGGAGGTTGGTGAACCAGACATGGAATCTCTTTGCACAAAAGCACAAGCAGCTGAAGCTAAGGCAACCTAGCCATGCAAAACGGTAGACGGCTGAATTGATCACTAATGGGTAGCCAAGCACCGGAAACACCCCTCGGGCTAGTACGTAAGGTACACACAAGGCTGTCAGCAGCTTCATTATAATGGGGAATACAATCTCCCGCAACACCCAAAGGCCCTGTAGTCTAGAAAAACCATCTTCTCTCACCCTTTCAAATTTCACTCGCCAGCTTTCGTCTACCAATGGCATCATATGATCCAGCATAACCTGTGCATATATAAATCAACTTTAAACCTGGCGGGGTAATAATTTAATCATTACAAAATAGTTAGAAAATAGAAGTGTTCATTGCAAAAACCATATGATAATTACATCAGAATAATTCTTTTTCAGCTGCACATAATCAATGGTGGTAAAATACTAACCAGTCTAGTCCAGATCTTGAGGAAAATCAGACCCAATGCCCAATCCTGATACAGTAGGAAAACTGGGCTCTCATCTACAGGCACCCGCATTGGCACAATCACCAAAAGCTCAAAAAGGAGACCAATAAGAACAGGAATGACAAAAATCTGTACATCACAACACCGACAAATATCCGCGGGTCATATTTTGAGCTCTGAAACAAGTAGAAATCTATTTACACCAGAATACCGATGACATACCCATATTGATAAGAGCATGGAACTCTTGATGACTATGGCGCTCCACTTGGAAATTTGACCAAATATAACTGCTGCCCTCTTTGTTCTAATGTGCTCAATAGAGTATCTAGCCCCAGCTATGGCAGTCCAAATGACATAGCTTCCAATGACGAAAGCATAGAGATCTATGATTCAGAAACAAAATCCAGTTAGCACTGAAATTACAAAGAGACACATTGGGGTGGGGGGGTCAAATCAAACCACATTACCATTGCACTTAATGCCGTGAGTTATTGGGAGAAGAGGAATGGCGTTGAAAAGAGCTCGTCCAAGTGATACCGGTACTATTATCAAGGCAGAGTTAAAGATTAGCAATGTCACCCAGGCAACCACCAGCAAGAGAACAATGCGAAGCACAAAGCCGTACCTGCTAAAGAATGCATCAATAAAATTAGACAGAATGAAATGGAGCCAGCTACAAGCAAAGCAATTATGTTGAATCTAAATATTTAACAGACATAAATGCTTAACATCAAAACTATTGTGATAACTCTCTATTCAATAAAGAAAATAGCTAAGGAGTTGATATCAGTGCTAATCTTTCCACATTAACAGGCACAGAACATAGCCAATGTTCTGCAATTATACAAAGCAAAACTCATTTGGAGGAATCAGATATAAAGATCAAACTTCATGAAATAGTATACAAAAGATTCAGATTTTTTTCTAATGTGCCTAAACAAAATATATAGTTAGATCTCTTGCACTTAACCTATACAGTAACTAACCCAGGAATAACTTCCTTGTAAGTGCAAATTCAATGACCAAACGATCTTTATAAAGTCAAATTACTGAGCAAAGCTGTTGCATGATAACATACTATGAGCAAAGCTGAATACTTTCAGTCCATAAAGTAAATCAGACCCATTTCGTAGTATTGTCTACAAAAAGCAACACATAACTTACTCTGAATCAGTTCGTTCATCCCCATCAAACTCCTCCACGACACTAGAATTCCCTGATGCGAGGAGGCTTCTATTTGGATCATCAGCAGCAGCAAATGCGACCATGGCCTGTTCTTGTCCACCTAGTTGCACAACTTGTGGTCTATCCTGCTGACCCTGTTCCACATTGGCATTTTCCTGGCCACCATTCTCCTCAGGTCTGGGAAGTAAAAACTCTGTTAAGCCTAATGCCCAGCCAACTGCAGTAAACCAATAGCGGAGAAGAGACTTGACTGTTGTCCGCAATTTAAAATGCTCCATGGCAAATGGAACGCATATTTGAAAGAGAAGCATGTCAGCTGGGATCTCAGTAAATGGATCAGTTACCCTGCAACAAGGAAATCATTGAAATGTAAGTTATCTTCATAGATTGTGCTATCTTCATAGCATACATATGTGAGTAAATGAGAAAAGTTATGTGCCATTCTTACGATATATCAAGTGGGAAAATAGATGGTGCTATCTTCATAGCAAGCTGGACTGGCAAGAATACCAGCATCACAATCAAACTTCCATAAACTGCAACTGATAACAAGACTCTCCGAGCATGCTTGTTTACAGGATCATCAATTAAATCACGGAAGGGATTGTAGTTTGGATCAGCTGGGTCTCGAAGGAAGTATAGAACACCATTGCGTAAAACCTGTCCATAACAAAAATTGTATTATCAGACTCATGCTACAATATATAACATTTTAAAATAAACACTTATATCATATAGGTTAGTAAAGAGGATTACCCCTCGAAGAAGGCTGACAAAGATGCTTATTTGTAGCATGTACACAATTCCAACAACCCAATGAACCAATGAGCTAGCTAAAGGTGAGACTGAGAAAAACTGAACCCTTTGAGACATTGATTTCCCAAACATCCTTATAGTGCATACATCTAGCCACCATCCACACATCAAAGGAAAAACCCCAAGCTCAATTACAAGAAGGAAAGCAACTTTAATCATTGTCATCAAATGCCTCATTGCCGCCAAGAACTGCCTGAAGAGGGATGGAATTGTCTCAACTATTGAAGCAATTCCATACAACCTCGCCATTGTCAAAGGCTCGCCCCTAGTGTACCTAATCAATGTGACAACACCAAGGTAGAAGAAGACTAAGGAGAATATAAACATATATCCAATAGCAAGAGTTGTAACATCAGACAGCCTTGATGCTGCGATACTTGCTCCTTTCAAGATGTCCACTGAAAATGGTGCGGTTGTGTTGCTTGAAACTTCACCTACTACACTAGAGTTTGCATTCAAGATTTCTGCAACTTGGCCAAGCATGCTATTGTCTTGGCCTTCAGATGTCAAATTCGTAACTGCAGTTAATGCATTCTTCAATGTGATGTTTGCCAAGGAAAGGGTAGTGTCTGTCACTGGCATGACTGCTGACAGCACAGGACCACTTGCAGAAGAGAAAAGCCAAGATACATAATGGAGAATAATGCGGCCAAGAGAAAATGGCACAAAAATCACAACGCCAAGGAATATCATATTGCTGGCTAGAACCTGCAGGAAAAAAACATCAAATGATAAAAGAATAGTGCTAACTGAGGGAAAGGCTAAAAATTTGCATTTAGTTCCTTTTCTTCGTATATACTCTATTGCAGGTTGTCACAATTGAAAGCTCTAAAACGAGAAAAGGTTTAAAGAAAAAATAGCATTAGCATGTCTGACAATTTAAGTAATTCTTCACAGTGAAGATCCATAAGTAGTAACGTATAAACAAAACAACAATAGAATTATAAGATAAAAACTGGATGCAGAGTCATGTAGAGTAAAACCACATACTGCAGTCTATTTTCTGTACTTTGGAAGTGGAAACATTTACAGAAACAATAAAAAATTACCATTACCATGTCTTTGACAACTGAAGTAATTCTACACAGTGAAGATACATAAGTAGTAACATATAAAGAAAACAGTAATAGAGTTATAACTTGTAAGATAAAAACTGGATGCAGAGAATGATAAAACCACATACTGCAGTCTATTATCTGTATTTTGGAAGTGTAAACATTTAAAGGAACAATAAAAAAGTCAAGAATAGCACTCATTAGCAAGGTAAATGATACATGAAGATCTTCCTCCATTGAAAGTATATCAAGTTTGTTATGCAACAAAGTGCTGAACTTTTAAGTTCTCAGATTCCAAATTAGCATCAATAGCCTATGCCACTAAACACACAAATGCAAACAGGCAAACCACCCTTTGTTTTTGAGGCTGATATATTGGTATTTGGTAAGCTAGTCTCAGCACCTAAAGGTTCCCAAGAAAATCCCCAACCAAAAGGCAAGGCAAGTGCTTAAATAACATTAGTATAAGAACACCAATTAGAATAAGCATAAATTGTAAAATTGGGACAGCCAAAAAGACTTACAGTGAATGCATTCTCAACCAAATGAAAAACCGGACCCTGCATGCCAACAAGCTCATCAAAAGGTACATCCTCAGCACCATCAGCATCATCCAGGACATCAAACATCTGTTCGACGTGAGCTTCAAAACGAGCTGCCTGCATTTCCCAACGAGCTGCCACATTTTCAGCATTCCTTCTGATGATTTGACCATCTCCACCAACAACTTGTGCACCACCAGCATCTTCACCATTACCATCAGCAGCAAAGTTCCTATTAGCTTGTCCAGGGGGTCGCCTAGCAGCACGAGCACCATTCCTATCCCCTTCATCTTCTCTATCAGCATCTTGTCCTCCAAGCTCTCGCAAATGCCGAAAATAATCCCTCAAAGAAGTTGCTCCAAGAAAAATAAACACAATGCTAGCAGAAAGTAGGAATCCATGCAAACAATCAGTAAGAATGATTGTGGTTGAAATATGGCTTAAGAATAATCTCTGAGCTTCTCCAAAACTCCTGACGAATGCCAACCGCCATATCCAAAAGGTAATGAAAGGTATTATGAGAAGCCAGACAGAAAGCACAAAACTAAGGCGCAAAAAGAACTGCAGAACATGACAAGCTTTCATTGCCATCCCAACAACAAACTCCTGAAAAGGAAGCCTTGCTGGAGCATTCTCAGCATACACGGGGGAGAAAGCAAATGCATGCTTGCAAACCTGCAAAGAAAGTCAAGTTAAAGCATTAAAATCACACAAAAAAATCTACTTTCTGAGGCATGTGCTTGTGTGTATAGAGAAAAATTTAACAAGAGGGGGGTGGGGAGAGAACCACATGAACAATAAGATCTTGTAAACATGAATTTTAAAGAAAAAAGAATGCGAAGAAAGGGAGAGGAGGCTGAGACATAAACGGAGAAATAGGGAGAGGAGGTAGAGAAGTAGCTCAGACACGCCAGTTCACTAATTTGCATGCCAAAACAAATGAATTGAAGAGAACCATGCTCGCAACATTGAATCATAAAGTATTTTAGAACTGCTAATTTCCCCAAAAGCTATGAACTCCATTCACATGGCATAGCTAGTTATCATGCATAACTCTCTAACAGCACTTAGTTTGCATCTTCAATCATGCATTAGTGACATTCATAATAATAATAAATCTCAAGTTTGACTGCTTCACAAGAAGTTCTATTGCGACCAGTATTTATTCAATTCAAACTTTAAAAAGTTAGTTGCAGCTAATGACATCTCGGATCATTCAAAACCCATGAAAATCATCAAAAAACCATGTTCTCGCCCCATACAATACCGCCAAGTTGGAGCCACGCAGCACATACAACACAAAAAATGTCGTTCTTTTCAAATTTCCAGGACTTGCAAAAAAATAATCTGCAAAGAATTATAAGGAAATCCAAAATTTGTCTTTATTTCTTAATCACATCTGCTACTCATTCATTGAACACAGCTAATCCAAACACCAAATCATGAAATTTAATTAAAAATAAATCTAAAACCCTAAATGAAACTAACCTCGCATTGGCGAGCATTACTGTGATTGAGCCACTGAAGAAGGCAATCCTGGTGGACATATTTTATGCTGCCGCTACAAGCGCAGGGGTATCGAAGCGGATTGTCAGCATCTCCCGGATTCCGGCAGATCCTACAAACATCTTCCTCTTCTTCTTCCTCCTCCATACCGGGATCATATTTCGAAGCCACCGCCCCCAACGACACCGTTGACGCCGTAGATGACGTCGCTTTTTCATCCTTCTCCAACGATGAGGAAGACGTTGATGGCGAAGGCTTTACGCCATCTGCTGTTACGTCATCTGCGGAAAAAGTGGGGTTTTCATCGCCCAGCGAAGGAGAAGGGGTAACCGCGGGGGCGATCTCCATCGGGTTGAGTCAGCTCAATGAGTTTGCGTGAGAGGAACCGAGTCAGGATGGTAATTATCTTATTTGACTATTATTTTCCTGTTTTTCGTGTAGGCGAGTTTGAGTTTGAGTTTGAGATGGACGTTGTTTGGAAAATTCGTTCGGATGTCGAGTTTGCCCCTCACGATTTAATGTTCCTTTTTATAGTCCCCAATGTCAATGTGACGGTTACGGAAGATTCATTTTGTCTGCTCTTTTGTTTCTACGGTTATTTTTTTTTTGATTAAAAAGAAGGAAACGCTATACCCGAATACCTCATTAAAAAACTTCCCTAAGCCTAAGTGGAGGAAAAAGAGTACATTCGAGTATAGTTATAAAACGCATCAAAAAAAACGAACACCAGAAAACTAAATACTACACCCATCAGCCACCAAGTGGCTGAGCAAGCTTGCCGGTGGTGCCTGAAAAAGACGCCCACCCGTACCAGCACAGAGCTCTAAGGCTGCCATCCAATCAGCCACAGCATTCACCGATTGACACACGCAGGACAGCTTCGCTTCAACAAACAAGTACAGCCCATCCTTAATCCGCGAAACCAGACTCGTCTCTCCAACCAAATCACGTCGAGCATCACTATCCACAAGGGCGAAAGCCTCATAACAGTCAGTTTCTAAAATAACATGCGTAAAACCAAGAGTGCTCGCATGCCGGATACCCTCAAGTAACGCCCATAATTCCGCCTGTAACGGTGAACAACGACCCAACAGCTTATTAAAACCCAAAAGCCACTCACCTTGATTACCACGGATCACCCCTCCACATGACGCAATTTCAGTTTCTTGTTGAACCGCTCCATCAACATTGACTTTAATCCATCCCGGCATTGGCGCCTTCCATCTATCATCATCTCTTGTGTTCCGAGACACTCTCCAATCATTCTTCCGTATAATATCGAAAGCTTCAGCACTCCACTGAGTATAACGCAAAGCCGCGGCCACCAAGTTACCCTTCTCAATCCAATCGGCATCAAAAAGTTTACTGTTCCGCCGCTGCCACAGTTTCCAACACATAATAGAAAATAAGGAAGGCCAACTCTCTTCCTTAGATAACACATTTCGAGTGATCCATTCCACTATCGTTCCCTCCCAAAAATTTGGGATACCATGCATCGACGCCAAGCTCTCCCAATCACGGTGTGCGTGGATACAATCACGTAACACGTGAACATCTTCACTCCCATTTCGACATAGACAGCAGCTCCCATCCATGGCCATATGACGTCGGACACGTTCGGCATTTGTTAACAATTTCCCTTTTAAAGCTAACCACATAAAAGTTTTAACCCGTTGTGGAACCTTAAGGTGCCAAATTGACTTCCAAACCCGATCCGGAGCATTGCGAATGGGCCTTACCATTTTATAAGCCGATCGAACACTAAATTTTGCACTAGCTTCGCCGCTCCAGCCAAGAAAATCAGGTCCCAATAACGGTGATGGAGGACTGAGTTTCTTTGCGGTTTCTACGGTTATTTTAAATGAATATAGTACTTTTAAAAAAAATAAGGATTAGTCTACCACGTGCGACGAATACCGCTGAACACCACTAATGCTTAACACCGCTGAACACTATTAAATTAATAAAGATTTAAAATTTTAATGACTCATCATATAATTAATAATTATTTTTAAAAATTCAATTAAATTATTATTATTATATATATATATTAAAATTTTATTTTTTTAATAAGGGTAAACTATATATTTAGTACCTCACATATTTCTGTATTTCTATTGAACTCTTATTATTTAAATATTATTTCAACTTGACCATATTCTTTATAAAAATAATATAACCCTTGATCTTAAACCCTTAAACTCTTAAACTTATACCCTAAACCATATACCCTTAAAAATAATTTCATCATCATCAATTCAATTTATCGATTAATTTAATTCAATAAATCGAATTAATTATGATGGCCTCTTCATCTCCTTCTCTTTGTTTACGAAATTAATTGAAAAAATAGTTATTAATAATTTTTTAACATAATCGCACGTCAAAAACGCAAACCTAATATTTCAAATTAAGTTTTATGATAGAATTCAACAATCCATCATAATGAAAAAATGATAATATTAGTTCTAAGAGATTCGAGTTTAATTAATTTTGATATAATAATAATAATTATTATTATTATTATTATTATTATTATTTAATTGATTTTTTTAGGAGAATTCAACAATTCATTGAATTGAATTGAATCGATGATGGTAAAATTATTTTTAATGATATATGATTTAGGGTATATGTTTAAGAGTCTAAGGGTTTAAGGTTTAATAGTTTTAGGTTTTAGGTTGAGGGTTAAGGGTTAAATTATTTTTTTAATAAAGAATAGGGTCAAATTGAAATAATATTTAAATAATGAGGGTTCAATAGAAATACATAAATAAGTGAGGTACTAAATATATAATTTACCCTTATTAAAAAAATAAAATTTTAATATATAAAAAATAATTTGATTGAATTTTTTAAAATAATTATTAATTGTATGATGGGTCCTTGAAATTTTAAATCTTTATTAATTAATTTAATGGTGTTCAGCGGTATTCAACATTAGTGGTGTTCAGCGGTATTCAACATTAGAGGTGTTCAGCGGTGTTCGTCGCACGTGTAGAATTTTCCTTTAAATAATTAATTAGAAAAGTAATCTCAAACTAGGGATGGGCACGAGTCGGGTTTTAGGGACCTAATTGTAAACACATAATTTTAAGGGATTTAATTGTAAAAAAATATACTTTAAAGGACTAAATTGTAAATAAATATTCAATTTTAAGGACTTAATTATAAAATATATATATAAAGAGGGGTATTATTATAAATATCTCTAAAAAATTTAGGGGAAAATTACAGTATTAGTCTCGGGTCAGGTCGAGACAGATATTTTCACCCTAACCCCAACCCAACCCGACCCGAGTTTACCTTTAACAAAAACCCGACTCGAACCCGATTTTTCATTAAAAATCTGACTGATCGGGCCGGATCAGAACTCGTCGAGTCCGAGTAAAATGCCCATCCCTATCTCAAACTTGATTATTTAGAAAAGGCTTATATATCATATTAGTATCTAAAGTATATCAATTTTTTTTCATTTTGGTACCTAAAGTGTACTTTTTGGTTAAACTAGGTACCTAAAGTATATTTTTTGTCAAAATAGGCACCTAAAATATTTTTTCGTCAAAATAAGTATCTAAAGTATATTTTTTGGTAAAAATATGTATCTAAAGTATTTTTAGGTCAAAATAGGTACTTAAAGTATACATATTTTTATAGGATTTATATCTTATGCACTGGCGGTGGAAACTGAAAGTTTCCGCATGCGCCTTAGTTTTAGGGTTTAAGGTCTTAGTTTAGGGTTTAGGGGTTTAGGTGTAGGAGTTTAGAATTTAAGGGTAGTGGTTAGAATTTAGAGTTTAGAGTAATAATTTAGGGTTTAGAGGTTGGGGTTTTGTTTTTAGGGTAATAAGGTTAAGATTTAAGTTTTAACTTACAAACCCTAAATTATAACCCTAAACTCTAAATTCTAACCTATATCCTTAAATTCTAAACTCCTACACCTAAACCCCTAAACCCTAAAACTAAGGTGCTTGTGGAAACTTTCAGTTTCCACCGCCTGTGTATAGGATAATAATCCATTTTTATATAGGTTACTAAAAATTGTCATGTGACATTAATTAAAAGGATTATTATCCTATACAGTGGCAGTGTTTCTACAAGCACCTCAATTATAGGGTTTAAGGTTTAGATTTTAGGGTTTTAGTATAGAGGTTTAAAGTTTAAGGTTTATGGTTAGAATTTAGGGTTTAGAGTTAGGGTTTATGATTTAAGGTAATATGGGTAGGAATTTATGTTTTAATCTATAAACCCTAAAATTTAACCCTAAACCCAAAATTCCATCAACAACCCCTAAATTCAAAACTACTACATTTAAACTCTAAACAGAATCCCTAACTCCTAAAACTAAAGCGCTTGTGTAAAAAAATTTACACAAGCGCTTGTGTATAGAATAATTACCCTAATTAAAAAATACATTATGTGCATATTTTAATGAAAAAATATACTTTAGGTACTTATTTTGACCAAAAAATATACTTTAGGTACTTACTATGATGAAAAAAATACTTTATGTACCTATTTTGACCAAAAAATATACTTTAGGTACCTAATTTAACCAAAAACTATACTTTAGGTACTTATTTTGACCAAAAAATATTTTAGGTACCAAAATGAAAAGATTGGTATACTTTATGTACTAATATGATATACAAGCCTTTAGAAAATTCAACTCTTTTCGGTCCACGTATGACGAACTTGCTTTTTATAGGACGTGAGTTTCGTGTTGAGTAAGTTGGTAAGAATGAAAAAAAATAATTTATCGTATTTTTTACACATAACTCATTTTTAATAGGACGAGAGTTTAAAACTCGTTTTTTTTTGTAGGACGCGAGCTTAGACTATGTGGAATGAAATGGATCATTTTTCTAAATAATCAAATTTAAAGATTGTTTTTTCATTAATTATTAAAAAGGGTATATTCATTTAAAATTACCCGTTTCTACATTATAGTTCATCTTTTTCTTCAAAATGAATTTAGTTTTATATTATAAATTATTTTGTTTCAAAAAGTAGTCTTTTTCATTCTAATTTAACAAAACCTAAATCTGAAATATATTATAAACATGCAAAGAAACAAAGTTTAGAATGAAAAATAGAGGGTAGAATAAAAATGGAAATGGGAAGATACAGTAACAGATGAAGAACAAAGAAAGAAAAAAAAAAGAGGGAGATTTGGAAGGGTGGCAAAAATGGCAGGAAAAGATGAAAGGGAAAAGCAAAACCCTAAAATGTGTATATATATATGCACAATGACATTTCTGTAAATATATAATATAATTTAAAATATAATCAAGTCGAGTCGGATAATTTTTGCCTTTAACTCGACTCCGCCTGACCCGACACTATATTTTTAAAATCCGCCCGAAACTAATTTTTAAAATAAAAAACCCGCCCCTATTGGGTCGGGTCGGAACCCGCCAAGGACGAGTAAATTTACCATCCCTAAATAAAACACATTGCACTTCTAAGGAGAGGACATGAGTTCAGACCTTGGAGATGATATTATTAGGAGGGACAGCCTCGCACCTCGAATATGAATCGTAATACGGACATGCATATTACAAAAAAATAAAATAAAATTATTATTAAAATTTTAAAAAAATAAATAAAAATATTAAAACTATAAAATAATATATATTTAAAATATTTAAGAAAATATTTTTTAAAAAATTGAACACTGTTCATACATTTTTAAAATAATTGATAAAATCTGCATCAAAATGGTATTCGTGAGTCTTATTTTTCACCAAGTTTTAATTTTTCGGATGCAGTTGATAATAAGATGATGCTAAAAAACTTAAACCAGTGTATCTCGCTATGTCGATTGTTTTGAAAAAAAAACAATATCAATTGGGTCTAATAAGATGATGCTAAAAAACTTAAACCAGTATATCTCGCTATGTCGATTGTTTTGAAAAAAAAAACAATATCAATGGTGTAGACCCAATGTTGTTCTAATGCAAAAGCCATTGAAAATGTGTAGGAAAAGAGACAATAAACTCAAACTATCGACACAGTTTTGGTATTAAAAAAAGCTAAAGGGGTATTTTTGCCCCTGAGTTTGACCTAAAAAATTAATTTCACTCCTCGCCGAAAAACGCATTTAATGTGGCCTCTCAGTTCGCGAAATTAATCAAATTGACCCTTTGACCGACGTTGACCGTTAGAGTGCTGACGTGGTAGTCCACGATGCTGACGTGGCGGTTCACAGTGCTGACGTGGCAGTACACGTGGGATGATGACGTGGCAAAAGGGGCTGAATTGATTATTTTAACTGAATTCGAGGGCATAATTGATTTTTTACTGAGTTCATGGGCATAATTGATTTTAATTAAAGTTTGATAACTTATTTAATATTTAAGTTGAAAAATAAGAATTTATGAAATTATTAAATTTTAAAATATTAAAAATGGATAAATAATTTTACTAAGGAAGATAATTTTAAAAAAAGTAAAGTGATATTCTCACAAAAAATTAAAATATTCTTCAATTTTTTATAAAAATTCATAAAGTTAATATAAATAAATAAAATATTTTAAAAATTATTAAAAATAAAATTTATATAAAAATTTAAAATGTATTAGAAATTATAAAATAATAAAATTTAATGTAAAAACTTAATAAATAAAAAAAGTATTTATAAAATATTAAAAAATTGAACACTTTCATCAAAAAAATCTTCAATTTTGTCAGTCTGAGCATTAGCATTCGTTAAAAAGTTTAGTGGAATCAACATTGTATTAGAGTAACAATAAAACTCAAATTTTCTTTTACTTTTTTACATCAAATTGATGCTCATTAATACTTGATGTACAAAAATGAAAGAAAAATTTGGTTTTATTAATTATTACTACTCTAATACAATGATGTTTCAATTGAAAATATGTTTAAGGAACATATGCTTATCATAACGAGAAACAGTCAAAGGCTTTTCCAATGGTTTATAAATATTTTTAAATTTTTTATTTTTTTAATATCCATAACTTTTTATATTTACAACTTTAATATTTTTACTTATTTTTTAATTCATTATAGTGTTTTTATTTTTTAATATTTTATGAATATTTAAATATTAATATTTTTAGCTTAACGATTAAGTATGTTATCGAACTTTCAATTAAAATCAGTCATGCCCCTGAATTTGGTAAAAATCAATTATGCCCTTGAGTTCAGTTAAAATAATCAATCCAGCCCTTTCTACCGCGTCATCATCCCACGTGTACTGCCACGTCATCACTGTGGGCCACTATGTCAGCATCGTGGACAACCACATCATCACCGTTAACTACTACGCCAGCACCGTAACGGTCAAAGGGTCAATTTGATCGATTTCGTGAACTGTGAGACCACATTGAGTGCGTTTTTCGGCGATGGGTAAAATTGATTTTTTGGGTTGAACCCAGTAGCAAAAATACCCATTTAGCCTAAAAAAACTATCGACACACAGTTAAAGATTGGTCCAATACATACATTTGATTTTTGGGTAAAGTACATAATGGTCACTAAACTATCTCATAAAATACAAAATGGTTACCAAACTTTCAAAAGTTACATAATAAGCATTAAACTTTATTTTGTTACAAAATGGTTACCAAACTTTCAAAAGTTACATAATGGGCATTAAACTTTATTTTTGTTACAAAATGGTCATTGAGTCGTTAAATGTCGTTAATTGAATGACGTGATAGTTACAAAAATTTAAATAATAACACATTTAATCCTCAATATTTACAATGTGTAAATATGGAGGATTAAATGTGTTCTTATACAAATTTCCGTAACTGTCATGTCACCCAGTTAATAGCTCAGTGACCATTTTGTAACAAAAACTAAAGTTTAATGCCCATTATGTAACTTTTGAAAGTTTAGTGACCATTTTATATTTTTAGGATAGTTTAGTGACCATTTGTATACTTTACCCTTGATTTTTTAATATCTCTCAACAAGACGACAACACTCTCAACAAAGCTCATTACTTTTTGTACGACCTCAATCTTCTCTCACATTCAATACCAATATTTATTTATTTAGAATGTTATGACCAAGAATACTAGGAATTTGGTATGCGACAAAATAACTAAAACGAGACCAACATGAAACAAACATTGTAAGAGGTGAGATTTAACGTGGTTCAGCCTTGTCTACCTCCACGGACAAGAGAAACAAATAATTCACTATCAACATAGAGAATACAAAGAGTACAAATACATGATAACCCATGTATTCTAAAACCCGATATATATCACAGAACCGGTGAATCCAAGGCACTTTTCTTAACTTCCCTACAATATACATCTCAGCAACATAGTCACTATAGTTGCATAGATGCTAAAAGTGATTACATCTCTTCGAAGTAATTCTCTCTCGTATAATTCTATTAGAGTTAGGAAGTTATAATTTAGTTATCATTTAATTAATCTATTTGTAATTAGTTAGGAGTAGTTGTGTAATTAGTTTTTAGTAGTTACCTTTTGTATATAAAGAGCGACCTTGTAATGATAATTTAATTAATGAGAAGAGAAATACATTTCTGTAATATTTTACCCGTTATACTTTTAACATGGTATCAGACTTGGGCTAGGTCCAATATCTGTTTTTCCTTTATCCTTTTTCCCTCATCCAAATTAGGGTTTTTCCTTTTTTTCCTTCGTTGTTTTTGGCTTTCTCGTCTGATTCACAATGCCTCCCTCGTCTGAATCTATTGATTTTAATCATCTTCTTTACCTTCACCCTTCTGATACGCCCGGTATTATGTTGGTTTCTAAACCCATGATCGGTCTTGAGAATTACAATGTATGAAGTCGCTTGATGAAGATCGCACTACTCACGAAGAACAACGACTTTTTTAGTTCCCAATGGGGCTGAAAGAGTTTTACTCTACTCTCAGAAGCCAGATTCTGCTTATGCAGCCTCTCCCATCGGTTAATCATGCATACTCAATGATTGTTCAAGAGGAATCCAAACGATCCCATCTTTCTTCCATTCATGTACCTGAGTCCACTGTGTTTTATTCGAATTCTACTAGAAATCCTTGTCGTCGTCGTTTTTCATGAACTTGTGACTACTGTAAAATTAAGGGTCATAAAAAAGATCAGTGTTACCGTTTAATTTGTTAGAGTATTCCCAAAGACCAATCAAAAGATGATTGTAAATGACATTTGTTTTTACCTTGTTATAGAAATATATATATTGATATAACAATTGAAAAATGTTTTAGACTTAATTGAAAAAAATTTAAAATATTCTATAAGTAAAAAACGAATTGAAAATAAGTTTGAGGATGTTTAAAAAGGTTTTGGCAATGTTCGAAACATTTTTAAATAGCCAAACTAGTACTTTTAATGTACCCGTTTCGATACAGGTGTAAACTATATCGATACATTTTGATACTACCAGAATTCGTTTTGATACAGGGCTTATCTATTTCGATACAAATAGGTGTGGTTTCGAAACACCAAAGGGTGTTTCGATATGCCCTCGTGGCATACACCTCAATGCCTATAACCCCAACGATTATTTCCCAACGACTATTTGAATTGCAGGCTGTTCCGATACGACACTAAGCATTTCGATACGGGCGTTCCGATACGACCCAAGATGTTTCGATACGGCCTCTTCAATGCGCATAATGGCTCTTTCTATTTTAGTCATGTTTCAAAACAAACATGTACCTTTTTGATACATGTAGTTGCAGAACTGCATTTATGGTGGGAAATAAAGTCTTCAATGGCTCCAATTCAACCCAACGGTCCTCAACGACTATAAACTCAATTGGAAGTATAAAAGGGACCTTCAAGCATCAAGGGAAGACTAATGCTTCAATTTTCAACAACCATATGATGTCAAATTGTCTTTAGAGCTAAATTGTCATTCTCTTGTATAGACAAAACACTAGTGAGCCTAAATTGTCAAATTTGCTCAAGTGTATAGGTTTTGGGTGAGTGCTTAGAGTTGCAAACACATATCTATTAGAGGAATTTCTTGTTTGATACGGACACGGCCCCGTATACGCGAACGTTGAACTTGCGGAAGTGGATAAGGATGTTGGCGCGAATGTTGGATCGGTGAAAAGATGCCTGAAGATAGACGATGACGATGGAGATGGAAGATAAATGGATAAATTGTCCTCGACACCCTCTTGATCGTAATTAACCAAGCAAGCAACCTCAAACGGCTCTAACCCACCCTCCTAGATGCAGTTACTTAGGCAAGCAGGAGTGTGAAGATCAACAACAAATTCTAACGAACTTGAAGAATCACTTCTAAAATAAAGAACACAAGTTATACTTCTTGCAAGTCTGAACTCAAAAGAGAATTTTTTTTAATCATTCAAATCTGAATTACAATGTGGTTGAACCCTCCTTATATAAGCCTTGGAGAAGTTCTAATCCTAGTAAACTTAAGGAATTAAATACAATAAAATAAATGTTAGAAATCTATTCTCCTAATTACATAAGTAACTTCTAATAATAAATAAATATTAAAAATAAAAGCCTAATTAAATAAATCTGATCCTAATAGATATTGCAGAATCCTATATTGATTTAAATTACAAATAATCAAATAAAATCTTGAAAGTTCGTAATTATCCAAAACTCTCGTATTAATCCCGTATAGGAATTTCTGCATGCGTTGTCTTTGCTAAAATAGACGTATCTTGAGTTCTAGATGTCCGATTGAGGCGTTTCAAGATCCGCTGGAAAGATAATTGACAGCCGGACAAGTTTTAAGAAGATATGTCGACTCAAAAATGCTCGGATCTCATCCAAAAAGGGGTCGCAAGTTGACTGATGTTTCTAACTTGCAAAACAGTTTTAACTTCTTTTCCAAGATGATTAGTTTCACCCCTCTCATGAATGTATCATTTTGGGTGAGTGCTTAGAGTTGCAAACACATATATATTAGAGGAATTTCTTGTTTGCTTTGAATTCCACTTGAAAGAGAGTGTTTGATTAAGCTAAGGGTAGATAGTTTAATCGCTGTAACGATTTCCTCCTAAGCCGAGAAAAGGGGACGAAATTCTTAGTGAATTTTGAAAATCCTTGGTGGCATTCCAAGGTAGTGGATGTAGGCTTTGGGTTAGAAAGTCGAACCACTCTAAATCCTCGTGTTTAATTCTCAATTTTTGCCACCAACTCAAACACCTAAAAATCCAACTTCTCCACCACTTGGCAATCCATAACGGTTGAAGGAAATCGAGCCTATCAAGCCCAACAATTGGTATCAGAGAAAGGCTCAATCGAAGGGGATTAACATCCTATTGAGACGATCCGGAAGCTTGATAAAAAATTCTATCAACCGGTCAAATGACGCAATCCATCGACAAGCCACCATTCTTTGACGGGACCAACTACGCTCATTGGAAGATTAGAATGAAGTTCTTCATCAAATCCAAAGACTACAAGCTTTGGGATATTGTTGAAGAGGGTCCTTTCATGCCACAACGAAGTAAGGCAAAATGGAGTGTGGATGATCGCAAGAAGATGAAACTTAATTGCAAGGCCTTGAACATCCTCTTTTGTGCATTTGGTCCCAACATCTATGAGAAGATGCCCTCTTATGAAGATGCCAAGGAAGTATGTGACAAGCTTGAATTCACATACGAGGGAACAAACGAAGTAAATGAGAACAAGATTGGCCTCCTCAACCACGAGTATGAGAACTTCAAGATGGAACTGGATGAAGACATCACAAAGATGTTCGATAAATTCTCCACCATCACAAATGGACTCAAAGGCTATGAAGAAATCATTCCGGAAGACAAGCTTGTCCGATAACTTCTCTATTCTCTTCCCGAGTCATGGGACTCAAAGAAGACCTCCATCATCGAAGCCAAAAATCTAAAGACCTTGAAGCTAGATGAACTCATAGGGTTTCTTCACACTCATGAAATGATGAAGAAAGAAAAAGAAGAGGAGAAGAAGAAGGAAGAGATAAAGAAGATGAGGAAAAAGAAAATCATGGAGCTAGGCATCAACACGAGTGTCGTTGCTCTCAAATCCTCCACATGTCTACATGTAAATTCTAGTGAGGAGGAAAGTGAAGATGAAGAGATGACCATTCTCTTCAACAAATTTGTTCGGTTCATGAAGAAGAAGAAAGAAAAATCAAAACATGAATCGAAGAAGATGATGAAGGATTCCCACAAGTCCAACAAAAAGGGATCATCTTCAAAGAAAGCATACGTGGCGACATAGAGCGATGAAGACTCTACCGATGATGAGGTATCCCACCTATGCTTCATGGCACTCAATGAGGAGGAGGTAACTTCTAACTCATCTAGTTCAAATTCATACACTTTTGATGAGTTACAAGAAGCCTATGATGAATTGGTTTTTGAATTTAATGCTTCATTTTCGAAAAACAAGAAATTGATTTTAAAGTTAAAAACCGAAAATGATTTGCTTTCTAAAACCAATTTAGAGTTTGAAGCAAAAATCAAAGATTTTGAACTTAAAGTTTTAAGTTTACAAGAGTTACTTCAAATGATTGAAAAGGATCATCAAAAGGAGATTGATGATCTTAAGAAGAAGAAAAAAATCTGATTTCCAATGAACTTCAAAAGAAAAACAATTTGGGAAAATCAAATTTTTATGTCAGACAATCTAATGCCCCTAGATTTTTGAATGGAAACGTTTTTAGAAGTATTTGGTCCCAAAAGGACTAAGTACTTCAACTAAAAAGGATAAAATTGAAAAATGGATTCCTAAGGGGACTAAACTATGTGCTACTAACGTCTATGGATCCAAAGCAATTTGGATACCAAAAATCACTTGATTGTCTTATGATTAGGTGTGATGGAAAATGATCAACAAGTCTAAATTTGAGGGGGAGCTCCATACACACAAGGAAGAACACTTGAAGAAGGAAGGCTTCACATCCTCCCTTGAAGTTCAAGTGTTGGTAAAATTTCTAGTTGTTTTTGCTTTTAATTAGATTATTCATTTTACAACTAGATTATCATATTGTTGGACTAACAATATTTGATGCTTAGAGTAAGGGGGAGCCAATTTTAAAACCAAAGTTTTTAATTGTGTCAAAGTTTTTAAACCTCCTATGTTATTTTGAGCTTAATGTATTTTAAATTTTTTTGATATAACAAAAAGGAGGGAGAAATGGTTTGAAAAATTGATTTTTCAAGAGAATAAGGGGGAGCTTTAACTTCATTCAAATTTTAAAATCTATTATTCAAACTTTTAAAATACTAAGGGGGAGAATCCCAAACAATTTTTCAAGTTGGTTTTATTATATCAAAAAGGGGGAGATTGTAGAAATATATGTTTTGATATAATAATTGAAAAATGTTTTGGACTTAATTGAAAAGAATTGAAAATATTCTCTAAGTAAAAAACAAATTGAAAATAAGTTTGAGGATGTTTAAAAAGGTTTTGGCAATGTTTGAAACGTTTTTAAGTAGCCAAACCAGTGCTTTTAATGTACCCATTTCGATACAAGTGTAAACCGTATCGATACATTTTGAAACTATCAGAATCTGTTTCGATACATTGCTTATCTGTTTCGATACAGATAGGTGTGGTTTCGAAACACCCTTTATTGTTTCGATACGCCTTCAGTGCACACACCCCAACGATTATTTCTCAATGACTATTTGAATTACAGGCTGTTCCGATACGACACTAGGTGTTTCGATACGACCCAAGATGTTTCGATACGACCTCTTCAATGCGCATAACAACTCTTTCTGTTTTATTCGTATTTCAAAACAAGCAAGTACCGTTTTGATATGGGTAGTTGCAGAACTGCATTTATGGTGGGAAATAAAATCTTCAACGACTCTAATTCAACCCCAACATGTATAAACTCAATTGGGAGTATAAAAGGGACCTTCAAGCATCAAGGGAAGACCAATGCTTCAATTTTCAACAACCATATAATGTCAAATTGTCTTTAGAGCTAAATTATCATTCTCTTGTATGGACAAAATACTAGCGAGCCTAAATTGTCAAATTTGCTCAAGTGTATAGGTTTTGAGTGAGTGCTTAGAGTTGCAAACACATACCTATTAGAGAGATTTCTTGTTTTCTTTGAATTTCACTTAAAAGAGAGTGTCTGATTAAGCTAAGGGTAGATAGCTCAATCGTTGTAACTGTTTCCTCCTAAGCCGAGAAAAGGAGACGAAATTCTTAGTGAATTTGGGAAATCTTTGGTGGCATTCCAAGGTAGTGGATGTAGGCTTTGGGTTAGAAAGTCGAACCACTCTAAATCCTCGTGTTTAATTCTCAATTTTTGCCACCAACTCAAACACCCAAAAATCCAACTTCTCCACCACTTGACAATCCATAACGGTTGAAGGAAATCGAGTCTATCAAGCCCAACACTTGTTTATTAATACAAAGACATTGCCATTATTATTTTCAGTTACTATTCTGCGTGCATAAATAAACTGAATTATAATAAAGTCTTTAGAATAATATGATTATTCTTAAATGTCCTTAGTCGAGTGTTATTGTGGGCATGGACAACAATAATGCATTAAGACTAATATGTAGTTGATTGATGACAAAGTGTTGTCATTGAAATGAAGATGCCAAAATCAATACATAAGTATGTGTTAGAGAACGACATACTGGACTGACCCACCAATTTATTTCACATTTAATCAACACATAAGTCTACATTCCCAATGAGATGACGCGAGTTCAAACTTTAGGGGGCGTTTGGTTCGCGGAAAAGATTATTATAAGGGGTAATAATCTTTTCCGAAATGACGTTCCATTGTTTGGTTTGAGAGCATTTCCCGTATAGGGTAATAATCGTTTTCCAATAGTATCACTTTTCTCCTTAAATGGTGGGAATGTCATTCCCACCAATTTCTTAGGTATTTGTCAATTTCCACCCTTTTGGACTATATTGCTCCTAAGTTAATGAATTTTGTTCATATATATCTTTTATTTGAATTTTTAATTAGATGATTAATTATTTGCGGTGTAAATTAATTAAATATTTTTGTTCAATATTAATTTAATATTTAAATGATGTTACACATATTTAAATATCGTTTTAGTATTTGATGTATTTTTATTAATATTATATTTATGATGTTCATAGATTATATGTTGGATTGCATATTGCTTGAGAATTAATAAGATAGTAGTTATTGTTTTAATTTATAAGATGTTTATCATATTATAAAATATTTCAGTAGGTTAAATTTATGATCTAAAATTGTTATCACTATTTTACAAATTTTAGATTTATTTTATTATTTACTTTATTTTATTTGACAAACCGTCATATGTAATAAAAATTTAAAAAATAGAACACATTAAACATTTACCATTTAAAAGTTCACAAAATTATTTTAATAGAGAGTAACGAAAATATGCAAATATAAAATATATTTTTAATTTTTTTAATATAATAATTATATTAATAATATGATAAATATATAGTTGGTGCAAATTTTAGATAGTATAACAAAAATAGTTCTATAACTTGTAGATATTTTTAACTCATTATTGAAGTTTAACATGTTAAAAAGAAAATGGAAGAATTACCCCAATATTATCTTTAATTTTTTTACTCCCAAAATAAGGTACCCGAAATATTATTTTCCAAACTAGGGATGTTCACTGTGTAAAAAGTGAAAACCCATGTATTACCACCCGACTTTGAATAGTGAATTTACCTTTGGGGTATTGTTCAAAGCCAGACTACCCTCCCACCCCTTTTCAAACAGAAGACGCTGCCACGTGGCAAAATTTAGGGATGCCTGGCACTGTTTGAACTCAGGCTGCTCTCCTCCCGTTTTTGAACAATGTTTCGATGTAAGGGTTACAGCCTTGCAGGCATGGCAGGTTACAGAACTGGGTGGTTTTTTTTTGTTTTTTTTAAGTTTGATTGGATAAAGGTTATGTGATTTTTGGGTGATTGAAATTGAAAGGGGTTGGGGGTTAAATAGGGGTTGTGATGAAATGGTAGGTGAAGAAGATAGAAGATAGAAGAGGAAGATTTAGAAGAAATTTTGTAAGTGTGTATTTTTTATTTGAGAAAATTATGTTAAACTGATACTTTTATTTGTAAAGTAATGTATGTATGTATTTTTTTGTAGTCACGTTTTTTTTATTTTTTCAGTTTATTTTTTTAATTTTATATTTTTTAGAAATTTTGAAGTCGATGTTTGTTTGAATTATTAAAATTTTTGTCTTAAATAGGTTGTTGTTGAGAAGTAATTTTGTGAAGAGTTTGAGTAACGAAAGAAAGATTTGAAGAAATATAGTAAGTATGACGAAATTTTAATTTGGTGGTTGAATTTTTTAAATTTGTGAAGAAATTAAGTTGTTGTTGTTTTTTTTTAATTTTGAAGTTGATGTTTGAAAATATTTATGTTTGAATATTTCTACTGTTGTTAATTGTTTGTTATATTTTATAATATTAATTTTAAAATAAGTATATTTGTAGTATATTGAGAGTAAAATGAGTATATTTGGAGTTGAATAAAAAAATTACTAAATTAGTGACTAGTTTATACTAATCATAGAGTTGAGTTGTTTTAAAGTTATAATAGTAGTAGTAAAAACATTTTTAAAATTTTATTTGTAATTTAAAAAAAAGTTAACTTTATAAATTTCAAAAATATTTTATTATTTTAGGTTCTTAATTAATATTTAAATAGATAATTAAATACATAAGAAATTAATTGTGCAATTAATTAAATAACAACTCATAAATAAATGACGTGACATATATCTATTAAGATAAAGAGACTAATTATTGCCTAATTATCTTAATTAAATTTATAAAAATGTTATATATAATATTAATATTTTTTTAATCTAGAAGTTTTTTAATTTAGGGTATTTATTATAAGTAGATTAGTGACTAGTTTGTAAAAGTCTTAAAATTGAAGGTTATGAAGCGAAAGTAATCAATTAGTGAGTAGTTTGTAAAAATCTTAAAGTTGAAGAGTTTTAATGGCAAATTGGTGAATGGTATAGGGAGTAAGAGTTAAAGTTATATTAGTAGTAGTAGTAAAAAAGATTTTTTTAATTTTATTTTTATTTTGAAGAAATTGTTTTATTTAGGAGTTGTTCACAATTAGTAAAAAATATTAATGTTTTTTAATTTGGGAGTTTTTTAAAAATTAGTGAGTAGTTTGTAAAAATCTTAAAATTGTATATAGTAAAAAATATGGATGTTATTAGTCTTTTAATAGTAGTGTAGTTGAATTGAAATTTAAACAAAATTAATTTATAATATCTAGTTTTATTTTTAATTCGGTAAAATTTAATGAAATTTAAATTCTAAGCATTTATTTAGTTATTTAGTAGTGTAATAAATGTATTAGAAGGAAAAATTTAATTTCGTAGAATTTTAGAAAAAGGAGTCTCGGGTTGTAATATATTCATACTTATCATGTAGGATGGCTGAGCAAGCTCCTCTATTGAGATTCCAGGATCAACACATTAGTAGTTTTCCGGTTCCTGAGATGGTACAATTTTGCTAATAATTAATTTACTAGAAATTCAATTCAATAATGTTAATAGTATTTGGTTTGATTTATCCCTTTATTTATTGATGTGTTAATTACAGGATTTTGAGGATACATTTAAACATCACCCGACCATGGCGAAAAATCCTCCGCACGATCGAATTACTGAATGGTTGCAACAGTCTGGATTTTATCATGCAACATTCCTTCGAGGGTACAAGTTGGTGCCCAGGTGGTCATGCTTTCCATATGCCGTGTGGGTAATGCACGATCACACTTGAAGACGTGGTCATGCTTATTGGGGTTCCAATAAAACGACCACCATTGATCGGGGCACCATTGACCGGGGAACCCTCGATCGACCAGACTGAAGTTAGACCTAAAGCGCTTTGCGGTTATTTCCTTGGGAAGGTGTCGGACCAATCAAATTTGACAGGAGATCGTGTGAAAGTGAGTTTGTTGCAAAAAGAATTCCAACTCAGTGAATATAGTTCGATTGATGCGGTTTATAATGTCAGTCGAGCTTATATTCCGCAGCTCATTGGCGATATATTGATGCCGGATAAATCTGGAAATCTTGTCCATATATGGTATCTACGCTTTTTGAGGTATCCGTGGGAAGCTGCTCAATATAGTTGGGGATCAGTCATATTAGCGTTCTAGTACTGTGAGTTGTGCAAGGGCGCTAAAATAGAGAATGTGTTGAGTGGATCGTAGAATCGATTTGAGCCAAGAGGAGGGTGAATTGGATTTTTAGAAATTTTGGTGGTGGAGTGGAAAATAAAAATTTGCTAGACAAGAGATTTAGAGTGGTTCAAGTTCCAATTGAACTCTACATTCACTACCTTAGCTTCACTAAGGATTTTCCAACAACTCCACTAGTTGATCTTCCCCTTTTATAGGCTTAGGAGGTAACCTTTACAAAGTGGTCAATTTTTCTACCCAAAAATGGCCTCAATCCTCACTCAAAGATTACAAAGAAAATTAAGGCTAATATCTAGTATCTCTCAATACAAATGTCGCCCTTTTTACAAGCACTCAACCCAATTGAACAAATAAAATTGGAATTACAAGATTCTATAATTGGGGTTTACAAGAAAATATGGGATTTTAGCACAATTACTTGAATTTGATGTTTGGATATTTCTTTTAGGATCAATAGTTATTGCTGGTGCTTTTAGAAGTCCCTTTTATACCTTCTCATTGAATTCTAGCCGTTGGGGTTGTTGCCTTCATTATTATAATCGTTGGGATGTTATCTTCCCTCCATAATATAGTTTTCAACTACTCGTTCCGAAACGCCCGACCCTGTTTCGAAACAGACCAAAATAGAAATAGTCGTTGGGGTGTAATAAATAGGTCATACCGAAATGGACACGAACATTTCGATACGCTAAGAGCCTGTTCCGAAACGTGCTGAAGTCCTTTTCAAAACATTTTGCCACTGTCAAAACCTGTATCAGAACGACTTAAAAGCGTTTCGATATGCTTTAACTATATCTTTAAAAAATTAGTTAAAGGTCCAACGGTCATATTTTGAAACCAAGTTTGAAAGTCGTTTCAAAACGTTTGAGGTCGTTTTGATACAACCGTATTGAAACGGTTCAAACCGTTCCGTTGTTCTTCATCCGTTTCGAAACACAAAGACCTATTTCGATACATCCACATCGAAACGGGAAGGCTGGTTTCGAAACAGAGGTTAACAGTTTCAAAACGTTCTAAAACGCCTAAAGGTCATTCCGAAATGGTGACTCAAAAATCATTGTTTTGACTTGGTAAACACTTAGAATTTTTTTTGATAAGTTCAAGTTTTGACTTGGACATTTTTTAAAGCACATAGAGAGGTTTTGAGGACTTAAAAATTCATTTTCTCCTTTTCAATTTAGTCCTTAATTCTTTTTTTATATCAAAATCAATTCATTAGTTTTACAATCTCCCCCTTTTTGATATAACAAAACCAAGTTTGAATTTTTAAGAATTTTGAAATCTTGAAGACGTTCTAACTCCCCCCAATGTAAGACAGGTTTTAAAGTTTTGAAGAGATTTAAAAATTTAAGTGTTTGAAACTCAAAACCAACTTAAAAATAATTTGGCTCTTATATTACTTCTCCCCCTTTTTGTTATATAAAAAAATACTAATCAACGCTAATTATGAGAAGAAACAAGGTTAAAAGCAAGAAACCAAACAACATAATATAGATATAATTAAGTTGAGACAAATAACCAAAAATAAATACTTAAAGCAATAGAGTTTAAGCTCAATCCCAAACAAAATAAGCAAAGCATATGTCTTTAAAACATAAAAAGATAGAAGGGTGCAAACTTATTCCTAATATGATAAACTAGTTTGATATGCAATGGAAATCCTAAGCCTCGTCATCATCGTCACCACCATCATCATCAAGAGAATCATCATTTTCTTTAGCTTGATCACGACGATAGTTCCTCCAATCACCATAGAATGTGGAGAAGGATAAGTCCATAGATGATTGTTGATTCTCAAGAGCGGTAAGACGATTCTCGTTTCCAAGAATACGATCCTCCATGGATTGCAAACGAGTGTTGATAGCACCAAATCCCGAAGCCATGTTCGTATAAATCGATTTGAACCGCTCAGTAAGGAAAGCCATAAGTGCTTCATTGTTAGGAGCCGGAGCTTGAGGTGGAGGCTCAACATGAGGTGCCGGAGCTCGCCTATCAACATGAACCCATTGGCCAAGAGTATAGCGAAACCTGGACTTGATAAGAGAAGACTCACCAATCTTTTGCTTGCGGGGTTCCGGAGAATCAAAAGAACAATCAAAATTGAGAGAAACAAAGACATAACTTAAAATAGTCCCATAAGTGAAGGATGTAAGAGCATCGGTTTTATGAATCTTCACTTGATGGACCATCTCAACAAACATAATTTTGACCAAGTTCGGGCGTTGTGCTTTGCGAAAACACTCCAACAAAAAGTAATCAACTTGACGAACATGGGCAAACTTACCTTCTGAAGGGTGAATGAACCAAGAGATCATCAAATGGAGGAACCGATCATGAGCATCCAATGTGAGAACGTATCTGGTGTGAGCACCAAAGTGGTTCTCATTCTCAATGCCTTCATCTTTGAGCCCAAGAGCTTTCTCCAAAAAAAATATTAATAGTGATTTTTCTGCCCAAGATGTACGACTCAATGCCAATCACCTCGGTATGATCTTCATTATCAATAAGAATGGCATTGGAGTAGAAGGTTGGACCATATGCTTGTAGACAATGTCCGGAATGCTAAAAAAGGCCAAGAAGCTCCATTCTCGCAAGAGAGTTAGATAGCGGAATTCAAAGCGCTCGGAGTCAAGGAACGTGATATCCACAACACGCTCTCGGTGAACGGCTAAACCTTTGATAACTTTGAAACGGTCCTTAGTCTCTTGATTCCGAAGACTCTTTTGAAAAAGAAGGGCGAGGTTAGGACGGATGTTCCCTTGGGTTGAAGTTTCACCCGTTGGAGTCTTGCGTTTCTTGTTAATGTTTTCCATGAAATTCCTAAAAACATAAAACAAGCAAAAAAGATTTAAATGTATGCATGTAAATCCTTAATTCAATCTAATGAAAAATCCCATTAAGATATAAAAGAAAAACACTTTAAAAACGTATATACATAAAAAAATTTAAAGAAGAAAACAACTTTTGAAAAACAAAAAAAATACGAGTAAAAATAAATATATTCGAATAAAAAACTTCGAGATTTTGAAAAAAAAATTACAAATTTTGAAAAACCCAAGTTGCAAAACATATAAACAATACAAAACTAATATTTTCTAACCTAAGATACGAATAAAATCAAAGGAAAAAAGAAAAGGATGAAAAATACCTCAAAAAGAGATTTTTGGATGAATGAATGGAAGAAATTGCACCAATTTGTTGAAGCTTGTTAGACTTTAGTTTGTGAGTAAAAGCCCTCAAGATTTGATGAAAAACAATGAGGTTTAGAGGGTTTTTATAGGGAAAAAATCGGGTTTAGGGTTTTTAGGAGTTTTAATGAAAAACAAACTTTAGCAATTAAAGCCCTTTAAAAAGCTATTCGGATACGCATTTCGGAACATGCACGATCGTTCTGAAACGGGTGTACCGAAACGTTGACTGACGTTTCGAATCATGTTGGCTGTTCCGATACGGCTTTGACCGTATTGAATCCCACGTGGTAACCCGTATCGAAACGCTTTTAGGTCGTTTCGATACAATTCTTGGTAGAGGCAAAATGTTTCGAAACCCTTTTGGGCATTTCAAAACACCCCAGTTGAAAACCACTCTTTTAAGGCACCTGTATCGAAACAGATTGACCCGTTTCGATACGCCTAGGCTTGGAGGTGCAGATGAGGCTCTAAAATGCAGAAGAAATGAATTCTAATAAGCCCTAGATGCATAAATGCTATGTATGAGCAAGAGAAACATGTAAAAACATAAACATACTCCCCTAACTATAAGCATGGATGAATTTAGGATTAAAAACACATAAGCATGACATTTTGCAAGAATTCAAGCAATTTAAGCACAAAAGGTCCAAAAAGGCCAAGATAGGCTAGTTAGACCTAACTCTCTCCTAAGGGACCAAAAACACTCCTTATCTAGAGGTTTTGTAAAGATGTCCGCTAGTTGATTTAAGGTGTCTACGAACTCTAAAACAACATCTTTCTTAAGGACATGATCTCTAATGAAATGATGCTTTATTTCTATATGTTTGGTTCTAGAGTGTTGGATGGGATTTTTGGTTAGGCATATAGCACTAGTGTTGTCACACTTAAGGGGAATGGTTTCAACTTTAACACCATAATATAAGAGTTGTTGCTTCATCCAAAGGACTTGAGCACAACAATTCCCTAAGGATATGTACTCGGCTTCGATGGTAGAAAGAGCTACACTATTTTGTTTCTTAGAGAACCAAGATATGAGCATACTACCTAAGAATTGGCAAGTGCCGAAAGTACTTTTCCTATCAATTTTACAACCCCCGTAATCCGCATCCGAATAAACATGAAGGTTAAAAGTTGAGTCTCTAGGGTACCAAAGACCTAGACAAGGAGTATCTCTACGGTAACTAAAGATCATTTTTACGACTATAAGGTGAGACTCTCTAGGACTAGCTTGAAACCTAGCATACAAGCAAACACTAAATAATATATCCGGTCTACTTGCGGTAAGGTAAAGCAATGATCCAATCATAGAGTGATAAAGCTTAGAGTCAACACACTTACCTCCTTCATCTTTGTCAAGCTTTGTAGATGAGCTCATTGGGGTGACTTGAGGCTTTGCATTCTCCAAGCCAAACTTCTTGAGCATATCCTTGATGTACTTAGCTTGATTGATGAAGATGACATCCTTCATTTGTTTGATTTGGAGTCCCAAAAAGAATGAGAGCTCCCCCATCATGCTCATTTCAAATTCACCTTGCATCAACTTAGAAAATCTTGACAAATCAATTCATTAGTAGAACCAAATATAATATCATCAACATAAATTTAAACTACTAATATATCTTTGCCATTGTTTTTAGTAAAAAAAGTGTTGTGTCCACCTTTCCTTTCTCAATGCCTTTTCCAACAAGAAAACTTGAAAGTCTTTCATACCAAGCTCTAGGGGCTTGTTTTAAACCATATAAAGCTTTTGACAATTTAAAAACATAGTTTGGAAAAATTGGATCTTCAAAACCCGGTGGTTGTTCCACATACACTTCTTCATTTATAAAACCATTTAAAAATGCACTCTTGACATCCATTTGAAAAAGTTTGAAGCCATGATAACATGCATATGCAAGCAACATCCTAATAACTTTCATTCTAGCTACGGGTGCATAGGTTTCATCAAAATCCATTCCCTCTTCTTGAGTGTAACCTTGAGCAACTAGCCTAGCTTTGTCTCTCACTATGTTACCACTCTCATCTAGTTTATTCCTAAATACCCATTTAGTTCCTATAGTAGATTGATTTCTAGGCCTTTCAACTAATGTTCACACTTTACTTCTTTCAAATTGATTTAACTCATCTTGTATGGCCATAATCCAAAAATCATCTTTTAAAGCTTCTTTAATATTCTTAGGCTCAATGCATGAGATAAATGCAACATGATTAAGCATTTTAAGAGAAGAGCGAGTAGTTACCCCCTTGGATGGATCACCCAAGATTTCACCACCTTTGACATAGTTGTATTCCCTTGGGTAGCTCACTTCCTTTTCCTCAAGAGCCAAGTCCTTCAAGGCTTCAAGAGGAGGATCTTGTACATCTTCTTCTTTAGTTGGAATCTCATCCTCCTTTGAAGTTTGTCCTCCATCAAAGGCATCAAGGATTCCTACACCATCATCATCACAAGATTCATTCCTCGGAAGGAGGTTATCATCGAAAACCACATGAATAGATTCATCTACAACTAAAGTTCTTTTGTTAAACACACGATAGGCTTTAGAGTTTAAAGAGTAACCTAGAAAATAACTTCATCACTTTTTGCATCAAATTTACCTAAATTGTCTTTTCCATTATTTAAAACAAAACACTTGCAACCAAAAGGGTGAAAATAGCTAATGTTAGGCTTTTTAGATTTTAAAATCACATATTTAAAACAAAACACTCGGTTAATAATATAGCAAGCAGTGTTAGTGGCTTCCGCCCAAAAATAGTTAGGTAAATTGTTTTCACAAAGCATAGTCCTAGCCATTTCTTCTAAAGTTCTAGTTTTCCTCTCAACTACCCTATTTTGTTAAGGAGTTCGAGGAGCCGAAAAATTATGGCTAATCCCATTTTCATTACAAAATTCATTAAAACCCATATTTTGAAATTTCGTTCCATGATCACTTCTAATATGTGAAATTTTAAGTTCAAGATCATTTTGGGTTAATTTTGAAAATGTGATGAAGTTTTTCAAAGCCTCATCCTTGGTGCTTAAAAAGAGAACCCAAGTATATCTAGAGTAATCATCAACAAGCACAAAAGCATATGATTTTCCACCCAAGCCAGTTGTCCTAATTGGCCCAAATAGATTCATATGAATTAGTTGTAAACACCTACTTGTAGAAACATCATTAATGAATTTAAAGGATGATCTATGTTGTTTACCCTTAGAGCATGCATCACATATTTTATCATTTGAGAACTTGATCTTGGGTAAACCTCTAACTAGATTTAGGGAAACTAATTTTTCTAAAACACTAATGCTAGCATGTCATAGTTTCCTATGCCATAACCATGCATCATTTTCATTTTGAGCAACAAAATAAGCATGGGATGAATGGATGTCATCTATATGCACCATGTATATGTTACTTATGCGATGACCAATGAGCATTATTTTATTTGATTTAATGTCAACAATTTTACACCCATTTTTATCAAATAAGACATTAAACCCTTTATCACACAATTGACTAATGCTCAATAAATTGTGTTTTAGACCATTGACATACAAAACATTTTCAATAAGTATAGTAGAGTGATTACCTATGGAGCCAATACCTTCAATGTGGCCTTTGGAGTTGTCACCAAATGTCACTACTCCTCTACTTTTTGGCTTTAAATCCATGAATCGACTCTTGTCTCCGGTCATGTGCCTCGAGCATCCACTATCAAGGTACCATGAGTTTTGGCTTTGTGCTTTGGCCTTGTAGCAATGCCCCCTACAAACAAAGAGTAGAACTTTGATTTTTGGTACCCAAATCATTTTGGGTCCATGAGTGTTAGTTCCCAAAAACTTGGTTCCCTTAGGAATCCAAGATGAAATGGCTACAATATTGTTAGAAACTACAAGTTCCTTAGGAACCCATACACTTCTAACTTTTTTGTTCTTATGATACTTATGGGAGCCTCTTTGTTTGTGGTCAACAAAGTTTCTCTTCACATGTTGGGATTTTGAAGAATATGCTTTTTCAAAACAGTTTTCCCCAACATTGGTTAGAAAAGCTTTGAGTTTACTCACCTCCTCTTGGTGGTAAACATGGTATTTCTCAAGAAGGTCATTTAAATCATTTGATTACTTTTCAAACTCATTTGAGGAATTTTGTAAAACCAAGACATTCTTTTCTAATTCTGAGTTGGTTTTAGAAAGGGAGTCATTTTGGGTCCTTAAAACCGAAATCATTTTCTTATTTTTTAAAACTGACTCCTTGTATTTCTCAACCAACTCATCATATACCTCTTGCAACTCATCATAAGCATCTTGAAGTTCATCAAATGTAAAATCAAAAATGGATGAGTTAGAGGTTATCATAGAAGAATCCTCCTCAAGAGCCATGAGGCAAATATTAGCCACTTCATATTCCTCATCCTTGGATGACTCCTCATCACTCCAAGTAGCAAGCTTGGCCTTGAGCTTCTTCTTCTTCTCAAAGCCATTTTGCCATGTCAAAACCTGTATTAAAACGACTTAAAAGTATTTCGATACGGTCATATTTTGAAACCAAGTTTGAAAGTCGTTTCGAAACGTTTGTGGTCGTTTCGATACAGCCGTATCAAAACGGTTCAAACCGTTATGTTGTTCTTCATCCGTATCAAAACACAAAGACCTGTTTCGATACACTCGTATCGAAACAGGAAGGCTGGTTCCGAAACAAATGTTATCAGTTTCAAAACGTTCTGAAACGCCTAAAGGCTGTTCCAAAACGATGACTCAAAAATCACTATTTTGACTTGGTAAACACTTAGAAATTTTTTGATAAGTTCAAGTTTTGAATTGGACATTTTTCTTTAAAGCACATAGAGAGGTTTTGATGACTTAAAAATTCATTTTTTCTATTTCAATTTAGTCCTTAATTCCTTTGTTATATCAAAATCAATTCGTTAGTTTTACAAAATGGTCATAAGGTTCGAGGTATTGGTGGATGTTTGTTGTTGCTGCAAGCATGGGCTTGGAAGTGACTTCCGTTTTGGACACCAATTACTCGAACACCGATACAATTCCCTCTTGTCGTTAGGTAATTATCCTAATTTTAAGTTTAATTTTTGTGGTAATTTTAAAATATTTTTATTATTAATTAAAACATTATTTGTGAATTGTATGCAGATGGTGCGAGAAAAAAGCGCACACGGGATTGGCGAACAACAACTTGAAAATGTTTAGAGCGGAAATTGATTTGTATTGTCAGGAGCATGTATGTGGTTAATTGTATTGTTTACAATTTAGTAAGATAGATATTAATAGTTTATCATTTACATTATATTCATTATTTTTGCAGTTTGTTTGGATGTCGTACAACGATGAACGCATATTTGTACCAGATGAACTGATGGTGTATTTTAACAAGTGGTGTACGGTTACACCGTTGATCCACTTTGCGATTGTCGAGTTCCACTTTTCCGACAGGGTGCTTAGGCAATTTGGCTTCCACCAGTCTATTCCGTATCCCCACACTGAGCATTATTATTTGCACAATTATGATGGATGCGGCAGGGCATATGTAAATTGGGAAGTCATACACGCTCAGTACATTACCATGTGGAACAACAGAGATTCAACGATACCGTTTCGTGCTCAAATCGAAGAGGATGATTTTGATTTTTAGAGGTCAGAGTACCTGATCTATTTTTTTAATAATGGAAAACCTTACTTAACTTCAGTCGAAGAACGGGAACAATGTCAAACATATAAGAAAAAATGGCGGTAAAGGTGAGTCCTCTAAGAGTGCAGCAGCGGCCGCATCTCAAAATCCCGTTTGGTATAGAAACTTCGAAGGTTGGCCAACCACTTGGGAACAACCAGAAGTGCGCTCGCTAGTTATTTGGGAAAAGGAACTGGCCCCTACACATCACACACCAGAAGTGGGCCCAAGCTCCTCTGATACTTACGGGTTTGCTGATGATGTTTTATACACACCCGAGTTTATTCCTCCAAAATTATGGGAGGGCAGAGAAGTTGTTTGGACATGTTCACAACACCGCCTCCTATGCCCTTGGTGAATGAGGAGGATGCTGGAGAGGTGGATGCTGAAGAAGAGGATGCTAAAGAGGTTCATGAGGCAGAACTGAGGCCACAACATAAGAGGATCCAAAAACACACCTATTTTTCGACCATATCCGCTCATTGTCAGAAATTACGTAAGCGGATGCAAATGAAAAAATGATTTTATCTTTATTTGTGTAATACCTTAGAGTAATGAATGAATTTGAATTTTTAGTTTCCATTATGTTATGTTTTTTATTATTCGTTGTGCAAGGGAGCTAAAAAATTATTTGTGTAATACCTTTATTTGTGTAATACCTTTATTTGTGTAATACCTTAGAGTAATGAATGAATTTGAATTTTTAATTTCCATCATGTTATGTTGTAACCCCCTTGACCCGGCCTAGCCATCAGACCGAATCGCACGGGTTACATTGGGAAAACTGAAAAGAAACTCGTTAAGGCTTCACTCTGATTAGCAACCCTAAAAATTTTCTTTTAAATTAATCTTGTCTAAATGCCATATTTGATCTTACGTGAGAAGGAAAACATCGAAAAAGCAAACACGAATATAAACCAAGCAATACAGACATTAAAAGATAACTTTTAGCCATTTTACTTCAGGCCGTATCGATACACCTAAGGCCCGTATCGATACGCCTTCAATGGTCAAACTTCCCAAGGTCAACTCAAGGAGACCGTATCGATACCCTACAAGCCGGTATCGATACGCCCTCAAAGGTCAAGCTCCCCAAAGTCAACTTCAGGAGACCGTATCAATACACTTAATGCTCGTACCGGTACCCCAATTTCTCGTCAAAATCTCAGATTTCTAGTGATTCAAAACGGTATCAGTGTGCCCCCACGTATTGGTACGATAAGCTTAAAACAGAGGACCGTATCGATATTGTCCTTGAGCGTATCGATACGCCCTGCACAGAAGGACAAAATTCTGCAGTTTTAAGCACAAGGGGACTAACACTAACACACTAAGCAAGCATATTAAACAACTCCTAACCATATTCACGACTTTAGACAACCATGAGCATTCTTTTTAAACAATGTACACAATCAAAACGTCAAGATTCAACATGGCATAATTCACTAAAGGAAACATTCATACTTGGAATTCATAAAGAGGTCAAAAGACAAACCATGACATACTTCAACATTTAAAACATGCTAACAACAATAACAACCGCATAGGAGTTTGGACACCAACTCCCCAACACAAAAGTCTAGCATTCCCATTGCCTAAGTATTATTACAACCATGAAAACCATACTTGAGCTAGCAAATGAACTCCAAGGTTCCTCCTTTGCCCCACTTGCCTCCCGTAGCCACTAACGATCTGCATTGTTGGAAAAGAGAGCGTGTAACGCCCGGGTTTGCGGCCCGAGAGATATCCGAGTTAGATAGGCCGGTTTGGGTTAAGCAAATTTAGGGAAAACAATTTAAATTACCTATTTCAAAGGCTTTAAGAGAAAATGGGGAATTTTAAAAAGCGGTCTTTTGGTAAATGGGAAAAAGGTGAGCTTTGAGATAATTTTTGAATTTAATAAAATAACATATTTCAAAAAAAGGTCATCATCCCATCTTCTTCCCCAAAACCTCATTTTCACGTTAAACCCTTCAACACTATAGCCAAACCCACTTTCCCACCAAGCTTCATCATTTTGAAGATTTCAAAGAGGTAAGCACTTAGTTTTGTTCCCCTCTTCATTCTAGCCTTGTTTTTAGCATCATTCTTTCAAGTTTTGAAGATTTTCTCAAGTTTCAACATTTGCGTAAAAAGGGGGTTATTTTTTGAAAGGTTTAAGCTTTTTGGTGAAAACAACGTTTTGGGTTAGTAGTAAATCATATTTTGGTGTTGATAAAGTGTTGAAATGAGGTTTTAATCAACCAAACCCGAAACTATGCTTATGAGTGGTGTTTAGAGTGAAATTTCTTAAGTTTTCGGTTTGAATATGTGGGGAAATGAGACCTGATGGTTTACCAGCTTTGAAATGATGCTTTTAGGTATATTTAGGAGTTTTGGATGTTTAAATTGATGGGTTATTGCTGGGCTTTGCTTAAGAACAAATTTGATGATATTTTGGTGGATTTCGGCTTTGAATCGTTGAGAGAATGTTGTAGATTTGTGAACTGATGTTTGACAATGAATTTATGGAAGAGTAGGGGAGTAATACTTTGGTTTTGGTTGATTAGAAACAAGGGAAATCAATTTGGGAGTTCCGGACGAGAATCTGTGAAGTTGCGGAAGCTTGAAGGAGGATTGTCAGCGTGTTTGGATTTTGAGCTGGTGAGTGGTAATGTTTTGAACCATTAAAATGATTCAAAGAGGTTTTATTGGAGGTTTGGGTAGAGCCTTAAGGGCTAACCTAAACCCAAGTGTAAGTTTGTCTAATTTGCCTTGTTTCGTTAATTGTTGGTGTATGCAGTTATTCATGTTGTAGTGTTAAATATGAATTGCTTTTACTCCCCGTTTTAATGTGGTTGTGTTCTCGTAGTTGGTGTCAAGCCTCACGTGATGGTTATTCGTTATGTATGGTGATGTGTAGTCCCACTGGTAGTGACTAGTAGATGAGTACGGTGATGTGTAGTCCCACTAGAAATATGCTAGTTGTTGTGTACGGTGATGTGTAGTCCCATCGGAATGGTTATGCATGTGCAAACCGTGTTTCGTTTGTGCTTTCATTTTATTGTATCTCTTTCTTAAATAGTTTTGCTTTTAAAACTAAGATATATGTTTTAAACTGCACTGTTGTTGTGTTTTAGAGATCCGCTCACTAAGCTTTTAAGCTTACGCTCTCTTTTTCCAACAATGCAGATCCTTAGTAGCTTCGGAGGAAAGCCGGGAAAGGGATGAGTTTTTTGCTAGCTCAAAGTATGGTTTTCTTAGTTGTAATAATACTTAGGCAATGGAAATTCTAGGCTTGTTGTTAGGGAGTTGGTGTTCAAACTCCTATGTTTGGCTTTTGTTAATGTTGCTAACGTGTTTTAAATGTTGATACCATGATATGTTGAAGCTTGTTATGGCCTTGGGGAAATTGCTATGTGTTTTGACTTGTTGGTGTTTTTGAACTAAAGTGTTCTTATGAGTTTTGGGGTTTGAGATCCATTTTTATGTGTATGCATGATTGAAGCTTGTCTTTAGGGTGTTTTGCCTCTAGGTTGTTTGTGTAATAAGTTTCCATGAGGTTTGTGATGTTTCGGGGTGAGTTTGGGAATGTTTGGAGATGCCAAAAATGTGTTTTCGGGCCAAATTGTGTCCATGCATTTCGGAACGTCTGATATGGTTTCGGAACGGCCAAGCTCCAGGGGCACCCGTATCGGAACGGGGGTGGTGGCGTTTCAGTATGATTTGCCACTGGATGCTCCCGTTTCGGAACCACGAGGACCCGTTCCGGAATGACCTGATGTTGTTTTTTGAATGAAGCCTGAGTTTCGGAACGGGTAGTCCTGTTTCGAAACGTAGGTAGTTAAAACGGATAAAGGGCATCTTCGAAGGTTTCTAAATGTTACATTTTAGTCTCTAGTGCTTGTATGCTTCCTAGATGAGTTTATATGTACCCTTTGTGATGGTTTTTCTTCGTGTGCATGAAGCTTGACTAATAAACTACTCAGTAAGTTTAAATCACCGTATGCCCTCAGCTTGGTTCGTATCCGTGTTTGTTCTTCTGCGGTTTGCCATCTCACATATGTTTAAACATGGCATATAGACAAGATTGTTAAAATGAAAAAAATAGGGTTGCTAATCGGAGTGAGGCCTTAGCGGGTTTCACTTCAGTTTTCCCCGTGTAACCCGTTCGGTCCGGGTCTGCTAGCTAGGTCGGGACGAGGGGGTTACATTTGGTGGCATCAGAGCCTCGGTTACGAGGTCTCTCGAGAAGGTAAGTTAGGTAAGTTGGTTTATTTGGTTTGTTTGCCATTGCACGGTGTGTGGAAGCATGTTTTCTCGTTCTTGTTGTTGGTTGAAGTTTAGTCGAGTGTTCCCATTGCTAGGTGTTGTTATTGGAAAATGATTTTGGTTTAAAAGAGCTTGAGCACTTGGATCCTTGCCCTTGCTGACCCAATGTTTTCTTGTGTGTAATGCGTTTATTGTTTAGATTTTATCTTCGTTATGGTAAGACCGAGAGGACGACCTAGAGCGGGTGACCAGGCACCCGGGGATGTGCCTCTTGTTCCTCTTGCCCCCGATGGTAATGGGGCGGATGTCGGAGATAATGTGTCGTAGGCCGGTACAAATGTTGGAGGTAATGGTAATGGACCTCAGGCCGGTGCGAATGTTGGAGGAAATGGAGCTCAGGCTAGTCAGGGTCCGACAGGTGCGGACATGGCCAATTTGATTCAGACTATAGCCATGGCTTTTCAGAATACTTTATCCAGTATACATGTTGCATCACCACCTCAGGGTGCAGGGACTGGTTTACCCCTTGAGAGCATTCGTAGTTTGGGCGGAGTTGAGTTCCGCGATTTGACTCCCGAGGGTTCAAAGGCTTGGCTCGAGAGTACTATATGAATCTTAGGCCAGATGGAGTGCTCAGACACTCGTAAGTTAGGTTGTCTCGTCTCCTTGCTTCAGGGACATGCGTATGCTTGGTGGACTATCGTTACTTCGGGTATGGCAGAAGCGGATGTCACTTGGGAATTATTCAGAACAACCTTTAAGAAGAAGTATCTTGGAGTTCGATATCAAGATGAAAAGAAGAGAGAATTTATGGCCTTGGTTCAAGGTAGTAAGACGGTGTCAAAGTATGAGGTTCAGTTTGTGAGGTTGAGCCAGTATGCTCCCGAGTTAGTTCCCAGTGAGAGGGAACAGTGTGAGCGCTTCCGTTATGGTTTGACTAGGGATATGAAGACGTATATGCTCACTTCTGATTACACCGAGATTGATGTGTTGGTCTCTAGGGCCAAAGATATTGAGTAGAATTTAGGCTCGAGTACTCGTGCTAGTGGATCTGATTCCGAGAAGAGACATGCGGATTGGGACAAAAATCATGCCAAGAGGAACAAAGATATGAGGTATCAGCCCGATTCGAGACAGAGGGGTGGTAACCATGGACGGGGCCATTAGGGCCAATGAGATGTTGTTCACACTTCTGAGTGCACTAGATGCGGGAGACGCCATCCGGGCGAATGTGTGGGCACCTTTGGGGTATGTTGGAACTGTGGTTCCGGAGATCACTTGAGGCATAATTGTCCACACTCGACTAGGGGCGAACCGGCTCCAGCTAGGGGGTTTGAGCATTAGAGAGGCCGTGGGCGTGGTCGAGGTAATTTTCAGCAAGGAACGATGGTCAGAGGAACTTAGCTCATGTGGTGGCAGTTCAGCCCGAGGGTAGAGGACCAGCTAGGGTGTATGCACAGCGAGAGACTGGGAATGACACGGATGTCATCGCAGGTAATTTCTCATTACAGTCATTGACTTTGCTTTCTTTGATAGATTCGGGTTCGACACATTCGTACATTTTGGGTGAACATGCAAGGTCTCTAGGTTTACCGTATGAGTGGTTAGAAGTAGGTGTGAATGTTACTAGTTCTTTCGGTGAGACCGTGGTAGTTAGGAAGATGTATAGGAGGTGTCCTTTGATGATTCAGGGCCATGTGTTTCTGGTTGACATGATGGAATTGCCGTTCTATGGTTTTGATGTGATTTTGGGCATGGATTGGCTCGTAGAGCATAGAACTAGGGTAGACTTCGAGACCAAGAGAGTCTCCTTGAGGCTTACGGATAATTTTGAAGTTGTAGTGGTTGGCGAGAACATTAAGTTCTTGTCCAATGTTGTTTCTACTTTAGAAGCTCAGAGATTGATAGGTTCGGGTTGTCAGACGTATTTGGCTTATGTGATGAATCTGAATATAAGTGAGGTTAGACCGCAAGACATCAGAACAACTTGTGATTTTCCGAGTGTTTTTCCAGAAGAGTTGTCGAGTTTGCCTCTAGATAGGGAAGTTGAGTTTGCTATTGAGACGTATTCAGATTCTGCATCTGTCTATTGCTCCGTATAGAATGGCACCGAAGGGGTTGAAAGAGTTGAAGACACAACTTCAGGAACTATCAGATAGAGGTTTCATTAGGCCTAGTATTTCTCTGTGGGGTGCTCCGATCTTGTTTGTGAAGAAAAAAGACGACAGTATGAGGATGAGTATAGACTATAGGCAGTTGAACAAGGTAATAGTGAAGAACAAGTACCCTTTGCCGCGGATAGATGACTTGCTTGATCAGTTGAGAGGTGCTTCAGTGTTTTCAAAGATTGATTTGAGATCGGGTTACTATCAGTTGAAGGTAAAGGATGTGGACATACCGAAGATAGCCTTCCGAACACGTTACGGGCACTATGAGTTCTTGGTAATGCCTTTTGGTTTGACTAATGCTCCAGCTGCATTTATGGATATGATGAATCGAGTGTTCCACGAGTTTTTGGATAGGTTTGTTGTAGTATTCATAGATGATATCTTAGTGTACTCTAGGACCGAGGAAGAGCATGATGAGTATTTGCAACTAGTGCTTCAGACCTTGCTTGAAAATCAGTTGTATGCCAAGTTGAGTAAGTGCGAGTTTTGGATTAAGGAGGTAGTCTTCTTAGGTCATGTGATCTCAGCCAATGGAATTAGTGTGGACCCCAAGAAGATAGAAGCCATAGTGGGTTGGAAGCAACTGAAGTCAGTGACCGAAATCCGTAGTTTCCTAGGCTTGGCGGGGTATTATCGAAGATTTGTCGAGGGATTTTCGAAGATTGCGGCACCCTTACTAAATTGCTTCAGAAGAATGTTCCGTATGAGTGGTCAGATGTGAGACAACAAGCGTTTGAGAAGTTGAAGAAAGCTTTGACCGAAGCTCCTATTTTGATTCATCCTGAACCGGGGAAAGAGTATGTGATTTACAGTGATGCATCGTATGTAGGTTTAGGTTTTATGCTCATGCAAGAGGGTAAGGTTGTAGCATATGCTTCGAGACAATTGAAGGTTCACAAGAAGAACTACCCCACTCATGACATAGAGTTAGCCGCAGTAGTGTTTGCTTTGAAGATTTGGAGACACCACCTTTACGGGGAGAAGTGCACAGTTTATATCGACCACAAGAGTTTGAAATACTTGATGACTAAGAGAGAGCTGAACCTTAGACAACGTAGGTGGATAAAGCTTCTTAAGGACTATGACCTTACGATAGAGTACCATCAGGGTAAGGCGAACGTAGTCGCCGATGCTTTGAGTAGAAAAGTGGCAGTTGAATTGCGAGCTATGTTTGCGAGATTGAGTGTGTTACGGAATGGCGGGTTGATAGCCGAGCTACAGGTTAAACCTTCGTTGGTTCAGTTGATTCGAGAGAAACAGTTGAGAGATGAGTCGTTGGCACCTCACGTGCAAGATATAGCTGAGAGTAGGCCTACAAATTTCTGCTTTGGTGAGAATGGGATCCTATGTTTCAAGGATAGGATAGTAGTCCCAGAAGATGCCGAGCTAAGGCGTACTATCTTGAATGAAGCACATAACAGTCCTTTTGCTATGCATCTGGGTAGTACGAAGATGTAATGTGGGTCAAAGGAAGAGTACTACTGGATTGGGTTGAAGAAAGATGTGGCCAAGTTTGTGAGTAAGTGTATGGTATGTCAGGGAGTTAAGGCCGAGTATCAGTTTCCTTCAAGTTTGTTACATCCGTTGAAGATTCCAGAATGGAAGTAGGAACGTATTACCATGGAATTTGTGTCGGGTTTACCGTTGACTCATTCGAAGAAGAATTCAGTGTGGGTGATAGTCGACAGATTCACTAAGTGTTCTCATTTCATACAGTTCATACTACCTACACCTTAGATAAGTTGGTCGATCTATACATCAGTGAGATAGTGAGATTGCATGGGGTACCGAATTCGATCGTATCAGACCGAGATCCGAGGTTTACAGCTAGATTTCAGGAGTGTTTGCATTGTGCTTTGGGTACTTGGTTGAACTTCAGCACTTCGTATCACCCGCAGTCAGATGGCCAGTCAGAGAGAGTTATTCAGGTGTTGGAGGACATGTTGAGGTGTTGTATCATCGACTTTCAGGGTTCTTGGGAGAAACACCTAACATTAGTAGAGTTTGCGTACAATAACAATTATCAGGCTAGTATTCAGATGGCACCGTATGAGGCTCTGTATGGTAGGAGGTGTAGAACACCTATTTTTGGGTCGAGGCCGGACAAAAGCTTGTACCGATGCCAGACTTGCTCAAGGGCACTACCGAGAAGGTAAAAATGATCTGTGATCGCTTGAAGGCAGCTTCAGATCAACAAAAATTGTATGCCGATTTGAAAAGAAAGGAGATAGAGTATGTTGTGGGCGACAAAGTGTTTTTGAAAGTCTCACCTTGGAAGAAGGTGATGAGGTTTGGGAAGAAGGGTAAGTTAAGCCCGAGGTTCATTGGCCTTTACGAGGTAGTTGAGAGGATTGGTCTCGTTGCTTATAAATCGAGACTGCCGACAGAGTTCGAGAAGATTCATGATGTGTTCCACCTTTCGATGCTTCGGAAGTATAGGTCGGATCCGTCTTATTTAATGCCAGTGGAAGAGATCGAGTTGAACCCAGACATGTCTTATGATGAAGAACCGGTTGAAATTCTTGCAACAAATAGGAAAGTGTTGTGTGGGAGATCTTTCGAGTTAGTCAAAGTTTTGTGGAGACACCGATGTGTGGAAGAGGCTACTTGGGAGAGGAAGGAAGACATTGAGAAACAGTTTACGTATCTCTTTCTGTCAGGTAATTTCGAGGACGAAATTCCTTAAGTGGGGGAGAGTTGTAACGCCCGAGTTTGGGGCCCGAGAGATATCCAGGTTAGATAGGCCGATTCAGGTTAAGCAAATTTGGGGAAAATAATTTAAATTACCTATTTTAAAGGCTTTAAGAGTAAATGAGGAATTTTAAAAAGGGGTCTTTTGGTAAATGGAAAAAAAGGTGAGTTTTGAGATAATTTTTTAATTTAATAAAATAACATATTTCAAAAAAAAGGTCATTATCCCATCTTCTTCTCTAAAACCCCATTTTCACGTTAAACCCTTCAACACCATAGCCAAACTCACTTTTCCACCAAGCTTCATCATTTTTGAATATTTCAAAGAGGTAAGCACTTTGTTTTGTTCCCCTCTTCATTCTAGTCTTGTTTTTAGCATTATTCTTTCAAGTTTTGGAGATTTTCTCAAGTTTCAACATTTGGGTAAAAAGGGTTTTTTTAAAGGTTTAAGATTTTTGGTAAAAACAACGTTTTGGGTTAGTATTAAATCATATTTTGGTGTTGATAAAGTGTTGAAATAAGGTTTTAATCAACCAAACCCGAAACTATGCTTAGGAGTGGTGTTTGGAGTGAAATTTCTTAAGTTTTCGGTTTGAATATGTGGGGAAATGAGACCTGATGGTTTACCAACTTCGAATTGATGCTTTTAGGTATATTTAGGAGTGTTTTGGATTTTTAAATTGATGGGTTATTGCTGGGCTTTGCTTAAGAACGGATTTGATGATATTTTGGTGGATTTCGTCTTTGAATCGTTGAGAGAATGTTGTAGATTTGTGAACTGATGTTTGATAGTGAATTTATGGAAGAGTAAGGGAGTAATACTTTGTTTTTGGTTGATTAGAAACATGGGAAATCAATTTGGGAGTTCCGGACGAGAATCCGTGAAGTTGCGGAAGCTTAAAGGAGGATCGTTAGCATGTTTGGGCTTTGAACTGGTGAGTGGTAATGTTTTGAAGCTTTAAAATGATTCAAAGAGGTTTTCTTGGGGGTTTGGGTGGAGCCTTAAGGGCTAACCTAAACCCAAGTGTAAGTTTGTCTAATTTGCCTTGTTTACTTGATTGTTGGTGCATGCGGTTATTCATGTTGTTGTGTGAAATACGAATTGCTTTTACTCCCCGTTTTAATGTGGTTGTGTTTTTGTAGTTGATGTCAAGCCTCACGTGATGGTTAGTCGTTGTGTACGGCGATGTGTAGTCCCACCGGTAGTGACTAGTAGATGAGTACGGTGATGTGTAGTCCCACCAAAAATATGCTAGTTGTTGTGTACGATGATGTGTAGTCCCACCGGAATGGTTGTGCATGTGCAAACCATGTTTTGTTTATGCTTCCATTTTATTGTATCTCTTTCTTAAATGGTTTTGCTTTTAAAACTAAGATATATGTTTTGAATTGCATTGTTGTTGTGTTTTAGAGATCCGCTCACTAAGCTTTTAAGCTTACGCTATCTTTTTCTAACAATGCAGATCGTTAGTAGCTTCGGAGGAAAGCGGGGCAAGGGAGGAGCTCTTGGAGTTCTTTGCTAGCTCAAAGTATGATTTTCTTAGTTGTAATAATACTTAGGCAATGGGAATGCTATGCTTGTTGTTAGGGAGTTGGTGTTCAAACTCCTATGTTTGGGTTTTGTTAATGTTGCTAACGTGTTTTAAATGTTGATATCATGATATGTTGAAGCTTGTTATGGCCTTGGGGAAATTGCTATGTGTTTTGACTTGTTGGTGTTTTTGAACTAAAGTGTTCTTACGTGTTTTTGGGTTTGAGATCCATTTTTACGTGTATGCATGATTGAAGCTTGTCTTTAGGGTGTTTTGCCTCTAGGTTGTTTGTGTAATAAGTTGCCTTGAGGTTTGTGATGTTTCGGTGTGAGTTTGGGAACGTTTGGAGATGCCAAAATGTGTTTTCGGGCCAAACTGTGTCCAGGCGTTTCGGAACGTTTGATATGGTTTCGGAACGGCCAAGCTCCAGGGGCACCCGTATCGGAACAAGGGTGGTGCCGTTTCGGTACAATTTGCCACTGGAGGCTCCAGTTTCGAAACCATGAGGAGCTGTTCCAGAACGACCTGATGTTGTTTTTTTTAATGAAGCCCGCATTTCGAAACGGGTAGTCCTATTTCGAAACGCAGGTAGTTAAAACGGCTAAAAGGCATCTTCGAAGGTTTCCAAATGTTACATTTTAGTCCCTAATGCGTTTATGCTTCCTAGATTAGTTTATATGTGTTCTTTGTGATGGTTTTGCCTCGTGTGCATGAAACTTGACTAATAAACTACCCGGTAAGTTTAAATCACCATATGCCCTCTGCTTGGTTCGTATCCGTGTTTGTTCTTCCACGGTTTGCCATCTCACATAGTTTTAAACATGGCATAAAGACAAGGTTATTAAAATGAAAAAATAGGGTTGCTAACCGGAGTGAGGCCTTAGCGGGTTTCGCTTCAGTTTTCCCCGTGTAACACATTCGGTTCGGGTCTGCTGGCTAGGCCAGGACGAGGGGGTTACAGAGCGTAAGCTTAAAAGCTTAGTGAGCGGAGCTCGAAATCACAACATCAACAATGCAGTTTCAAAACATATATCTAGTTTAAAGAAAAAAACCATTTGGAAAGGAAATATATTAAACCGAAAGCATAAGAACAAATTCATGGTATGCACATGGACAACCATTTCCGGTGGGACTACACATCACCGTATTCAACAACGCACTTCCCATTAATCATCATATGAGGCTTTGACAACAACAACAACATCATAACAACATTAAAAAGGAGGTAAAAGCAAATCGTATTTCACCCAACAACACGTATAATCACATACACCAAAACTTAACGAAACAAGGCAAAATTAGTTAAACTTACACTTGGGTTTAGGTTGGCCCTTAAGGCTCCACCCAAACCCCAAGAAAAATTCTTTGAAACATTTCAAATCTTCAAAACATTACCACTCACCAGCACAATTCCAAAACTAGCTAACGGTCCACCTTCATGCTTCTCCAACTCCCGGTGTAGCGTCCGAAGAACCCAAATCTTTATCCGCTGCTTCTACCCAAATCAAAACAAGGAGTTAACACACTTTTCAACAATCACACCCACTGAAATCAATCATAACAAAATCCGACAACAACAAGTTTCCGATTCCTATCCGAAACTAACCAAAACCATCCTCATTTCTACTTTAACCATAAATCAGCCATTACTTCATCAGTCTAACATTCAAAACATGTTCAAATGCCTCGAAAACATCAACCCAACACCATCAAAACATTGGAAGTCCTTCCCCACCATTTCCAAGTCAAAAACCCAAACATCCATTATCCAAAAATTACCCATTTTCCAAATTCCGCGATTTCTTGATAAACTCATTATCTTAACATCATTTTACACCCCAAAATATGGTTTATAAATCACACAAAACACTATTTTGACCCACTTTGCTTAAACCCTTCAAAAACCCATTATCTCCCAAAGGGAGGAACTTTGAGAAATCTTTCAAAGTTTTGAAAGGAAGTAGTTAGAAATTAAGGAAATGTGAAGAAATGTTAGGAACAAAACACTTACCTTGATGAGTCTTCAAAAATGGTGGAGGTTTGGTGGAGGGAGGAAAATGACATGAAATGGTTTTAGGAAAGAAGAAGAGATGGGTAAATTTTGAAATATAATATAATATTTTATTTTAGTTTAAAATCTATTTCCAAAAACCTATTTGTTACCCATTTTACCAAAAACCCCTTTAAAATTCCTTTTTCTTCAAATGCTTTAAAATTTGTTCATTTAAATTGTTTTCCCCAAAATTAGCTTAACCCGAACCGGCTTAATCAAACCTGAATATCTCTCGGGCCCTAAACTCGGGCGTTACATATGTTTTTTTTATTATTCGTTGTTTTTAAATATAAGTAGTTATCATGAATTTGAAAAAATAATCTCAATCTCAATTGCCTTAATTAAAAATTAATATTTTAATTTGACATTAAAACTAGAAACAAAACAAGTCTTTGCGAAAAGCTTTACGAAATTGCAGTGCGTTATAAATGATGCAATTTTAACGACTGGATTCGTGCTACGAGCCTAAGTACAACTACCACACATTCAAACAATATTTTCAAATACAAACATAATATTTTCAAGTACAAACATGACAAATCATTGAGGCATAGGCACATATCTTGGTTCATTGGGACATTTTGATTCCGAATGGCCTTCACCCTTACATATGGTGCATCTCTTGCATTGGCCCTTCTCTCTGTGAGGAAGATCCATACTCGTGTAGATCCGAGTCGATCTAGGTTGGCCAGTCTGCTTTCTACGGAGTGTCAGATCCGGTAACCATTTTTCATGCTCCACTAGCGGTCAATACATTAAATTCGGGACCGGTGGGAACTCAATTTTGTAAATTTCTAACATCTTGTTGAGACTGAAGCATTCATCAACATATGTGTACAGGTTAACGTTGACGAACATACATGCTGCAACTGCATGAGCACATAGATATCGCCACGCATGGAATTCGCCACAGTCACACCATCTACGTCTGAAATCTACTTGAAATACGTTTGAGTGCGGTGTTTCATGTCGGGTTTTGGAACCAACAACATCGAAAGTCTAATTTGCTCTGTCAAATGCGTGAACTATCAGCTCCGTTGCACTCTTCACATTTCATCCATTTTTGTAACTATTGTAGGAGCCCATTGTTGTCCCCTATTTATTAAGGCTTGTACCTGCTTCCCTTTGACGAACCAAACCTTATCCAAACAGTAGTATGTCTCTGTTACCAAGCTGGCTATTGGGAGATGACGTGACCCTTTGAGTACTCCATTAATTCCCTCCACAAGGTTGGTGGTCATTTGCCCGTATCGTCTACCACTTTCATCATATGATTGGGCCCATCTCTCTCTCTTTCAATGTTGTTGGCCTAACTCCAAACAGGCTCACCATATTTCTATAAATCTGCCATCTTCTTCTCAAATTCTGGCCGTAGTAATTGATACCATGTGCCATAAATATTTGTTTGACTTAGCATAAAAAAATCAAACACATGCATACACATATATAACATAATTTGAAAGAATGACACTTACCCATGCTTAAAATATCATTGCGAAGGTACTGATTTTTGAACTATTCATAGCTATTCTTTCTGATGTGACGAACACAGTATGCAGGGTATGCATGGGGAGGTGTTCATCGACTTCCCTCTCGATTAATTATTGCATTGATACATGTTCCTCGATCAGAGATAATACAAACTCCATCTTCTCAGACCACATGCTCACGCAAATTGGTCAAAAAATCCTAAGCTTCAGCAGTTTCCCCCTCAACAATTGCGAATGCATTCGGAATGACATTGCTCTCACCATCTTGCGCAACGGAAACCAGCAGTATGTGAGAGTATTTCCTGTAAAGCCATGTTCCATCGACTTGGATCATACGCTTACAATGCGGAAAGTCGTCAATGCATGGCTTGAAAGCCCAGAACAGTCAATGGAAAAATTCATACCCTTGAAGCAATTGGCCTTTTTGGTCGTACGCATCTTTTGTTTTATACCTCACTATGGTGCCTGGGATTAACTGTGTCATTGACATCAATAAAGCTGGTAGCTCATTATACGATTTGTCGTAATCACCGTACACTGAATGCAATGCCTTATCTCTTGCACCCCACCCTTCTTGTATTTTATTTGATATTCAAATTGTTGTGCAATGGTTGCTTGAATCGCTGAAACTGGAACCCTTGGATTTGCTTCGACCAACTTCATCACGTGATGACTTATTACACTTGAGTCCAATTTGGTATGGTCCTGGTCGATGGATGTACGTAAACATGTGTGATCGTCGTTGTACTTTGTGACCTCCCAACGATTTGTCTCTTTACGCTTCATTACACGAATCTTCCAGTTGCACCCTCCTTCATATTTTAGACACTTCGTACAGAAAGTTTTCGTGTTGAATTCTGCAACCGCATAATCTACATGTTGTCTGATGCTATACTCTTTAATTTCCAATATAGTTTCATCCTTTGCATTAAATTTTAGCCCCTCAAAAATTCACCATTATGACTCGATGTTAGTTGGGGCATATCTGGGAATTGTTGTGCCCTCACTGCATCGAAATCCACCAAGTTTATATGAGCGGGAGCTTCATATAATGTAATGTCGCCCTCGATCGAAACAAATTCTCCAACATCGAAATCAGGGGCTTCACCAACGTTATCCGGGAACAAATCATGATCCCCAATATCTTCATCTTTGTTGGAATCTTCCAGTGATTCTCCCCATCGACCACGTAGGTTTGCAATATTAGCATCAACAGTCGGTCCGTATGATGCTGCATATGTTGACGGCCCACCTTCATGAAATCCACTAGATGTCCCAATTGCCAACATTGCAACAAAACTGCCTCCGAACATATCAAATTTGTTACCGAAACCCATTTGACTAGATTCCTCAGTTGCGTTTCTGGAGGGGCCAAGAATATCACGCACCTCAGCAAACAACTCAACATTTCAAATTCCCATAGACTCATGCTCTGCGATCATTATTCCCACATCTTCATCATCTTCGAGAGCTATTGCAGAATATATGACTGGATTCGAACATGTCATCCACCGGTACCGCAAACTATGAATTTGAGCTCCAGTTTTCTCTGATATCTCCTCATTCTATACTCGAAGCGTGATTTCTTTGTTAATTCTCATCTTCGTAGAGCTCTCAGAATGAAATACGATACCAACATTAGATTTTTACCATTTGTCCATTGTAATGGACAATCACAACAAAGTTGTTGTTGCTCATTTTCTCTACATGTTCGAAAAAAATATTTTCAATAATAATCCTAAACAAAAATACTAATTTTAAACTATAAATAAATAACAATCCATAATTTTAGAACATACTACTTATTTACGGAAGTATTTCGAATACACTTTAAAATTATCTATACTAATTTCTCAAAAATACTAATTACAGTTTTTTCGCACTACTATAATTTTAAACAAAAATAAAACATTCATTGTTCTAACATAACAATTAATTTTCAAACAACATCAAAATTATACAGATAAAAAATAAATATTTTAAAACGACTTACAAATTTTTCCCGCAACTTTCTTCTTCTTTGTTGGGATTTTAGGGGCTCGATTCGATCAACCAAATTAGCTCACCAAGTGGTGGAGAGATGGATTTTTGGGTGGAAGGGTTTAGGAAGCTAAAATGAAAAGTGACACAATGATTTATAGTGGTTCAACCTTCTAACCAAGGTCTACATCCACTACCTTAGCTCCCCACTAAGGATTTCACAATCAATCCACTATTGATTCGTCCCCTTTTCTAGGATTAGGAGGAAACCCTTACAACCGATCAAGCTTCTACCCAAAGCCTTGATCAAAACCCTCTTTTACAAAGAGACAAAGAAAGCAAACTTAAACCCTCTAATAGGTGTTTGTTTGCACAATGAAGCAATCACCCAAAACCTAAAACACTTGAGCAAATTTGACAATTTTGGCTCACTAGTGTTTGTCTATACAAGAAATGACAAATTAAGCACTAAGACAATTTCTTGATCATTTGATGTTTGACAATATGAGCATTAGCCTTCTCTTGATGCTTGGAGGTCCCTTTTATACTCCCAAATGAGTTTGTAGCCGTTACTAGCCGTTGGGATCATATTGGAGCCGTTGAGGACTTTAATTCCCACCATAAATGTAGTTCTGCAGCTCCCCGTTTCGAAACGCTCTAAGCCATTTCGAAACACTCTCAATGTAGAAAGAGTCGTTGCAGTCTGTCAGGGTACCCGTTTCGGAACACCCCCTTGCCGTTTCGAAACGCGTATCGAAATGCTATAAGCCCGTATCGAAATGCCTGCATTTAAAAGTTAGTTGGGAAAATAGCCGTTGGGGTTTATGACCGTTGGGGTCATTGCCACGTAGGCGTATCGAAACGGCCTAGCCCGTTTCGAAGCGCTGGGCAAAAATCCTGTCCAATGAAGGCTCGTTTCGATACTCGTATAGAAACGATTTTGCCACTGGAATCCCCTGTTTCGAAACGCCCTAAGGTGTTTCGAAACACCTGGACAGTTTTGTGTAGTTTGGCCTTTGAAAACATGTGAAAACCTTTTAAAACATCCCTAAACATAGTTTCAAGTTATTTGGACTTTTGGAAATTGTTTTAAATACTTTTTAAATCAGTCCAAAACATTTTTCAATTATTATATCAAAACATTAGTTCTACAATCTCCCCCTTTTTGATATAATAAAACTCTTGAAAAATTGTTTGGGATTCTCCCCCTTTAACTTTAAAAATGTGAATAAGAGTTGAAAATTTTTGATTCAAATAAAGCTCCCCCTTATTCATTTGAAAATTCAATTTTTCAAACCATTTCTCCCCCTTTTTGTTATATCAAAAAGAATTTAAAACATTAAGTTCAAAAATAACAATAGAGGTAAAAACTTTGACAAGAATAAGAATTTGGTTTTAAAATGGCTCCCCCTTGCTCAAGGCATCATTAAAAATGTTAGTCCAACATTTATGATCATCTAGTTGAATAAACTAAAAATAAAACAAATAAATGCTAAAACAACTAGATTTTTACCAATACTTGAACCCAAGGGAGGATGTGAAGCCTTCCTTCTTCAAGTGTTCTTCCTTGTGTGTATGTAGCTTCCCTTCAATGTTTGACTTGTTGAACATCTCCATCACACCTACAATAGACAATCAAGTAATTTTTGGTATCCAAATTGCTTTGGATCCATAGACGTTAGTTGCACAAATTTTAGTCCCCTTAGGAATCCATTTTTCAATGTCATCCTTTTTAATTGAAGTATTAAGTCCTTTTGGGACCCAAACACTTCTAAAACATTTACCATTTATAAATCTAGGGGCACTAGATTGTCTAACATAAAAATTTGATTTTCCAAGATTGTTTTTCTTTTCAAGCTCTTTGGAAATCAAATCTTTTTCTACTTGAACATTTTGAAGCAATTTTTGTAAATCAAAACATTTTAATTCAAACTCTTCGAGTTTTGCTTCAAGTTCAAGTTTGGTTTTAGAAAGCAAATCATTTTGAATTTTTAACTTTGAAATCAATTTATTGTTTTTCAAAATGTGGCTTTTAAAATCTAAAACCAAATCATCATAGGCATCTTGTAATTCATCAAAAGAATAAGAACATGAAGTAGATGAATTAGAAGTTACCCTTGAATCTTCTTCGATGGCCATAAGGCAAAGGTTGGCTTGTTCATCATCAATGGAGTCCTCATCACTCCAAGTAGCCAAATGTACCTTCTTCTTATGGCTTGAAGTGCTTGCCCTCTCCTTTCTTTTAGGTTCTCGTTCAAGCTCTCTCAAGGCTTTCTTCATGAACGGGGCACACTTCTTGAAGAGATGAACTATCTCTTCATCTTCCTCCTCCTCTTAACTTGAGTAGACATGATGGCAAGTGGAGGATTTGAGAGCCATGGCACTTGCATTTATGCCAAGCCCTTTGATTTTCTTCTCTCCCATAGCTCTAATTTCTTCCCTCTTCTTCTCATCCTCTTTGTTCTTCTTCATGATTTGATGAGTAAGGAGAGACCCCATGAGTTCATCAAGCTTCAAAGTCTTCAAATTTTTGGCTTCGATGATGGCGGTCCTCTTTGAGTCCCAAGACTCGGGAAGTGAGTAGATGAGCTTCCGAACAAGCTTTTCCTCCGGGATGGCTTCTCCATAGCCTTTGAGACCATTGGTGATGGTGGAGAACCTATCAAACATCTTCTCGATGTTCTCTTCCGGATCCATTTTGAAGTTCTCATACTCCAAGGTTAGGAGCCCAATCTTGGTCTCCTTGACTTCATTTGTCCCCTCGTATGTGACTTCAAGCTTGTCCCATACCTCCTTGGCACTCTCACAAGAAGACATCTTCTCATAGATGGATGGACCAAATGCACAAAATAGAATGTGCAAGGCTTTGCAATTTAGCTCCATCTTCTTGCGATCGTCGGCACTCCATTCCGCTTTACTTCTTTGAGGCACGAACGGACCATCTTCAACTATGTCCCATAGCTTGTAATCTCTTGACTTCAAGAAAAATTTCATCTTTGTCTTCCAATGGGCATAGTGGTCTCCGTCGAAGAAGGGCGGTTTGTCGATTGATTGTGCCATTGAGCCGGTTGATGAAATAATGATCGAGCTTGTCGGATCTTCTCAATAGGATGTGAATCCCCTTCGATTGAGCCAAGCTCTGATACCAATTGTTGGGATTTTAAGGGCTCGATTCGATCAACCAAATTAGGTCACCAAGTGGTGGAGAGATGGATTTTTTGGTGGAAGGGTTTAGGAAGCTAAAATGAAAAGTGACACAATGATTTATAGTGGTTCAACCTTCTAACCAAGGTCTACATCCACTACCTTAGCTCCCCACTAAGGATTTCACAATCAATCCACTATTGATTCGTCCCCTTTTCTAGGATTAGGAGGAAACCCTTACAACCGATCAAGCTTCTACCCAAAGCCTTGATCAAAACTCTCTTTTACAAAGAGACAAAGAAAGCAAACTTAAACCCTCTAATAGGTGTTTGTTTGCACAATGAAACACTCACCCAAAACCTAAAACACTTGAGCAAATTTGACAATTTTGGCTCACTAGTGTTTGTCTATACAAGAAATGACAAATTAAGCACTAAGACAATTTCTTGATCATTTGATGTTTGACAATATGAGCATTAGCCTTCTCTTGATGCTTGGAGGTCCCTTTTATACTCCCAAATGAGTTTGTAGCCGTTACTAGCCGTTGGGATCATATTGGAGCCGTTGAGGACTTTAATTCCCACCATAAATGCAGTTCTGCAGCTCCCCGTTTCGAAACGCTCTAAGCCGTTTCGAAACACTCTCAATGTAGAAAGAGCCGTTGCAGTCTGTCAGGTTACCTGTTTCGGAACACCCCCTTGCTGTTTCAAAACGCCTGCATTTAAAAGTTAGTTGGGAAAATAGCCGTTGGGGTTTATGACCGTTGGGGTCATTGCCACGTGGGCGTATCGAAACGGCCTAGCCCGTTTCGAAACGCTGGGCAAAAATCCTGTCCAATGAAGGCCCGTTTCGATACGAGTATCGAAACGATTTTGCCACTGGAATCCCCTGTTTCGAAACGCCCTAAGGTGTTTCGAAACACCTGGACAGTTTTGTGTAGTTTGGCCTTTGAAAACATGTGAAAACCTTTTAAAACATCCCTAAACATAGTTTCAAGTTATTTGGACTTTTGGAAATTGTTTTAAATATTTTTTAAATCAGTCCAAAACATTTTTCAATTATTATATCAAAACATTAGTTCTACATTCTTCTACTTCTTCTCCCTCTTTACTCAAATTTTACTAAAGTGTTTTCTATCAAATTACATTCTTCAACACTAACACAACCTATTTAAAAACAACAACTTGAATATTTCCCTAGAATACCCCTACACAAAAATTAGTATTCACTAACAGATTTCAAATCAAAAAAATTACAGTACCCCTACATAATTTAAAACTACTACAACAATTAAAAAAATTTATTACTACCCTACACCTGCACCTACACCACTATTATTTCACGTCACTACAACTTTATTATACTAATTTCCCTGCACCTACCTATGGACGCATACAACCCTATATATAAAAAAAAGTGACCTGCCATACCATGCCTGCAAAGGCTGAACCCCCACTTCGAAGCACTGTTTAAAGACAGGGGAGGGCAACCCGACTTTGAACAGTGCCAAACGTCCCAAATGCATGCCACATGGTAACGTGGTCTATTTGAAAAGGGGATGGGTAATCCAACTTTGAACAATACTCTGAAGGGATTTCTACTGTTTAAAGTCGGGTGGTAATACATGGGTTTTCACTTTTTACACAGTGAACATCCCTAGTTTGAGAAATAATCTCTCAGGTTCCCTATTTTGGGAATAAAAAATTTTAAACATAATATTTGGGTAAATACTCCGTAGAAGATAATTTGGTAAAATTTACTTCTAGGTAATCTTATATTCCTCCTAGGGGTGATAATGAGCCTGACCGGCTCGCGAGCTACTTGGGCTCGGCTCGAGTGAGCTCGACTCAGGCTCGGCTTGAGACCTTAACAAGTCGAGCCCAGCCGACCCAAACTCGGCTCGAAAAACTTGTGAACAGACTCAGAATAATTATATATATATATGCTACATATACACTAAAAGTAATATGTTTAGTAAAAGAAAAGCAATAAAATAAATTAGGAAAAATCCACTAAAAGCAAATTAACTAAAATAAATTGGGCATTTTCTTAGTTGGTTGTTATTTGATTTTGTATTTTCTTTGATTATGTGTTTATATTGTAAGAATATTTCTTGATTATTTGAATTAATCTAATTTTTGGACACTCTTTTCCCATTTTCCGACATTGAATTTCATTTCAGTGTTGATTATGAAAGAGGCTTTTAACGAGGCCCATCTTTTATATAAAAAAAGCTATAGCAAAATTGTCCATTTAGAGCCGAGCCTGACGAGCTTCGAGCTCGAGCCTAGCCAGGCTCGGGTTCACCTCATCTCATTATCACCCCTAATTATTTCCTCTAACCAAACACAATAGTACATTCATGCCTAATAAACCAAAACAAGGTAATGTTACATTCCGGGAATCTCATTCCCAAATGTAATCTTACATTCCGTGAACCAAACGCACCTTTAGAAATAACATTGTTGAGAGGGACAAACTCACACCTTAAAAATGGACCGAAAAACAAACATGCATATTACTAAAAAATATATATGACAAAATTTTAATAAATATTACTATTTAATATATTATATAGTTTTTAATAAATTTTATTATAATGTAACACTACTATATAATTTTAATTTTATTTATCATTTACTTATTTTATATTTTTATATAAATTTATAATCTAATATCTTTAGTAGTCATTTTCATTCTTACATCACGTTCACAATTACTTTTTTTTAACTACAGGCTCGTTCAACGTCGCTTCTCAAACGAGCGTTGGAGTGCCCAACGAAAAAGCAGCGCCGAACAATAACGCATTTCGCATTAAACGGGCATTTGCCTTTAATTTTTTATCCTTAAACCAGCGTTTTACAAAAGCTAGTTTTTCCTTCAACGAGCGTTTGGCAGGGGATTTGCGTTCAGCAATCCCTGTTGAACGGGCCCTACGCTCACAATTACTTTTGAATCCACACAAATATCACCATTGTTTTTAATCTCACCACTACAATACTCAATACTCAATCTTAATCACTACTTATTATTTTTAATCTCACCACTACAGTACTCAATCTTAATCACTACATTAACTAATCTCATTGACACGATTATTTCTAGTCTCACAGTCCAACTAAATGCACCCTTAAAGATTTATATAGAATGAAAACTGAAAAGATTAAAACACTGCTATAAAAATATGTATTCTAATTTAAAGTAAGAATAACTTTGTAATTTCCAACTGACTTAATTTTCGAGTTAATTAATAACACCAAAATCAGTTAATTTTTTATTAGCTATATAGTTTTTTTATACATTTTAAAGATAAATGTTAAAATTTAAACATATACAAGATGAGACACCTTAAACATTCTTGATAATTTGGTCAATTAATAGATCTCAAATTCAATCAGAATTTTAATAAATAATCGTCAACTAGTTAGTCTCTCTAAATGAGGCGGTAAGTCAAAGTTCGAATTCTAACGTTGTAATAAAGAAAATTGAGTTGGGAGAGTGTAAAAAAAACATTAATAAATAATATATAATCTTCCAAAAAAATTATACTCACAGACGAATATAAATTCTCTGCCCATTTTCGGTGCCCATATGTATGTCTTAATTAAAAATTAAGTTTAAAGTTTAGGGTTAAAAGTTTAAGAATTGGGTTTAAGGAATTATAGATAAAGTATTTTTTAGGGTTTAATATATATTTTTTAATATTACCGCATAAAACAGCCAACAAAAAGGTGAAGAAATTTTTTGTCTTACAGCCAATCTCTTTTAAAGCGTGTGCATTCCACCCAACTCAAAGCCGACACCCCATACTTTCAAACCTCCCTTAACGGCTAGGGCGTGTCATCCAAAACCCCTTCCTAGCGCTCGACATTTTGTTTCACGAAAATCCAAGGCCCTGCTACTGCATGAATGCTTGGGATTAGGGCATAATTAGGATCTTATTATGACTAACGTGGCGCCCGAAATTTTAAATTCTTAAAAGTATGATCCTTATAATAACTCGTTGTACTATTATGACGAGTTTTTAAAAATATTTTCATTTTATTTAAACTCGCCATATCACATAGGTGAGTTTTAATTTTTTCTTCAAAAATCTCGTCATACAATTAAAGCGAGTTCAAATAAAACAATAATATAATTTTAAAATTCCTCGTAATATTGCAGCGAACTAATTGTTAGTCATACTTTTGAGATTTTAAGATTTCAGTGTTGCGTCCGGCGTATTATAATCCTATTTTTGGCCTTAAACCTAAATACTTGCATCAAAGTTTTGGACTCTCTCCATTTGCACAACATTCTCTACCCCTTTAATTTTCTCCCGTTATCATCATCACTCGTCTCTTTTTGACTCTCTTTAGTCTTTCACCATGTTTCATTGCTCCTTTTTCTTACTTTTCCACCCACCATTATCATTGCTGTTAACCTCGATTATAACTTATAAGTAGAGCTTTGATGGGTTGTCGGTGGATGTAGCAGCATCCTATCCCATGCTTGAAAACAACTTTCCTCTGATTTCTGGGTTTAATTTGGTTTGTAATTTAAGCTACAATAATTGCTCTTTTACTTCAATCCCAGTTCCTTTGTTCTTCATAATTCTCATTCAATGCCCATGCTGTAAATGGTGGATGACCATTATTAAGATATAGCTGTACATTGATGAACACTTGATTCTCTGCATCCGCATAGGTGGGTGGGAGCTATTAAACTTTTCAACCACTCTTTCTTTTTTTCATGTATTTTTAGTAGGATTTGCTTATGATTTTCTAGTACTAAGTTTGCAGGTTGATCTGTTTAAGACGGTTAATAATGCTGCATTAAGTAGGTTTTGATGATCCATTATTCTTTTAATAGCAAGAAAAGCACTTCATTACTAGTCCACTAAGAATGTTTGTGAACTTCATTCTCTGCTATTTATGGTGTTATGTTGAAACTAAAACTCCTAGTTGAAGACATGATGGATTATGTAGAGATGCAACTTTTGGTGCTTACAGTCTACATATGTTACTCAGACTCGAGTATAAGCGTCAAACACTATAGGTGTTTGCTACACTGTATTCGAACTTCATAATACTCCATTTTTTCATATATTTGGAGGGTTCTTAGAAGGTCATTGGATCCACACAGTGTGGATTCTCTGCATCTACCTGTGTTTTGGACTGTGGTTCGAGGAAATCGAAGTTGCTTCCACATTAGCTTATAGTATCGACATTATAACTCTGGTTTCCTCTTTTGTTCTGAAATAGAAATCCAAGTCATGGACCAAAAAACATGGCGTTGGAGGAAAAAATCTTCTTTGAAGCGAATCGACGAAGAGGTGACCGAAAACCTTTATAACATTGCACATGTTTATCTTTTACAATGTTCATGATATCTTTTTTTTTTCCTCAAAGATTGTTTATTGTCATTATTCTCATGAGTCATGAATCATGATCTTAACCCTTTGTACATGATTATAGGTACAAATGCATGAAGGCGAACGAGATCGAATAGTGAAAAATCTAAACGAGAAGCTTGCTTCAGTCCTCCTTGACTGTCATGCTAAGGATGACCAAGGGATAAAAAATGTTAAAATGGCTGGTAATCCTTGTATTCTTCTGGTGTTTTTTTTTTATAAATTTGGACATCTTAGTAACACGTTTTGTTTTGATTTTGATATGTTGGTTTTGATGTTTTCTCTCAGGTTGGGAAAAGGCTGAAGAAGCCGATGCAATCCGATTAAAGAAAGGGCTCGGTGAAGCTTCGAGGGAGGGAGAAATGGCCAATGAAGAGTTAACTCACTTGGATGCTGCAATGAAGGCATCGAGTGAGTTCGAGAGAGCAACGAAAGCATTACAAGACAAGCTGACAGAGATGAACAAAAGGCTCGATGAGTTAGCCGTTGAGAACTTTCGTCTGAGTAAGAACCTGCTGGTGAAAGAAAAATTGATCGAAGATCAGTGGAAGCACAAGTCTCGAGCCGATGCCGAATTCAGTGCACTAATGGCTAGATTAGATGTCATTGAAAAAGAGAACGCTTTGCTGAAATATGAGCTTCATGTTGTCGAGAAGGAGCTTGAGATAAAAAATGAAGAGATGGAATACAACCGTCATTCAGCTGATGTAGCTCATAAACAACATTTGGATGGTGCAAAGAGGATAGCCAAGTTGGAAGCTGAATGCCGGAAACTACTTAATGTGGAAGAAGAGAACAGGGTTCTCAAAGCAATAATGATCCAGTCATCGAGTTTAATCCGTTCTCAGATATCGTCCAGGCCAAACCGAGTTGAGATTCCGTCCATGGAGATGGTAAGGAGTGGTCATATATCAAGTGAACTATCTGTCACTTCAGGTTTTGATATTGGAATTGGAAGTATTGATGGAAATAGCTCTTATTGTTCATGGCCTAATGCTTTGGTATCGGAATCTGAACTATCTGTAGAGAGAAGAGTTAAGAATCCGATGCAGCATAAGGCCATTACGGTCCCAGAAACGAGATTCATGGATGATTTTGAAGAGATGGAAAGATTAGCAACACAAACGTGTGAGTTCAGCAACACAAAACAGATGAACTCAAAAGATTTAGTAGCTGAAGGATCATTTGATTGGCTTCAGGTTGTTTTGCATGCTATCTCCGAGCACAAACGTGTTTCCAACAGACGTTCAGATGAAATTCTCGAGGACATCGAAATTGCTTTGGATTGTAGCAATCGTTTAAGTGCACATGATGTTATCGATATTTCTGAAGAACAATCACCATGCTTAGACAACTTTGCTTCTTCACATGACCAGAATCAGAGTGCTATGTCCCGAAAGGACGGTATTCGATGTAGGCTGGAGGAAGAAAACAAGAGATTAAAAGATGATTTGAAGAATATGGGAGCCAGGCTCGAGTCAGAAACTCGCAAGAGTGAGGCCTTGACTATAAAACTTCATGAATCAGAAGAAAGCATTGGAAGCTTACAAACAGAACTTAAGATGTTAAAAGAATCGAACGAAATGATTGAAGATGAGGTTGAAAATCAGACCGAACTCACCGTTGCCCGAGCTAAACTGAACGAAATCTTCCAGAAATGTTCATCTTTGGAAGTTGAGTTGGAGTACAAAAATAACTGTTGTGAAGAGCTAGAAGCCACATGTCTTGAGCTTCAACTCCAATTAGAGAGGTAAAGTTTTCGTTTCTTAGTTTTACTTCATGTGATTACTAAAGAAACATGTTCATATAGTTCTGATTTCTGAAACATGAAACAAACAGTTTGTCAAAGAAAGAAACACCGAATTACGTCATGAATCGAGATGGCAGGCAGTCTCAAAATGTAAGTCATTCATTCACAAAGTTTCAAATTTTCAAACAGTATTCTACATGCATGAATTACCATGTTACCGCATGACATGAGACAATAAATGCAATTGAAGATGGAAAACAGATATCAAATCCTGATGTTATGTCTGGTTTTTCCGACATACAGGGTTGGGAAATTACAGCAGCTTCTGTCAAGTTAGCAGAGTGCCAAGAAACAATTATGAACATAGGTAAGCAATTAAAGGTGTTGGCTTCATCTCAAGATGCAGCACTCTTTGACAGGGTGTTCTCCAACAATGGTGCCGCCGCTGCCGCCACTGTAATAAATGATAGAAAGGTGAAGAAACGCTTCTCCTTGCGTGATCGAATGCTAGCAGACAATGGGGATAAAGGAGAAGCGACCAGGTCTCCCAACATCCAAGGAACTTTATGTGTCGTTGAAGAAGCAAGTTGCTTACTTCCTCAATCCAATAACTGCAAGAACAGGCAAGCTTCAGATTTGCTGTTACAGACATCAGAAGCAAATCTTGGTTCCAAGAATGAAAGTGGAAACATTGGAGCTATGGCTTTGGCAAGAGTGCCGAGCAAGAAGCAAGGAGTTGGTTTTCTAAGGAGACTGTTATTGATAAGGAAGAAATGTTACAGTAAGAAAACTTGTCACCAAAGAACTGAGGGGTGACCGAAAATGGCTAAGAATGCTGCAGAAAATTCCCTGGTAATAGAGAAGGAACTGAAGGCAATTATACCAGTAGTTTTCAACTTTTCATAGTGTGGAGATTGGATTTTTGTTTTAGTTTCCCCACCTTAATTACTGAGTATGGTGAGGTGAGATCTTGTAGTCTAGTAATCCGTATGCAACCTATGACTCATTCCCCAGCATCAGATCAGACTGTTTTGATTGTTATATTCTGATATATAGAACCATCCGAAATGACATACATACATACATACATACATACATACATACATACATACATACACTTTGTCATAATTTTGCACAACCGGTTGATCGAGTTTACCATTGCCACCAACTTTCCCGTAACATTCCTAACATTGTGCTCTGTTTTTGCTACTCCTGTGAAGTTTTTAACATCCCTACCTTTGGTATCTGAAAATTTTCCAAATGTTTTAATTCATTGGTTAGACGAAATTCAAAATAATTGAAGAGTAAAAAAGATTGATTCAGTGGGGTTTTGATGGCATAATAAAATGTAAGTTTGTACAGAAAAATCTGGATGATTTTGTAGTGTACACCAATCAAGTGAAGTTTGGTCTATTTCTCTAGTGCAGCCTCCTTCATTTCAAGCAAGGCATTTTCAAAGCATTTAGCTAGAAATTCTGGATCAGGGATTATATCTTTAGCTACCAAAATTTGCATTTCAGCCTTGCCTGCATAGCTCAACATGTGCATTGTTATCGCCTGCATTCACAACACCAAAAACTAAATTAAAAAGGTTTAAAATGATTCAAGAGCAGCAGAAATTTCATACTTTTGAAATAAAAAATTGTAAAATGCTACGTGGCAGAATCGTAAAATGTCATGGGTAGACTGATAGTAATATCTCACACAAAATCATTAAGACTTAACGGTTAAAATTGATCAAATAATTTAATCGATTTAAATCATTGGCTCAAAAAATTAATTGATTCAATCTTTTTATTTGAATGTTTAATTAGATGCAAAAAAAATATAAAGACTAAATTATTTTTTTCAAAAATTCAAGGACCTCAAACATTTTTATGCCATTAAAAAAAAACCACCAACAAAGTCCCATTGATATATATATATATATATATATATATATATATATATATAAACACATACATCTAAATCATAACTTCTAACTATTATCCTTAAATTATAAACACATATACCTAAACCCCTAAATCATACACCCTAAATTAATACCCTAAACCTTAAAATACCCTAAAATTAAGGCGCTTGTGGAAACTTTATAATTTAGGGTTCAGAGTTTAGGGTTATTATTTTATACACTGGCGGTGGAAACTAATAGTTTCCATAAACTCCTTAATTTTGGGGTTTATAATTTAGGGATAGTAGTTAGAATTTAGGCTTAGGGTTAAAATTTAAGGTTTAGAGGTTAATGTTTAGTTTTTAGGATACTATGGTGAAGATTTAGGTTTTAATCTATAAACCCTAAATTATGACCTTAAATTGTAAGATTCAACTACTATCCCTAAATTCAAAACTCGTACATCTAAACTCCTAAACCATATACCCTAAGCTAAGTCCATAAATCCTAAAACTAAGGCGCTTGTGAAAACTTTTAATTTCTACCGTCAGTATATATCCGACTAACTTAGCATTTTGATAAAAATTGACTAACATAACATGTAGGGACAGAGTCAAAAAAAAATTATTTAAGACGCATCATATTTTTAATTATATTTAAAGGATGTTAATTATTTTTAAATAAGTAGGATTTATTCATAAAAAAGACTAACATAGCATGCAGGGGCAGTCCATGTCTGGATCTCATATCACGGTACTCCAGCATATCCTTCAGATGTTGTCCAGGGATTGGATTGTGGTCTTCTCCCATATGTTTCGGGAGGCTAACAAACTAGCAGATAGCTTGGCCAAAATGGAGCGTTGTGGTTCTCGGATATTTACTGCTCCTCTTGATTCTATCCTTTCCCTTTTGCATGATGATTTAGGTGTTTCTGAATGCTGGTTAGCATAGTTTTGTTCTTCTTCTTGTTTCTCGGTTGATATTCTACTTATTACCCTAAGTATTTTTTTTTCTCCATGTAAGTTTAGGAGTAGGGCTGTAAACGAACCGAACGTTCAGTTAACTGTTCGGCAGAAAGTTCGTTTATGTTCATTTATTTATTAAACGAACGAACATGAACAAGATTTTTTGTTCGTTTAATTAAACGAACGAACACGAACAAAGGACTTGTTCATTCATTTATGTTTGTTCGTTTATGTTAATTTAAATTTATTCACATATGTCTAGGGGCGTTCATTATTCGATTAAACCGAACTAATAGACCGAACCAAAACAAAATTGGTTAATCTATTAGATAATTTTAAGTTTTGGCTAATGATTAAGAGTTTTTTCAAATTTCAATTATCGATTAATTCAGTTTAAAATCAGTTAATTAACTGAATTAATCGAACAAACCAAAAATATTAAATATTTAACAAATTATATATGTTTGTTTGTGTTCATTTGTGTTCGTTTATGTTCATTTATGTTCGTTTACCATTTAAACGAACGAACATGAACGAACACGAACAAGCTACATTCCTTAATGAACGAACATGAAGAAGAAATTTTGTGTTCGTTTATGTTCGTGTTTGTTTATTTGTTCGATTAAAGTTAAACGAACGAACATGAACACACCCTCGTTCGTGTTTGTTCGGTTCGTTTACAAGCCTATTTAGGAGGATTTCTAATGAGGCTTGCGATAATAAAATTTTATCTTTATTTTATCAGAAAATAATCACTTTTCAAAAGTGGTTTTTCTATTAAAATTCAAGTGTTTTTCATTGATTATTAAGTAGAGAAGTGATATTTTCTCTCTAAACTCAATCAAAATCGGGTTAGAATTTAAAGTTTAGTTTTAGAGTCTAGTAGGTATAGCTTAGAGTTTTATGGTTAAAGATTTAAATTTTAGTTTGTAAAGTAAAATTAAACAGCCTTGTGGAAAAAAAAAATTTCAATGTCCGTATATAAAATAATAACCCTTAAAATTAACATAATTAGAATTTCACCCCATTATTTCATAAAGAGTGAGAAGTTAGTTTTTAAAACTTAAATTACTAATCTGTTATTTTTTTGTTAATTTCTTATATAAGTGGACAAAATTTACCAAAGTTATCCAATTGAACTAACTTTTTTCAAATTTAATAAAATAAAAAGATTTCGGGGTTATAGTGTACCTGTGGTAGGCTGGATCTGTTGACTTTAATGCTGGAGAGAGGGTTGCCTGAAAGCGAAATTTCCTCTAGAGGCCCAACAACGTTTGAGATGGTGAAAGTGGTATTGCACAGCAGTTTGTAATTAAGCATACAAGCATACTGCAACAGGGACATAATGTAACCAAAATTAATAAACCGACTAATATTTGATGCATTGATCGTGTATAATGATTCCGTACCTTCGCTCCTAACAACGACATTACAAGATCTCCGATCCAGTACGATAAAATGGCCTCGAGAGAGTGTTTCTTCTTGTCAACCGTCGCCTTTGCTCGCTTCAAACACTCCAAAGGATCATTGCCACTTTTGTGATAGTAAACCGGAAGTAGAATTACACCAAACTTGTTGCCCCACCGTGCGTCTGATTTGTTCTTTATCAACTCTGATAGTTCCTTTGACAAATTACCAGAAACCAAATGAATTTCCAACATGGGAAGGGAATCGGCAAATCCGAAACTATACCTGCAACCCTGGCTGTGCTCTTATGTTAACCATGGCTACCCCTGTCATACGAAGCCCGTCACGCAAAGCTAACAACAGACATTGAACCCCAATCAGTTTTGAGTACTGCGCATATATACTATGTTATTCGAATTCTTCATTTAATCTCGAGTTCGAATGTCTAAATATTCGAGGAAAAAACAAGTTTACCGTTTGGCGTTCGATGGTCTAAGTATCTCGAGAGGCCAGATGAAACCACACCCAGTAGGACATCATTAATGGTCTGCAGCATGTATATAAATAGTTGCAAAAGATGAGGAAAGGAGTATATTATGGGAGATGACAAGGTTAGTAAAAAAAAGTATATTGCTTATATGATTATTGAATTGTTAAATTACATAATACTACTAGGAGATAGCAAATTCAAAACCATCTTAAATGCTAATAATTAAGAGGGTCAAATCCAAACCTACATTTAAATGTTCATTAATTCATAGATGTTAAAAAAATACGTCAAATTGAGAAGGTCGGGGCTGGAGTGATTTGATTGGAACCATACTCTTTTTTTGGGACCATACTTTAGATTGAGATTCCATTGGAGCTTTTGATGTTTACTTGTTTGGGGACTAATTTAGAATTTAGTCTAAAGCTTGAGGGTATCTTTTGCAATTAGAAGAGAGTAAATATATATTTGGACTTAAATTTGGTTCCAAGGTTCAATTTAATACATAAACTTTATTTTGTACTATTATGTATCTGAATCTGATTTCAAGATTTAATTTGGTATATTTGGTCCACTATGAATTTGGTTGTTTGGGTTTAAATTGACATTTGAACTTAGTTTTCTGTTCAAATTAGTACTTAGTATTTTTAACCAACTTGAATTAATAAAATTAAGTTCAAATATTTAATTGGACGAGGAAATAATTAGGTATCAAATTGAATAGTTAAACCAAATCCAGTTACCAAAATATATATTAACTTTAGGGGTAAGTAATTCGACTCCAAAAATCGAATATGTTAACTAGACTCGACTTGACTTAACTCAAATTCTAATTTTATAAACTCAACTCAAAAAAAATTAAATAAAATTTTAGATATAAAATAGGAATTCGAATAACTTGTTTAACTCAAAAATTTTAGTAATTAGTGGATTAGTTTTCAAGTTCGAGACAAGTCCCCCAACTTTGTTTTATATATATATATCAGATATTTAAAAAATATTAAGAAATATATATATATATCGTATATGATTATAGAAAGCCGTTTAAATTGGAATGAATTACTACTGTAACATTATAAATATCTACATTTAAATTTGAACAAAAACTCGAACAACTTAACTCGAATTTCATAAACTCAACTACAAAAAATTAAAATAAAATTTGAGTTATAAAAAAAGACATATAAACTGACTAATTCAAAAAAAAATACTCGACTCGATGTTACACTCAATCCTTATTAACCCAAACTTTTTCAGTGAGCAAATGACAAGTCTACCCCAATGTCCCAGGAAAAACAACATATTTGTATTAGAGTAATCCAGATGTACCAAGGCTGTTAAAGTTAGGTAGTCAGTTATATTTTTAGTTCTTTATTCTTTATTACTATATAAACCCTTGTATTAAACGTTTCTAATAATAAATTCTTTTTATTTTCTTCCTTTACTTTTCATTCAAGTTCCAATTACTAATATCAAAAAACGACATCATTCTATATTCTTGAGTCATTAGTTCAATATGATATCAGATGGTGAGGGAAATTCTTCTGCCACTCTCGATGGTTCTAGAGTTTTCAAGAACGATAATCCCATTGATCCGTTCTACATTCATCCTGACGAAAATCCAGCTTTGGTTCTGATGTCCTCCTTATTTACTAGATCTAATTACCATGCTTGGTCGAGATCGATACGAATGTCGCTTATTTCAAAGAACAAATTAGGGTTTGTTGACGGGTCGGTTGCTCAACCCAGAAAGGATGCTCCTCAGTTCGATGCATGGACAAAGTTCAACAGTTTGGTTTTGTCCTAGATTCAGCGAGTTCTCAGTCCTGATATTGCTCGAAGCGTGATTTGGATTGACAGTGCTTCTGAACTATGGTCAGATCTTTTCGATTGCTTTAGCCAAGGTGATGTGATTCGAATTTTTAATTTACTTCAAGACTTTTATTCTCTTAAACAAGGTAATCTCCCAGTTACCACTTTTCATACTCAATTGAAGACTATATGGGATGACAAGTCTACCCCAATGTCCCAAGAAAAACAACAGATTTGTATTAGAGTAGTCTAGATGTACTAAGGCTGTTAAAGTTAGTTAGTCAGTTATATTTTTAGTTATTGATTCTTTATTACTATATAAACCCTTGTATTAAACGTTTCTAATTATAAGTTCCTTTTATTTTCTTCCTTTACTTATCATTCAAGTTCCAATTACCAATATCAAGAAACGACGTCATTCTATATTCTTGAGTCATTAGTTTAATATGATATCAGATGGTGAGGGAAATTCTTTTGTCGCTCTCGATGGTTTTAGGGTTTTCAAGAACGATGAGCCCATTGATTCGGCGAAAATCCAGCTTTGGTTCTGACGTCCTCCTTATTTACTGGATCTAATTACCTGTAACACCCGTGTTTTGGGGTTAGGAGTTAATCGGGTTAGTGGTTCGAGTCGGTAAAATTAAATTAAAACATTTTGGTCATGACATGAGTTAATTGAAATTAAATAAAAAAGGGGGAGGGACCAAAGAGGTAATTTGACCCTAAAGAATTTTAAAAGCAAGACCACTTTTAAGAAAAGTTGTCATCTTCTTTATCCCCACTCCTTTTCCCACGTTGAAAACCCCACACCCCTCTTTCAAACTCTCCTAAACTCAAAATCACTATTCCATTGAACCTCATCTTCATTTCAAGACCATTCTGAGAGGTAAGGGCATTTTCTAATTCTCCTTTTCATCCTCTATCTCCCCATAGTCATAGATTTTAAAACTATGAACTTTTGAAATGTTAGGGTTTGGTTAAAGCTTGAGTTTTTATGATGATTTTCATTTTGTTTTGAAATATGGAGTTGGGTTTTTGTTTATTCACATTAAAATGTATATTATATGTCAAAATGGTTGGGTTTTGTTGAAAACCCGAAATGGGTTCTTGAAGCAATTTTTGAGATGTCAAAAACTTAATTTTTGGAGGGTTTTAGGTTGAAATTAAAGGGCTGGTGGTTTGCATATGTTAGGAAGATGTTTTGGGACCTTTTGGGGGTCTTTTGAATGATTGAAAATGGAAATTTCAGCTAGGGTTTGAGGGAGCACGAAAATTGATATGTTTGGGGATTAATTTGGTTGGAAAATTAGTTGAAGTTAGTTTGAGCTCAAGGTTTGAGTGTTGATTGAATGTTAGCATTGATTGGGAATAATGGTTGTGTTTTTGGTTGGCTAGAAGCAAGAGGAGACGTCGAAGGAACATTGGGATCGAATCCGGGCTTGTAGGAGACTTGTTTGGTTGCTAAGGAAGGGCGGCGAGTGGTTTTAATCATGTTTTAAAGTTTGGTTCGAGTGTGTGTAGTGTGTGAGTGAAATGTGCTTGGTAGGCCATTTCTATATAATTCAAGTAGTTAATTTAGCTATTGATTTCCATTAAATGCTATGTGTATTGCCTATTTATGCTCTTGTGATATGTAGTTAATTTGTACATGTATGCCATGTTATGTATATGTGATGAGCATGAGATGTGGTTGATGGATATGTGGTGTGGTAAATGTAAATTGGCACTAATTAACTTACCGGGTGTAAATGATCGATCATTAGGATTAGTGTGCACACAAATTGAGTCAAAACGTACGTGACCTTGATGGCGTTAAGTCATCAAGGAGAAGTACGGTGATGTAATATTCCACCGGAAGCTATTATATATTTTACGGGATGATGAGTGGAATCTCATCCGTAGGGCATGGGGCGATGAGTGAAATCTCGCCTATGCACGGTCCGGTGATGAGTGAAATCCCACCGAGGTAAAGTGGTTATTGAGATTTAAATCCGTACATCCGGGTAACTAATAGTGGCCAATTAAACTTGTTCATATGATTGTGACTTATGATGTTAATATATGATGTTGATTTTGATGTTTAAGCTTGATATGATGTGAGATGCCATACATGACTCTTGAAAGACTAGCTAGGTCTACTTGTGAATTTATCTATGCATGTTAGATATGAGATTTAGGGAATACATGCTTGGACCCTGCATTGTTGATGTTTTCGGTTTTAGAGCATCCTCACTAAGCTTATAGCTTATGCTCTCATTTTCAACAATGCAGATCATTAGCGTGGTGTTGGCTCGGAGCAAGGCAAGAAGGGTTTTCCAAGTTGTTGCTCAAGTACGATTATTAATTATGTAGTAGTTAGGCAATGTGGCAAAAGGGTGTGTTTGTATGACTCACTTGTGATTTGGATGTTTGTGGTTTGTCTTGGTTTGTAAGCATGATATATCTTGACAATTGCTCTTTTGATGTATGCCTTTTGATGTTTAAGTTTGCTTCATGACATGTAAGCCCTTATGGGTCAAATGGTGCTTTTGTCTATCAATGTTTTCAAGCATGACTTGTGTGAAAGACTAATGTAAATTTGTCATGTGCGTATGATTGTTAAATTCTATGTCTTGTATGTGTTCGAGCATGTTAAACATAGGATGCATGCCTCTAGACTTTGTTTGATGGTGTTGTGTGCCTTTAGGGGTCCTATCGGACCTTTTTACTTGTTAAAAGTTGCTTAAGTCTGAATTTCAAAGGTTGCAGACAGCCCGCGTTTCGAAACGGGCTGGGTCGTTTCGGAACGGGTAAGGCATCAGGGACCCCGTATCGGAACGTGTTTCGATACGGTATGGCCTTTGAAACCCCTATTCCGAAACGCGTTTCGGAACGTTTTGGCTACTGGAATTTTGAGAAATTCACGAGATGAAGGTGTATCGAAACGGGTATAAGGGTTTCGAAACGGTCAAAATCTCGTTGATCACGAGAAGTTGACCGTCGTGGGCGTTTCGGAACGGTTGACCACCGTTTCGATACGGCCCCTTGTATAGGCTCTGGGGCAGTTGACTTGGTCAAGGCGTTTCGATACGCCTCAAGGGTGTTTCGAAATGGCATGTTTAAAAGATAAAAGTGGGGCTGTTTAAATGCTGTTTTGGGTTCGAATGGTTGTCTCATGTATCTTATTCCGCTGTTTGATCATATAGGACTTAAATGGACTTTTAGAAAAGAATAAGTTAAAGAAAAAAATAGGGTTGCTAACCGAGGGGGAACCTTAACGGGTTTCGCTTCGGTTTTCCCTGTGTGGCCTACTCGGACCGGTCATCCGATCAGACCGGGACGACGGGGTTACATTACCAATGTTGGTCGAGATCGATACGAATGTCACTTATTTCAAAGAATAAACTAGGGTTTGTTGATGGGTCGAATGCTCAACCCAGAAAGGATGCTCCTCGGTTCGATGCATGGTCAAAGTGCAACAATTTGGTTTTGTCCTGGATTCAGTGAGCTCTCAGTCCTGATATTGCTCAAAGCGTGATTTGGATCGACAATGCTTTTGAACAATGGTCAGATCTTTTCGATTGCTTTAGCCAAGGTGATTTGATTCAAATTTTTGATTTACTTCAAGACTTTTATTCTCTTCAACAAGGTAATCTCTCAGTTACCACTTTTCATACTTAATTGAAGACTATTTGGGATGAAATTTATAATTTACGTCCATTACCTTTATGTGATTGTTCGGCTCTTAAGCATAGAAGATATGATTTTTTGCTTAGGTTTTTACGAGGGTTAAATGAGAATTTTTCAGTTATAAAATTTCAAATCTTGATGATGAAACCTTTGTCTAAGATAAATGAGGCTTCTCTATGATAATTCAACACGGGCGAACTCTCAATTCTGTTGTATCTGTTGAATCGAACATCTAGATGGTTGATATGTATAGTAGCAAGAATTTAGAACAGTATAGTGGTGCTAAACAAGAAAGTAAATCTGTTAGTTCAAAAAGATTCTTTCTTGGAAATAAGAAACCCCTCTGCACTTATTGTGGCTTATATGTGCATAACATCGATAAATGCTATAAAAAGCATGGTTATCCTCCTAGTTATAAGGGTAGGAATTTTAGTAATAGAACTAATCAAGTTGGGTCTAGTAATGAGATGTTGATGCTAATAGTGGTGCTATGCATAAAGATTAGAGTTGTTCTGTTCAGTTTACTAAAGAACAATATAAGAGTCTTCTGAATCTGTTGAATGAGAATGGTAGGCTTGGTAATTCTGCTGCTCAGAGTTCCAAGGATTCTAAAGTGAATATGCTCTTGTCTAATCTTGATGTTGTTCCACAAGGAAGTGCAGGTAATCCTGAATCTGTTAAATTTGTTATTTCTTGTTCTTCCTCTAGAGATATTTTAACTCCATAGATTCTAGATTCAGGGGCTACTAATCATATCGTTAATTCTTTAAGTTTTTTAAAGAATATCATGTTGTGACTGAAAAATTTGTGAAATTACCTAATAATGCTTTAGTTACTGATGCTCATATAGGAACAGTTCAAACAAATAAATTTTTAGTTTTACACAATGTGTTTCACATACCTATTTTTGGTTTTAATATGATCTTAGTATCTTAATTAACAAAAAATTCTAATATTTCTCTTATTTTTAATACCGGTTTTTGTTTCATATAGGATGTTGTCAACTAGAAGATGATTGGTTTAGCTATAGAATCTGATGGCTTATACAGTTTTGATGTGCATAATTCTGGTTCTATCTCTACTGTTTGTTCTTTTGTTTCTTCTGATAAATGGCATGCTAGACTAGAATATCCCTCTCAATGAAGGATGAAATTTTTATTTTCTCATTTGCATATTGATATTCCTACTGGTTTGTTAAGTGACTGCGATGTTTGTCATTTAGCAAAACAAAAAAAATTGATTTTTTCTTTAAGTATTCTGTCAGTATGGATATTTTTGATCTTGTTCATATGAACTTATGAGGACATTTTCCCATTAAAAGTATACATAGTTATTCATATTTCTTGACTGTTGTGGATGACAAAAGTTGGTACACTGGGTCTATCTTATGCAATATAGATCAGAAGTCATCCAACTTATAGTTGATTTTTATAAAATGGTTAATACTCAGTTTTCTAAGGTTGTGAAATGCATAAGAACTGATAATGCTAAAGAATTTGATATATTAGATTTTTTTAAATCTAAAGAAATTATTCATCAAAATTCTTGCAATTATACTTCACAACAAAACAATGTAGTTGAGAGAAAATATCAATACATCCTTATGGTTGCCCGGGCTTTAAGAATTCATGTTTTTTTACCCTTAGAATTTTAACTTGATTATGTCATACATTCTGTGTATCTTATCAATTTGACTCCTACTCCTGTTCTGCAAAATAAGACACCTTTTGAGGAATTATATCATTCTAAACCTCAGTTTGAAAATCTTAGGATTTTTTGTTATCTTGCTTATGCTATTGTTCTTCCTAAAGCCAAGACAAAAATACATTCTAGGGCTGAGAAATGCTTATTTCTTGAATTTCTTAAAAATGTTAAGGGTTTAGGCTTTATAACCTTGTCACTATGACTGTTTTTATATCAAAAGATGTTATTTTTGTTGAGGACAATTTTTTTAGATCTACTTCTAATAATAATATAAGTGACATTGTTTCACCTACATATGATAATAATCTTTTTCAAAATTTTCAGGCTCATGATAAACCTCTATCAAATGATATTGTTTTCAAGATTTTCATAATCTTGTTCTACTGATACTCCTAATGACATATTCACTGATCTTAACAATATGTCTAATGATACTGAAAGTTTGAATTTACATTCTGATATACCTAATGATGTATTCTTTTTGCCTTCTTCTCATTTACCAATTGAAAAATCAGTCTTCCAGGACTTTTAAATTACCCAGAAGTATACTGATTACCATGTTTTTTTTACCTGGTGAAAAACAACGCTCTAAGTCTACATCACATTCCATTCTCAGGTATTATCTTACCAACATCTTTCTGATGTTAATTTTGGTTACATTAATAATGTTATTGCTTTAAAAAAAACCTAAATTTTTTAAAGAAGCTCTTTTGCATGATGAATGGAAAACATCCATGGCTGAAGAAATATTAGCATTAGAGAATAATAATACTTGAAGCCTTGTTAGCCTTCCTTCAGGAAAACAAACCATATGATGCAAGTGGGTTTTTAAGATTAAACTGAAATCTAATGGTAGTTTAGAAAGGTATCAAGCTCGTTTAGTTGCTAAAGAATACACCCAGCAAAATAGAATTGGCTTTTTTAACACTTCCAGTCATGTTGCTAAACTTACAACTGTTCGAACTTTGATTGCTATTGCTGCCTCTAAAAACTGGCATTTAGAGCAACTTGATATAAATAATGCTTTTTTACATGGTTTTTTCAAGAAAAAGTCTATATGGCTTCTCCTCCTGATTTTGCTCCTTCAGATCTTAAATTAGTTTACAAATTAAATAAAAGTCTCTATGATCTAAAACAGGCTAGCAGACAGTGAAATGAAAGATTGATCACTGTTTTACTTAATCAAGGTTTTAAGCAATCTACTGTTGATTCTTCTTTGTTTACTAAGGGTGCTAATTCCTCTTTTATTGCTTTGGTCGTATATGTTAATGATATTGTTCTTGCTAGCTTTAATATGACTGAGATCAATAAAATCAAATCTTTCTTACATACTACTTTTAAAATAAAAACTTAGGAGATTTAAAACATTTCTTAGAGTTTGAAGTTGCAAGGTCCTCCAAAAGAATTAATCTTTGTCAAAGGAAATACACTCTTGAATTACTCGAAGAGATTGACTTTCTTAATTCTAAACCTGTTTCGACTCCCATGATTTCTAAAACTAAAATTTCAAAGTTGACTGGAACACCTTTAGTAGGCATTACTGAATATCGGAGAATCATAGGTAAGTTTTTTTATCTAACTAATACCATATCAGACATTGCTTATGATGTCCAGCAACTATCTCAATATATTTCTGCTCATTCTGATATACATCTCTCTGCTATACATAGAGTTCTTAGGTATTTGAAAGGCACTATTGGTCAATGTTTGTTTTTTTCCTACTCAAAGTCCAGTTGAAATTAATGCATTTTCTTATTCAAATTAGGCTTCTTACTCAAACTCAAAAAAATTCACTACTGATTTTTGTGTCTTTCTAAGAACTGTATTAATATTCTGGAAGTCTAAAAAGTAACAGACCATTTCCCGATCATCTAGTGAAGTTGAATATCGTGCTTTAGCCCCTGTAACTTGTGAAATACGGTGGATTACCTATTTACTTTCTAATCTTCAGTTTAGCTTAACTCCTGCAAATATATTTTGTGATAATTTGTCTGCAATAAAGATTGCAGAAAATCCAATTTAGCATGAGCAAACTAATCATATAGAGATTGATTACCATTTTATTCGCGATAAGTTGCATCAAGGGCTTGTCAAGCTGCTATAGTCTCTACTAACAATCAACTTGCTGATTGTTTAACCAAGCCCTTACATACTACATAGTTGTGGAGTCTTATTTTCAAGTTGGACATACATAATATATATGCTCCAACTTGAGGGGCTATTAGAGTAATCCAGATTTATTAAGGTCGTTAAAGTTAGTTAGTTATATTTTTAGTTCTTGATTCTTTATTATTATATAAACCCTTGTATTAAATATTTCTGATAATAAATTCCTTTTATTTTCTTCTTTTACTTTTCATTCAAGTTTTAATTACCAATATCAAGAAACGATATCGTTTTATATTATTGAGTCATTAGTTTAATAATTTGAGATTACCCAACTGCCAAATGTGCAAAAGATCCAAAAACATTCCAAAATGTTGGGAACCATGAATATGACAATCCAATTCTAATAATCCCAGGATTTATGGTAAAACAGGAGTAATACTTTTTGTCACTTACAGTGTTGGGAACTGCCCTTTTGACCACCTTCATGTCGTCAAGCAAAAACTTAGCAGTAACCAGTTTCCTAGGCCAGAGTTCCACCCCGTCACCGCCGGTAATCACCGTCTTCTCGTCGGAGACCAAAAAACTCCTCAGCACAAACTCCACTGAAAACGCCAGAGTGTAAAGAACCATCTTCAATGCCCACCACAAGACACCAAACAACCAAAACCAATCCCTTCCTTTCCCGCCCTTAATTTCCGGTCTCTTGTCGGGAACCAACCTAGGAAGCGCGTCAGCATCGTCCGTCCTCCGACAACTGCCCATCAACATGGACATCAGAGAGATCCCATCGCCTAAAGCATGATGAATCCGGAAAACAGCGCACTTATGCGCCATCAATATATGTAATTCCCACAAGGGCTTGTCCATACTCAAAGGACAACTCACTGATAAATCCGCTACGTACTGATTCGCCGCCGCTTCATCGTCTTCTTCGGTGGTGGACCCTTGGGGTTCGTCGACGAGATTCCCGGATTTATCGAGCCGGTTGTTGATGACAATCACGTGCCGGTCGATGTCTATCTGGGTTCTTCTCCAGTGCTCGAAGCCGTTCTTGTCGCGAACTAAAAGGCTGCAAAATCTGGGATGTTGGACTATCAACGAAGACCTAATAGTCGATTTTATAGCATCTATGTCGCCGGGTTTTTTACCGCGGAGGATACAGTGGATGACGACGTTAGTTTGCGGCTGGAGAAAAAGGCGGCCGGCCGGAGTCAACGGTTCGTCGGAGGTAGTTTCCGGGCAAGCCATGATGGTAAAGAACAAGGGTAATTAGATTCCTCCAAAAATCAATTAGACTTCAGTTGTGTCCGGTCAGTATCTTTTTTTTATAATAAACGGTACTTTCATGACTGAGGCTGGAAAAAAGAAAACAAAGTAATAAAAGTCGGACCAAAATCACCTTAAAACTGTAGCCAGCAATGTCCTTTGTACTGCACGACATGCTGTGAGAATCTTTTTAAGGAAACTGTAAACTGATTCTTCAACCACCGACTTTATTATTTTTAAAAGGCTTAATACATTTTTTTTCCTTAAATTTTAATTATTTTTTTAACTTGTCTCTTAAACTATGTTTTACTCACTTTTGTATAATAATTTTTCTGTTTTTTATATTGTCCCATACAGTTAAAAAATTAATCTTAACCAATCAGAAAAGCGCAATGACATTTTTCTTATTTATTTTTAAATTTTAAAATAAAATAAATATATTAAATCATTACCCAAATATCCACATCTTCTTCCCAAACTCTATTTCTCATTTCATTCATCTCTAACCCCAATTTTCAGATTTTAACCCCCAACTTTGGGAATGTTTCTCGGGAATCATCTGAACCTAAAGCTAAAGATGGGGTCTTCAGTCTGGATCATTCTTTTATGGGTGTTGTTCGAGTTGGGTTTTATGTTAGTGATGTTAGCGGTGTGTTGGGGTTATGCAGGGAAGGGATCATGGAAAGGTAAAAGTATGAAAAACAGAAGAAGAGCTTATATAGGGTTCTTAAAAACAAATGGTCGTGATAGGCAAAGTCGCAAGTCCGATGTATCTTTGTAACATCATAAGTTGCTTCTAGAGATGAAAAATACACATTTCGATAGTGAGTGGAGCCAGAGCTCGAGCATGTTGTAGAGTTCCAAGGCAAATATGACAAAGTGAATGCCATTGACATAGTTGGAGATTAGAAAATACTTTGTAACAGGCAGATGAGATCATCGGTCGACACGTGTTTTCATTGCATATACTTCGGTTCCGAAGCTCCCATAGAGGAAGACGTGTTTAGACATGCTATATATTGTTCAAATTTTGGTTTCTGGAATTGTAAAATAATACTCTTGAGTTTTATCTCTTTTGCATGTTAAATTGGAACACCTACAATAATAAGTATTGAACAAAATTGAAAATAATAAATTTTAAGAGTGCGCCTATAGTTACAAATATTTAAAATAAATTAAATTTTAAGAATAAGCATCTAATAATAAATGTTGGGAAAATTGAGCCTATAAAAATAATTATTGAAAAAAACTGGCACCCAATAAAAAATATTGAATAAATGAATTTTAAGAGTATGCTCGAATAACAGTTATAAAAATTTTAAGAGTATCCCCTAATAACAAATATTTGAAAAAAATTGAGTTTCTAATGAAAATTATTAAAAATTTTGAACCTCACATAACAAGTATTAAGAAAATAGACCACAAATAACAGGTATTGAACAATTTAGACTCATAATAATAAATATTGAAAATAATAAATTTTAAGAGCATTTCTCTAATAAAAAATATTAAAAAAATTAAATTTTAAAAGTAGGTCCTAATAACATATATCAGGAAAATGAGCTTCTAATAACAAATGTTGAAAAAATAGACCTCTAATAATAAATATTAAAAAATAAATTTTAAGAGTAGATCCCTAATAATAAATATTGAGAAAAAATATTAAGTCTTTAATAACAAGTATGAAAAAAAAAACCACAAATAATAAATATCGTAAAAATAAACCCTTAATAATAAATATTAAAAGGAATTAAATTATCATTAAAATTTCAATATATTGAGACTCATTAATGAAGCCTGTTTATTTTTGAGTCACGTCTTTCTGCTTTTGGTTGTGTTGTTGGTCTTTTGAGTCTGTTTAATTTTTTTGTCTGTTTTTTTCTGTTGATTTGTGCTGTCTGTATGCGTAGCGTGGTGTTGTCTTGTATCTTTCTTTGTTTTTAATGAAGCCTGCTAGTACCATTCCTTAATTTCTTATTATAGCAGCTAGGACGAGTGCCTTTCATCGTGTCATTTATGACAAATTTGATATTGAAATAAAATTCAAACGAAATAATTTAATTTAATTTAATTTAATTTTAAATATTGTAAAAGAAATTAAAAAAAGTGATTTTGCAAATCAATCATTCATCCGGCCATTGACAGCTATGTTCAGATGTTATATAGTTTTGGTCAAACATAATGAGAGACATTTGACGGGGTTAAGTTCAGCCCCTCCTCACCAAACAATTGGGTACAACAAATTGACCGCTAGGAATGTAAAAAGTTAATCAGACTCAAATTTATTTGAGTTAAAATTTGATTTAACCCAAAAATTTTATGACCTGAACCTGATTTGTAATCGACTGTTATTCACCCGAACCCGAGTTGGACTTGTTACTGTAGTAATCGAACTCGACCTGCACCTGATCGAGAATGACCCGAACCCGAATTGAATATGTTATTGTGGACCCGAAACCCGACCTACACCCGACTGAAACGAACCCGAACTCGAGACGGACCTGGTAGATAACCGATATTACCCGACTGAATCGACCCGAGTTCCGATTTTACCCGACTTATTTTGGACCCGGCCTGTTTTGAATCAGACCTATTAATTGACCCGACTTGTTTTGAACCCGACATGTTATTGACCTGAACTGATATTGACATGACTTGATATTTACCTGACATATAATTGAGGAAGTCTATAATTTGATGAATTTATTATATTATAATATGATAAAGTGATTTTCACCACTTAAATTATTAATTTGTATATTTAAAATATTTTGTTAAATAACTTAATTATTGACTATTAATTTATATATATATATATATATATATATATATATATATATATATATATATATATATATATATAATCAATTTCAAGTAAATGAGTGGGAGGGAGAATTTAAAGTGAATGGGTGGAAGGGAAGGAAACATTTTTTTTCAATTCCCCCGCCGTCTTTATATATATATATATATATATATATATAACTAATTATGTTTATTTTAATTTAAATGAATGAGTGGGAGTGAGGGAAAGTACCTGCCTAGATTTTTAAGTTGGGGTAATTATTTTTTAGCCCCTCCAAACTTTAGATATTTTATTTAAGCCTTCAATGTTTGTTTTTATGTTTCAGTTTAATTCAATTGACTCTCAATTTAGGTTAATTTAATTGAGATTCAATATTTAATGTTAAAGTTATTTTTAATTATTTATGTAATTTATACTTCTAAGTTTTAATTTAGATCAATTAGATGTTTTTTAACAGAAATTGACTTCTATTTATTTTAAATTTTTGTAATCTAATCCAATATTTAATATGATGATATTTTTCGTCATTCTAGTCCCTAAAAATTTATTTTTAGCCGAAATTGACCCATATATATATACTAAAACTTACATACATACATATATATATCATAATATGATATATTATATATATACATGTTATACATATTAAAACTTACATACATACATATATATAACATATGTATATGTATATGTATATGTATATATATGTATATGTATATATATATATATGTATACATATATATACTAAAACTTACATATATACATATACATACTAAAATTGACCTATATCTATTTCATATATACGTATACATATTAAAATTGACCTATATTTATTTTATACATACATACATACATAGATACATTTAATTAATTACAACAATACATATTATATATATACATATACATACTAAAAGTCTAAAAATTACCTGTATATATATACATATACATATTAAAACTTACCTATATATATATATATACATACACATATATACATATATATATATATATATATATATCTACATACATACATACATACATACATATATTTAAGGCTAAAGGGATACTTTTGCCCTCGAGTTCGACCCAAAAATGTAATTTCGCACCTCGTCGAAATGTGCACTCAATGTGGCCCTACAGTCCATGAAATCGATCAGATTGACCCTTTGACCGACGTTGACCGTTACGGTGATAACGTGACAGTCCATGATGCTGACGTAGTGGTCAACGGTGCTGATGTGGCAGTACATGTGGGATGATGACGTGGCAGGAGGGGTTGAATTGATTATTTTAACCGAATTCGAGGGCATAATTTGTGATTGAAACATATTATTATTTTTTTTTCAATTACCCGCCACCTTTTTTTGAATTATATATATATAAGATAAGATCCGTTTACACAGTGTAAAACTCTTTAACTTTTACATCTCTTTTGGACCGTTGGATGAGTGAAACAGATAGATGAGATTAACAGTAAATATGTGAAGATTATCACTTGGGAAAAAATAGTAAGGAGTTAATCTAAGCCATCCATTTTTTCCATCTAACGATCTAGAAAAGGTGTAAAACTTAAAGAGTTTTACATTGTGTAAGTTGATTTTAATTTAAATGAATGGGTGGGAGGGAGGGAAAGTACCCGCCTAAATTTTTAGGTTGGGATAATTATTTTTTAGCCCCTCCAAATTTTAGATATTTTTTATTTAAGTCCTTAATGTTTACTTTTAGGTTTTAGTTTAATTCAATTGAGTCCCAATTTATGTTAATTTAATTGAGATTTGACATTTAATGTTATAGTTATTTTTAATTATGTATGTAATTTATGCTTCTAGGTTTTAACTTAGATCAATTAGATGTTTTTGAATAGAAATTGACCCCCATTTATTTTAAATTTTTATAATCTAATCCAATATTTTTAATATGATGATATTTTTCATCATTCTAATCCCTAAAAAATTATTCTTAGCCAAAATTGACACGCACACACGCTCACACTAAAACCGACCTGAAACGCACCCGACCTGAAATGAACCGACCTGGAGTTTACCCGAGCCCGAATTAACCTGTCAATTATCTGATTCGGACCCAAACCGTCTTGACCCGACCTGAAAGTGAACCTGACCTGAAACTAACTCGCACCCGACCCGAATCGAGTCAAAACATCAAATCGACCTGAAATGACTTGTATCTAATTTGACCCGACCTAAAACTCATCCGATTAAATGTTTTTACATCCTTACCGCTACATATATTGGACTTGGGGAAGGCTCCGCCATCAATAGCGGAAAGTGGACACAAAATTCTCCCAACATGAAGACACGACTTTTGCCGGCTCCCCATGTGCCGGTGTCGTAACGACATTTAAGACTGTTGGGTGAAACCGCCGTATAAATGGAAAAGAAAAACACAGCATGTTGTGATTTGAAAGTGACAATTATGGAAAGATCCACTGCTTCATTTATTACATAATCACGGGCCAATTTTCTCGTATCAAAATCCATCCCTTTTTAAATTAAATCCTACATGCTTTAATCATGGGACGCCCAATGGGATTTAGTGGGTTAAGAACAGTAGACTTATATATTTGTATCTATTTAGATAAATCCTACGTTAAACCGAAGATGGTGGCATATTTTGAAGGTTTGAACGAGCAATGAATTTTGAAGCACGATCTCGCTCGATTCGTAATTTTTATTGGTGATTCTCCAAAAGAATTTAAATTTTATATTGGTGACTACAATTTTATGATCTACGACGAAAAGAATGCAAACTAATGTTTGATTGCAAAAATTTTGGCTTGAATGCACCCCTTAAATCTTGATTCGCGTCCACTCAATCAAAGGTCACGTTTTTTCATTTTTTTATTTTCAAAAGAAAATTTCTTTATTTCTTAGCTTATATTTGAACATTGATATTTATTCGCGATTATTATAATTATGAGATTTGGTATTTTTAATTGTGATTTGAGTTTTACATGTGTTTAAATGGCTTGGAAAGAGACGTGATATAAAGGGATTATGAGAAGCTATCTCGGTTATTTGCCATGTCTCCATTGTTCTCGAGAGAAAAATCAATATCGGTAAATTTTGGTTTTATTTTATCCTTTATATTATTATTTTAATGTGCGATAAATCATGGTGAATTTCAATCTATAAAAAGATTGTTATGAAGTCTATAATATTTCTTCTTCGTCGAAAAACTCGACCATAGACTTCTTCCAATTTCAAGTTACGAAAATTCGTCTTGATCCAAAAAGTTTTATGGGAGGCATTCCCTGAAGTGAATGCAAGCATGATATTTATTCCATGCGATTATTGAATCTGTTTCATTCTCTGAAGAGAATGCAAACATGATAAATCACTATTTAATTGGTAACAGAACTTCGATATAATTCAAGTATATTGGCTGGATATCCCGTTATGCGAGGCTTTTGGTCTCAAAAGAGATTTTTAAAATACCTTGTGGACTGGTTTAATAATGCCGCGTACAAGGATTAAATCTTTGTTCTCTGTGAGAATGATATGTAAAAAAAGGTTTCAAAGGCCCACTGGCTCTACTCCATTCCCTGAAGTGAATGTGAGATTATATTATGGAAAGAATAAAAGCCACGTTAGAAGTTTGTGGTGGTGATTGAAACCATGAATATAGACATGAAAAATATGGTCATTTTAAGGATATTTCTACCCACCAGTAGTGAGGTCATAAGGATGACAAGAGTGATAAAGATCATTCTAATGAAGTAAAATATTTTTTATTACCAATGTGATATTATAAACCATTGGTCTCGTACTTGTCGTGCGTTGAAAAATCAACAATCATTGAATGATAAAGAGAAGAAAATAGAAGCAAATTTGTTTGCAAAAAATGACGAAGATGATATTGGTTTAACTTTATTTGGGCATTGTTGGTCCAACTCATTTGGATGTTGTTGATTTTCTTATAACCCTCGAAGGGAATAAATCATATTCTAATTATTATCATAACTTTGAAGAGAATTATTTATCTTTTTATTTATTTTGTTTTATGTTTATTTACTTTACACACATTAATTATTTACATTTTATATTTATATTTATATATTATGATATTTATTTATTTTGTTTAACATTATTACTTGTCAAATACAATCTATGGCGACGATTTATGCTTAACATAAGCATAAGATATATTTTTCCATTTAAATGTAAGGGAATAATGTGGGTATTATATCTCAAAGTACTGAAAATATTGATGCTCTAGAAGAGCAATAAATTCTAGAGAGAAAACACATTATGAAAAGTGCAGAATTGCGAATATTACAATAATTACCGCTAATGGTAATAATATCGTCACCACTAGAAGTGGAAATTTTAAGAGAGCTATATAATTTTGCAAAATATCTCTTTGGGGACTATAGATAACATATGTTATCAATTGGCATTTGAAATAAGCCAATGTAAATATAAGTTTTGGTAGCCAAAAGGTCAGTTGAAAGCTCTAGAAGAGCTATATATTGCCACCAAAAGATAATTTTCATTAAAAGCTCTGAAAGAGCTAATGATATTCCTATTCAAAGGAACAATTTTGATGGTCGTACTTGACATGTATGAGTGAGATTGAATCACATGTTATGGTAAACCAGAAGTTTACGAAATTTAGAAATGTATATACACACTTGTATATAGTTGGTATGTAACACCCGTATTTTGGGGTTAGGAGTTAGCCGGGTTTATAGTTCGAGTCAATAAAATCTAATTAAAACAATTCAACCTAAAAGGTGGTGTAATTGAGCTTTAATAAAAAGGGAGGGACCTATATTGCAATTTTACCAAAAACTTTTAAAAGCAAGACAACTTTATAGAGAAAGTTGTCTTCTCTTTCCCCATCCCCCTTTTCTAACGTCAAATAGCCCTCTCCCCTTTTCAAACTCTCCCAAAATATTAGTTACTATTCCATTGGATTGCTACTTCAATTCAAGGTATTTTTGAAAGGTAAACATGTTTTCTTTCTCTCCTCTTTATTCCCTATCAACCCATGGTCTTAGATTTTAAAGTTATGGAGTTTTAAAAATTAGGGTTTGTATCAAAGTTTGAGGTTTTAAGGGGTTTTTCATTTTGTTTTGATAAATTGTGTTGAGGCTTTGTTTACTCTTGTCAAAATACACATTATATGTTAATTTGGTTGGATTTTAATGAAAATCCGAAGTGGGTTCTTAGACCCATTTTTGAGTTGTCAAAAACACCATTTTTGGTGGGTTTTAGGTTGAAAACAAAGGGCTGATGGTTTAGGTATGATAGGAGGGTGATTTGGGACATTTTGGAGGTTATTTGGGTGTTTGGAAATGGAAATTTCAGCAAGGTTTTAGGGGAGCACGAAAATTGGGTTTTTGGGTGATTATGTGGATTGGGAAATTGATGATGTTGGCTTATACATGTGATGTGAGATGGTGATTGGGTTTTAGCATTGAATTGTGGTGTAATAAGTGTGTTTTGTTTGGCTAGAAGCAAGAGGAAGCGTTGGAGAGGCTTTGGGACCGAATCCGGGTTCGTAGGAGGATTGTTTCGATTTGCTAAGGAAGGGCGGTGAGTGGTTTCAAACTCGTTTTAAAGTTTGGTTCGAGTATGTGTAGTGTGTGTGTGTAAAGTGTGCTTGGTAGGCCACTTCTATTTAACTCAAGTAGTTAATTTAGCCTTGATATCCATAAATGCTATTGTGCTTACTTAGCTATGCTCTTGTGATTGTGGTTAGTTGGTGCATGTATATATCATGATGTGTATATATGTGGTGAGCATGAGTGTGGTTGATGATATGTGATGTGATAATGATAATGATAATTGGCACTAAAATAATCACCGGTTGTAAATGATCGATCATTAGGATTAGTGTGCACACAAATTGAGTCAAAACGTACGTGGCCTTGATGGCGTTAAGTCATCAAGGAGGAGTACGGTGATGTAATATTCCACCGGAAGCTTATATATATTTCGACGGGATGATGAGTGGAATCCCATCCGTAGGGCATGTGGCGATGAGTGGAATCCCGCACATGCAAGGTCCGGTGATGAGTGTAATCCCACCGAGGTAAAGTGTTGTTGAGGTTTAAATCCGCACAATCGGGGTAATTTAATAGTGGCCAATTAAACTTGTTCATGTATTGTGATATATGATTGTGGTATATGGTGTTGTTACATGATGTTGATATTGATGATTGGGCTTGGTAGGATGGAGAAACCATATTATGCCACTTGAAAGACTAGCTAGGTCTACTTGATTATATGCCTATGCTTGATGTATGTGAGATTAGGATTTACATGCTTGAACCCTGTATTGTTGATGTTTTTCGTTTTAGAGCACCCTCACTAAGCTTATAGCTTACGCTCTCAATGTTCAACAATGCAGATCATTAGCGTGGTGTTAGCTCGAGGCAAGGCACGAAGGGCTTTCCAAGTTTGTGGCTCAAGTATGGTTATCAATTTTGTATTAGCTAGCAATGTGGCAAGGGTTTTTGTATGAGCTTGTATGACTCACTTGATTGTGGATGTTTTGAGTTTGATTATAGATTGTAAAGCATGTGATACTATGATGAATGTTGGTGTGTGATGACATGCTTTAGATGCTTAGGTTGCCTTGCGTGTGTGAGCAAACCTCTTATGACGACTTGTGCCTTTTTAGACCCTTTTGAGCCTTTACAAATGCCTATTATGCTAAATTATGGTCTTTGAATGGATACCATGTATGATGATTTGTCACATGTTTGGTTGTTGCCTATGGCTTATGTATGATTGCTTAAGTGTGTGTATGAGCTTAGGAGAGTCGAGAAATGCATTTAGAGTCGTGTTTAGGGTCGTTAAGTTGGAATTTGTGGAATTGCAGTGCAGGGCGTATCGATACGCCTCAGGCTGTATCGATACGGTCTTGCCCAAAGGCCACAGATTTTGCCTGGCGTACCGATACCCTAAGGGTATCGATACCCTCCAAAGTTACTGGAATTTGGAGTTTTGAGTGAGAGTAGAGCGTACCGATACGGGGTGCACGAGTATCGGTACGGGTCTACTCTGTTGACCAAGAAGGGTTGACCGAGAAGGGCGTATCGATACGCTCAAGAGCTGTATCGATACGGTCTTCCCGGAGTTGACTCTTGGGTTGACCTAGTCAGGGCGTATCGATACTGTAATCACTAATTTTGTTAGGACCTTGAACCTCCTTTGGTTTGTGATGATTAATGGGCTTATATCGGGCTATCATTTAAGTTAAGACTAAAAAAGAAAAAAAGAAGAAAAACAAAAAAGAGAAATATATATGTGTGTGTCATGTCTTATTATCATCATATTATCTATTATTATTTATTAGTATCATACATATTATTACCAAACTATTATTAGTATTATTTATTGTATATATATATGCATGTGACATAATATATATAGGTGTGTTTATTTGCATATAATTAAGTAATGTGTGAATGTGCGCATGTATATATTTGGTATCGATATTTGCTATTATTATTGGTAGTTATTATTATTATTATTATTATATCTATTATTATTATATTTATTATTATTATGAAAATAAAACTTAAAAGAAATCAAAGATGTTCATAAATAAATAAAAGCACACTTTGAGTAAGAATATAATAAAAGCCCATAGTTTATTTAATTTAAAGTCCATTACATTATGAAAAACCCAAAAATAAATAAATATACAAGGCCTGTTTGGGGCCCAAATAATCTAGCCCTAATCTGATCTAAAAGAAAACCCTAATGCCCCTTATGTTATGTGCAGCCGCCGCGTCACCCAAGACCGTTGGATCGAGTATGCAATCAACGGTCTAGATCGCTCCTAAGCGAAACCCTAGCAAGGGTTACCATCAAGCCAGGCGCCGCACCAACTCTTAGCCGTCGGATTAGGGACACGATCAACGCTCCAGATCGCGCCCCTAAGGAAAACCCTAAAGGAGCCTGATGAACCATCCCTTTCTCCCACGCCGCGCAGCCTCGACCGTTGGATCGATTCGATCCAACGGTTCCAGATCGAGACGATGAAGATTCCAGAGACCCCAACGCGCCCACGCGCGGCGATCGGACTCCCCCAACGCGCGCGTGCAAGGACCACGCGCCTGACGATTCAGTCCCCTCTGCCACCACCACGCCGATGTCCCCTCCGATCGAGCATTTCCGGCAAGCCTCAGAAGAAAGCAGCAGTATCAGTTACCGCAAATAGCAAAATAACAGCAAAAAAATACAGCACTCCAAAGTCAACTTGTACCAGGAGGAAACAGAAGCAAAATAGGAATTAAATAGCATGTAAACATCGAATATAAAATCCGAACAAAAAAACTATTGTAAGAGGATCGGAAATTTTCACAGAGAGAATGTCAATAAAAACGAAACCTTCTGAGGTATCCATTTTCCACTTTTTCGATTGCATGCATCACAAAAAAATATACAAAAAAATAGGAAAGATTTCTTTTTACCTTCGATTGTTTGGGTTCCCGGTTCACGTCGTCTCACCCGTTCGACACCGACAAGCCGCCACGCGTTTGTGAAGCCGCGTATGGTGAGGTGACGGATCGGTGAACGGCGTGAAGGCTTGGTCTTTTTTAAAGAAACAAAAGTTTTTTTCGGTTCGATTTAGGGTTTCAAAAGGGGGGATTCTTTTTAGTTTTGTTTGAAAGGGGTTTGCGTCGTAACCATCAACGCTGACGTTGTTCTTTTTGGGAAAAAGGATTTCGAATAGATTGTTGCCGTTGCTGGATAGCGGCAACCGGCCGGTGTGTTTAACCGGAGGGGCGGACGGAGAAGAGGGAGAGAAAAGCTCTCTGTTTCTATTCGAAATGGGCAAAAGAGAACCGTTTTCTGTAAAACACATTTTTTATAGTGGATTTGTGTTTTAAAATTGGCTTATTCGCTACTTTAGTCCCTCCGTGCTTTGAAAATATCCCCGTAAGGGTCTCCGCTTTTCTAAATCCTGGTCGTGGTCCCTCGAACTTTTTAAACCTTTTTAATTTCGTCCCCGTTTTCATTTTAATCAGTTTTCGATTGGTAAAATACCCCTTTGCGTCCTTTTAGGTTTCTGTTTCTTTTCAATTTAGTCCCGCTTTGCATTTTTAATTGATGTGTAGAATGGTTTTATTATTATTGTGGTCCCTGTTAGTTTGCATTTTATTTGTTTACTTTGCATTTTTTATTTTGGATATATTATATGTTGTTACTCATGCATTTTTAATTTTCTGGCTCGATATTTATATTTATATGCCCATTTTTGCTCATATGTTTTATACATGTTCTCTATATGTTTTATGATGCATATACGTGCCATGCCACTTACTTTATGTTTCATTATTTTTTTTATGTCCCGCTTATGTTTCTAAGTTGCATACGAACTTATAAAATGCAATGCGAGCGTCTTTTTATTCGGGAATGAACGAGGCCAGTACCAGTCGTAGTGGTGGTGGTTCGGACGTTCCTTCTCGAATATTAAGACCTTTAAAATTTACTCGCTCGTATAACCAAATTTTGATATGATTCGTCACTTTAATTCGCAAAATTTAATATTAATTAAGCGGTAATGTTTTTTGGTACCGATTTTCGGGCACGACGGGGGTGCTCATCCTTCCCCGCGTGTAACCGACTTGTATACATTTGTAACATTTGTAGCATTTGTTTACTTCAAATTTTAGGGTTACTGTAATTTGGGGTTTAGTGGTTCTGCAGGTTGAAAATGGCATTATCATCATCTTGCGCATCATTTACAAATAGTCAGGGTAAAACTTGGTCAGGGGTGAATTGGGATTACGATGGAGAAGAAATATTTTGTGATTGTGGCGTGAAATGTCCAATGTGGACAGCTTGGAAGAATACTGAAAACATTGGGAGAAGATTTTTCAGCTGTCCAAATTATAGGCGCAAGAAGAAATGTAACTTTTTAAGATGGATTGATGAACCACTGTCAGAAAGGGCTCGATTTCTCGTTTATCAGCTGAAAAAGGAGAATGATGAGTTGAAGCAATTAGCTAAAAGTAAGGAAGATGATGCAATGGAAGAAATAAAGGCAAAGATGAATGAAATGCAGAAGCATATTTTTATAGCAATTGAGACTGTTGCCTTGCATAAAAGAAAAAAAAATATATTCTTCAAATGGATGGTAATAGCTTGGATAATATGCTTGTTGATAATAGTTGGATCATATATGTAATGAAGTATGTTTAATGGAATAAATTTTATTTTGTCTTACAATTAGTGTTCAAGTTTTTCATTTAATGTTCTTGCAAATTTCCATAACACAAAAAAATTCAGTATGACAAATTTCCATAACACAATAGTGAACGAGATCAAGTCTTTCATAATATAAAGACATTACATAACATGTAGCATTAGTTTGAGTACTTGCAACATCTTCCTAGTAACACAAAATAAACCATCTTCACCATCTTCCTAATAAACCATCTTCACCATCTTTCTAGTAACACAAAATAAACCATCTTCCTAGTAACACAAAATAAACCATCTTCCTAGTAAGACTTGCAACATCACACTAATTGTTAGCAGCCTCTATCTGGCTTGATTGTGTACCCAGATGATTCTGTTTAGTCCTTGCCTTTTTCTTTCTCTGCTCATCAGATTGTTGCTGCTTGAGTTGCCTTGTAGTAACATCATGCTTTTGTTTCCACTTCAGACCAGGTCCTTTCCATGCATGATTGTATTGTGAAGTATCAGCCCCAATTTTTCTTTTTGCACCGCTTCTAAGAACCATTTCATTAGGAAAACCAGGCTGAAGAAGATAAACATAAGGAAGTATAAGTGGTGATAGTTAACAGAGTCTACATGTCAAACAAAGTAGAAAATTTGTAACACTCACATTTAATGTTTGTTCTCCTGTTCTCAAGTTTGTATGTATGCCAATACCAACTTGCCTCTTTTTGTTGGTTGCAGAACCAATTGTTGAAGGTCTAGTAGTTGATGTTTCTGTCTCATTGGACCTCCTCTTCATGCTTCTTGTAGTTCTCATAGTGTTATCAATCTGAGATGCATAAAAGAAATTGTATTTATAATGTTAATTGTAAATTAATGAGTATTAATGTTAACCAACCATAACAACTGAAGCAATTTATATTATACCTCATGACTTGGAACATCAGACTTTGATTTTTTAGCATTGGTACTTGCAGCTGTAGTACTTGCAACTGTAATTAAATTTGATACATCAGTGGCAGATGCCTAATTTTGAAAAAATATGTTAGATACTGATTAATAAACAATTAGTGATAGATTCCTAAGATATCAATTAAACACAAATATAAAAATATATACCTGTCCGGGGTTGGTGCATTTGTTTTTTCGGTGCCCTACTTGCTTACATTTACTGCATGTGATTTTAAACCCTGATGTACTAAGCTTGCCATATTTTTGTTTCACAGGCTCATTCTTATCTTTTCTCCTCTTCTTTTTAGGCCTCCCTGGCATTACTTTCACTTTAGGGGGTCTAATTGGATCATCATCTCTTTTTGGCCAAAATTTTCCCCCCCTAACTGGTTGTAGGACTTGATTGTAGCTTGCAAGATACCTTTCTTTTGCGTACCATTCTGAAATATATGTCTCAGGCTCCTTTGAATCATGGTACATTGCACATATTGCATGACAACAAGGTATTCCAGTTAACTCCCACTCTCGACAAGTACATTGCAGGGTCTTCAAATTAACAGTGTGTTGATTTTCACCATGAGTCACCTCAAATTCTCCATCACCATTCCAAACTAGCCTACAATGAGTGGAAAGTTCCATATTTTTCTCCAACTTTTGTTGAGCCCTTGGTGTGATGTTAGTTTTCCACTTACTTACCCAACTTCTCTTAACATGCATTCTTTGCATTACCATTTTCCTTATTTCTTCCAGCATGCTTATAATAGGATTACATCTTGCATCTACAGTCCACCCATTAAAGGCCTCAGCTAAGTTGTTATCAACCACATCACACTTAGAAGCTCCTGAGAAATACGCACGACTCCAATGATGTGGAGGAATTGCAAGCAGATCATTTGTAGAGATGGCTCCCATTGCTTCTAATAATTTAAGCTGATCATCAAAATCCTCTACAAAGGTTGATCTTACACAGTTCCAAAATTGAATCTTCTTGTGCATCCCTTTCCATTTTTTGTGCCAATTTGAATAGATGTGCCTTGCACACATCCTATGATCTAATAATGGAAAAAACTGATTGATAATTGGCACTAGTCTATGACAAAAATATAACTTAAGGTCAGACATACATGCATTACTGTCACAAATGTATTAGTATTTAAAATAAGTAAAAAAGAATACCTTCTGTTGGTCTGACATTAATGTCAGCCCTTGGCCTTCTGGATGATTTAAATCTTGCATCAACTTGCTTAGAAACCAGTTCCAAGACTCTTTTCCTTCTCCTTCTACAACTGCCCACGCTACAGGAAACATTTGATTGTTTCCATCTCTGCCAATTGCAACTAAAAGTTCTCCTTGGGTGACAGTTTTTAGAAAACAATCATCAACTCCAATAAAAGGTTTACACCCCTCCTTCCAGCCTGTAAATAAAATTTTAGTTAGTATTCAACAGTAAACTACCCAAATAATGTGAACAGTTTATAGAAAATATACCTTTTTTAGAGCAGCAAAGCAAATGTACATTCTGTGAAAAATAGCTTTGTTATTGGTGTCTCTATGAACTTGAATTGAGACAGTGCTTCCAGGATTGCTATGAAGCAACTCAGCAGCATACCCCCAAAGATTGGCATACTCATCAATATAAGAACCTCTTTTCTCCTTTAACACATTGAACCTAGCTCTTTGACACTTGCTAAAACTAGCATAAACCCCTAACTGTTGCCTGCATTGTTGCTTTAAGGTTTCAACTCTCATACTTGGGTCTTCTAAGATTCTATCTCTAAATACCTTCTCAATATGCTTACTAGTCAGTGCTGGATTCTTGTTAGTTCTAACACATTTGTGAACAGGGTAATATGTTTTCACAACAAAGCAGTCATACCTTTTATCAATGCTTGCAAATAAAGTCCAAGGACAACCAACCTTACAACACACCCTCACTCTTTTAGGTTCACTCTTTTTGAACCTCAAAGCAACACCTTTGGCAATGGCATATTTTCTCACAGCCTCCTTGAACTGCTTGTGATCCTCAAACCTAAGTCCTAGTTCCCACAAAGGAAATGCACATTGGGGATCATATTTATGCCCTGTTGATTTTTTGCCTCTGCCTCTATAAGCTCCACAGATTTGATCCTTGTACTCCTCATCACTGTCCCCATACTCTCCTGGGTCATCAGACTCTATGTAGTCACTTTCATGATCTTCTAATTTGGCTTCAAGTTCTGGTATATATTCATCATCATCCACTAAATCATTTTCCACATTTGCTTGACCCCCACATTCAGAATTACTGTTGTCTTCACTTTCAGAAACATCTGTTGAATTTTCATCTGTATCAACCCTCAACTTTCCTCTAATACCTTCAACCTCATCATCCACATCAGAAGCAACTTCAACATTAGCTACAAAATTTGCTGAGTCTTGGGAAGTTTCTTCCTCACCTACCTGAACTTCAACATCATGTGTTGTATGGCCTAAATCTTCAATGTGTGGCAACTCAACAGTAATACCAGCACCAGAATTATCCACATCTTCTACACCTTCAATGTTTGGTGTATTACCAGCACCAACCTCATTAATTTCTTCAGCAACACCAACCTCATTAATGTTTTCATCTACTTGTACACCTTCAACACTTAATGTAATTTCATCAGCAACCACATTAATGTTCCTATCTAATTCATTACCCTCTGCATTTTTCCCATATTTATCTGTATGGTCCACATAAAGTTGTACAATACCTCTACTGTTTAAAAATCCCACACACTGACTAACTGCATCATCATCTAATACAAGCACCAATGCATCTGAACTAAAAGGAACCCCTGGAACCCTGTAATACACCCATGCATCCTTGTCATACCCTAAGTCCTTTACGTTACCAATTATATCCCAATAACATAGTCTATCAGGGTCAACTTGAAATTTTTCAGTTTTGTAATTGACATACTCAAACTTAGGTGACTTTACAAATTTTCCCCCATGAAAATACTCTAACACAGAGAAGTCTTTGTTACTCTCCATCCTATACAAAAAAAACTCATGTTCAGATTCAGTACAATAAACCCAGTACAAAACATAAACTCAGCCAATGTAAAATTTTCAGTCAAACACATTCAATCCCAGTACAAACTCATGTTCAGATTCAGTCAAAAACATAAACTCATGTTCAGATTCAGTCTAAAATTCAATGCATCCCAATACAAATTCAGTCTAAATTTCCAGTCAAACTCATACAAATTCAGCCAATGTTAAAATTCAGTCAAACTCAGTCAGCCAATGTTAAATTTCGAGTCAGCCAATGTTAAAATTCAATGCATCCCAATACAAACTAAGTCAGTGTCAATTTTCCAGTAAGTATTCAATATTCAATACAAACAGAATCTTAAAATATTAAGAATTAGAATATATAAACATTTCATATCACATGGGACCACTTTGTGTTGTCTTTTTCGGGTTCTAAACCCTAAATATTCTTACCTTTGCAACTTTTAAAATTAGAAAAAAGATTCGTTTCTTACCTTTTTCCTATTCACCAACTTCACCAACTCTTTTAATCCCCAAATGTTCTTCTCCAGTTTGAAACCCAAAATTTCTGCAAAATAAAAAACCACGAATGAAGTTAAAAAACCAAGCAAAAATTACAAACCCTAAATATTTTACAAACCCAAATGTTTTTCTATTTACCAACTTACCGATTACGGATGAAGCGACAACAATGGAGTTTTCAATCGACGAAATTCTTCTCTGCCAACAGCTTCAATAAGCGAAAAATCAACGAAAATGGTAAGGAAAAGGTTTCAGTTTTCGGAGAGTTCTTTTCTCTGAAGGTTTGATTTTTTTCCCCAATTTTTTTTCAGATAATCGATTGGGTTTGTTCTAAGCCCTTTCAGTTTTCGAAGAGCACTCATTATGCTCCGATTTTTTTAATTAATCTCAGTTTTTTAAATTAATATAATAATATAAAATTTTTATTATTTTTATAAAAAAAATTGCCACGTCAGCTTTTTTTCCACGTCAGCGCGTGACATGGCAAGCCAGCTGGCAAGGATAGCTGACCGTGTAGGAGTTAACGGCCCGTCACCCAGGAATTGACGAGAACGTTAGTCAACGTTAGTCAAGGGTTGGAATTGATCGATTTTTCAAACATAAGGGGCACATTGAGTGCGTTTTTAGCGAGTGGCGACATTGCGTATTTGGGTCGAACTTGGGGGGCAAAAGTACCCCTTTAGCCAAAAGAAAATAAAAAATACCCAGTGTTGTCCCCGTTTGAGCCTATCAAAAACTTTTTCTCCTGATTGAACCCAAACCAAGGATCACCCCTACACTAGGGGGCAGAAAAGGATAGAAGTCTATGGACAAGCAAATGACACTGGATTCTGATTATGCTATGGGAATGATGTCTTGTGAACTAAGGGGCATTAAAAGAGAAAAGATTCATTGGATACACTTTCAGATTTAGCAGCCAAAAACCTCAAAAGGAAACAACGAAAGAAAAGTCAGTTCTCAAAGAGCTACCCAAATCAAGTCAAAAGTTACCGACACAAAAGTTGAAGAAAACAAAAGCAAAGGCACTAAAGTGAAAAGTGCAATTTTGAGGAAACATCAAAAAAAAGTCGGTTCTCAAAGAGCTACCCAAATCAAGTCAAAAGTTACCGACATAAAATTTGAAGAAATCAAAAGAAAAGCACTAAAGTGAAAAGTGCAATTTTGAAAAGAGAGAGAAGCGGATAAAGAAAAGGGACAAGAGGATTCCCTATCCAAATGAATCTCTGCTTAGATGAGCCTCGAAAGATTGTTCACCTTTGAGCAAAAGCTTGCACTAATACAATGTGAAGGTGCAATTTGATCCGAAACTACACTTGATAAAAGGAAATGAACTCTAGGGTGAAAACCCCAACAAAAAAAACCCAAAAAAGAGGGGCAGTCTAGAGCGATCCAAGGAAGTAAGAAAAAATAGCATTTCATCGGAACATAATTGAGACTTCAGATTAGAAGAATTGATCCTTGGTTTCACCACCCTTAAACACTTGTTTGAGCCTTTTTACCCTTTCTTTCATAGCCATGAGCCTTAGCCTACATTACAAGCCATAAAAGACCATTTGGACCATACGCGGAAGGATGAATTTGTCTTCAGATCACATTCCGCCTATTGGGGTTAACCTTTCTTCAAGGATTTCCACACTTCTAATGCCTGATTGAGATCAGAAAAGAGGGAAGGATGGGGCAAGGTGAGTTAGTGAGGTAAAGAGAGCCACCTTTAAATTGGGTAGAAACTAAGTATGGGAGTCGCTCCTCTTGGAAGCCTAATAGCCCAGAAAAGATTTCATATGTGCATCCCTGCAACATTCGGAAAATTTCACTCGGGTCAACCTTTTTTTTCAAAGACCCCAAACTTGATTTTCACTTGACATGATTTTTTTTAAATGTATATCTACATAATAAAATTATTTTTTACTCAATCACTTGCATAAGTCTTCTATATGGGAATGAACAAGCGGACTAACCATGACTCAAGGTAAAGCCATCAGTACCCAGAGGGGCACCCTCGGAGGTTCAAACATTGCTACTAATGCCTCCAGTTGAAAAATCTAGACCGTCTTCGGTTAAATATCGAGCTATGAAGTCGACCTTCGCTAAGAAGGGTTGAAATAGAACACGAGGGTAGAAATTTTAACGTTGAGAATCGGGGAACAGAAGTTACCCTCGGAGCCTAAGCATCTTGTCGAAAAGGATGTCTTGAGAACAACCACACGCGCCACGTTGAGGGCACGCACTGAGATGAGACAGTAAATATGATCTGAAATCAACTCGACAAAAGGCGACGAAGACATGCCTAGGAAAAGAAGGGAGATAGAAAAGAAGAAGAAGAGAAGACGAGTCGAAAACCCAAAAGGCACTTTGGGGCAAATGAGCGAAATTCAGAAGAGGCGCTCTTGACCACGAATTTAGAGGAACAAGGGCCAAAAATTGGTGGCATCTTTGGACAGAAGACACCAGTTAAATCAGTCGACATTAACCAGAGGTCAGTTAAAAGGTACATAAGCCTAAAGCAAGTGGGGGCAATAGGATTCTAATCAGTGTAAGTCCTCCCTTTAAGAGTCAAAAGAGAGAAGGTGACTTCAAGATGAAAACTCAAGGGAGTACCCAAAAAGAGAAAAAGAGGAAGAAAGAGGACGAAGAAAAGAGAAGACACAATGAAAACCCAAAAGACACTTTGGGGATTGAGGCGAAATTCAAGAGGAACGCTTCAGATCACAAACTCGTGACAAATGAGACAGAAGCTAAAAGCCAAGATTTTAGAGCAAAGGAGACAGATACTCAAAGCTCGAGACAAAGATATATGACATTTGCTTATCTATTCGGGCACATGGAGAATAGAACACATCTATCCGTTCAGGTACATGAAGAATGGAACCCTACCCACCTATTCGGGTATTTGAAGCATACAATCTGCTCATCTATTCGGGCATTTGGAGAATAGAACCCGCCTATCCGTTCAGGCACTTGGAGAATGGAAATCTGCTCATCTATTCGAGCATTTGGAGAATAGAACCCGCCTATCCGTTCAGGCACTTGGAGAATGGAAATTTGCCTATCTACTCGGGCAATCAAAAATCAATAAAAATAAAAGTAGAGAAAGAAAGAAAAAGAGAGAGAGAAAGAAGGGTTCAAAGTGAAAACCCGAATGGGCACTTTGAGGCAAACAATTCCAGAAGTGGATCAAGATGAGAAGAAGAAGAAAAAGGGTCCAATAGTACTCGAGAGGGGCATCATTGTCCATGGGGTAACAAGGGTTTTGTACATAAGAGTTTGAATCAGAATGGATGAAAGATAGCACAAGGCTAGAAAAAGTGTAGATGAAGTTTCTAAATACGACCAAAGTCACTCGACTTGAATACTTGAACGAAAAATGAGTGACAAGTTTGGGGGCCAGTTTTGTCGAGACACAAGACTAATGGATGGTTGTAGTCCCAAGACAATGACCACTAACCCTAAAAAAACAAAGACAAACTAAATCCATGCATCTTTGCATTCTCGTAAACACATGCATCTTTGCATTCTCGTAAACACATGCATCATTGCATCCTGAAATATGCTCATGCATCATCGATAGCTAGATGTCACCCATGCTAGGGGCATACTAAATCATATCATAGCATTTTGTTTCCTCTAAACAGACGTTTGAAGATTGGTAAAAGAACATATCTTCAGCTTCACGAGAGGAGAAGCAGATCTCACAAGAGTCAAGAGTCCTTCGACTTGCGTAATTCGGATTTATAAAATCCTTCCAACCCCCGGTTTTAATCTTCCAGATGGTTTTCTTAAAATTCGATTTTATCCTTCCAAAAGATTTTTGAAAGACAACTTGAATACCTCTCGGGATGAAAACAATAAAGTGAGAACTAAAAGGATTTCAGGTGAAGCCTTTCAAGCCGCCGCTCCAGAATGTCAGGTGAAGCTTTCATGTTCGCCACTCAAGGATTTCAGATCAAAGCTTTCAAGCTTGCCGAAAGATTTCAAGATGAAGGATCCTACAGAGAAAGGGTCCAAACAAGCTCTATATAGGAGGAACTTGCGACTTCAGGATCTCGAAAGTGGAGGGTCCTACGGAGAAGGGACTTGTAGATCCTTGATCTCAGAGGGGAGTTCGGTAGAGAAGGAACTGCTACTCGAAGAGTACGCTAAGGAAGAGGAGTTTAGTGGAGAAAAAAAAAGAACTCAGAATCTTAAGGCCTCAGAATCTCGAAAGCGGAGGGTCCTACAGAGAAAGGACTTGGAGATCTTTGACTTCAGAAATACGAGGACGGGAGTTCTACAGAGGAAGAACTGCCACTCGAGGAATACGCCAAGGAAATGAGTTCTATAGAGAGAGAACTCATCTTCTTAAAGCTTCAGAGAGAAAATTACTCGGTCTAGCGCGTCGCCACTCCGGGAGAGTAAATCGTCCAACCGGGAAGTTAGACGGATTTAGTTGACCAGTTTGCTTTACGACTGTGAAGGGAAAGCAAATCCACTTGGACGCCCAAGTTCGCCTTTTGACCGCGAAGGGGAGGCAAAAATGTTAGGAGTTTCAGCTTGCTTTTTGACCGCGAAGGGGAAGGCAAGGTTGTTTGAATGACCAGCTTGTTTTTTTCGAAAAAGAGAAGAGAAAGATATTCGAAATCTGCTCATCGATTGGGCACTTGGAGAATAGAACTTGCCTATCCGTTCGGGCACTTGGAGAATGGAAATATGTAAAAAAAAAAACTCTCTGTCTACCTGTTCGGGGCATCTAGAGGGGGAACTCACGATTGGAAGGCTTTGGGGAAGAGGAATTACTTGGAATCGCGTGGCTGCAGCGGGAGTAAACCGTCCAACAGGGAAGTAGGACAAAATTAGTGCTTGTGGTCTTTGCTTTATTCTTGTTCCACAAGTAATAAGCAAAGAGGGGCAGCTGTAATCACTAATTTTGTCCGGACCTTGAACCTCCTTTGGTTTGTGATGATTAATGGGCTTATATCGGGCTATCATTTAAGTTAAGACTAAAAAAAGAAAAAAAGAAGAAAAACAAAAAAGAGAAATATATATGTGTGTGTCATGTCTTATTATCATCATATTATCTATTATTATTTATTAGTATCATACATATTATTACCAGACTATTATTAGTATTATTTATTGTATATATATATGCATGTGACATAATATATATAGGTGTGTTTATTTGCATATAATTAAGTAATGTGTGAATGTGCGCATGTATATATTTGGTATCAATATTTGCTATTATTATTGGTAGTTATTATTATTATTATTATTATTATATCTATTATTATTATATTTATTATTATTATGAAAATAAAACTTAAAAGAAATCAAAGATGTTCATAAATAAATAAAAGCACACTTTGAGTAAGAATATAATAAAAGCCCATAGTTTATTTAATTTAAAGTCCATTATATTATGAAAAACCCAAAAATAAATAAATATACAAGGCCTGTTTGGGGCCCAAATAACCTAGCCCTAATCTGATCTAAAAGAAAACCCTAATGCCCCTTATGTTCTGTGCAGCCGCCGCGTCACCCAAGACCGTTGGATCGAGCATGCAATCAACGGTCCAGAACGCTCCTAAGCGAAACCCTAGCAAGGGTTACCATCAAGCCAGGCGCCGCACCAACTCTTAGCCGTCGGATTAGGGACACGATCAACGCTCCAGATCGCGCCCCTAAGGAAAACCCTAAAGGAGCCTAATGAACCATCCCTTTCTCCCACGCCGCGCAGCCTCGACCGTTGGATCGATTCGATCCAACGGTTCCAGATCGAGACGATGAAGAATCCAGAGACCCCAACGCGCCCACACGCGGCGATCGGACTCCCCCAACGCGCGCGTGCAAGGACCACGCGCCTGACGATTCAGTCCCCTCTGCCACCACCACGCTGATGTCCCCTCCGATCGAGCATTTCCGGCAAGCCTCAGAAGAAAGCAGCAGTATCAGTTACCGCAAATAGCAAAATAACAACAAAAAAATACAGCACTCCAAAGTCAACTTGTACCAGGAGGAAACAGAAGCAAAATAGGAATTAAATAGCATGTAAACATCGGATATAAAATCCGAACAAAAAAACCATTGTAAGAGGATCGGAAATTTTCACAGAGAGAAAGTCAATAAAAACGAAACCTTCTGAGGTATCCATTTTCCACTTTTTCGATTGCATGCATCACAAAAAAATATACAAAAAAATAGGAAAGATTTCTTTTTACCTTCGATTGTTTGGGTTCCCGGTTCACGTCGTCTCACCCGTTCGACACCGACAAGCCGCCACGCGTTTGTGAAGCCGCGTATGGTGAGGTGACGGATCAGTGAACGGCGTGAAGGCTTGGTCTTTTTCAAAGAAACAAAAGTTTTTTTCGGTTCGATTTAGGGTTTCAAAAGGGGGGATTCTTTTTAGTTTTGTTTGAAAGGGGTTTGCGTCGTAACCATCAACGCTGACGCTGTTCTTTTTGGGAAAAAGGATTTCGGATAGATTGTTGCCATTGCCGGATAGCGGCAACCGGCTGGCGTGTTTAACCGGAGGGGCGGGCGGAGAAGAGGGAGAGAAAAGCTCTCTGTTTCTATTCGAAATGGGCAAAAGAGAACCGTTTTCTGTAAAACACATTTTTTATAGTGGATTTGTGTTTTAAAATTGGCTTATTCGCTACTTTAGTCCCTCCGTGCTTTGAAAATATCCCCGTAAGGGTCTCCGCTTTTCTAAATCCTGGTCGTGGTCCCTCGAACTTTTTAAACCTTTTTAATTTCGTCCCCGTTTTCATTTTAATCAGTTTTCGATTGGTAAAATACCCCTTTGCGTCCTTTTAGGTTTCTGCTTCTTTTCAATTTAGTCCCGCTTTGCATTTTTGATTGATGTGTAGAATGGTTTTATTATCATTGTGGTCCCTGTTAGTTTGCATTTTATTTGTTTACTTTGCATTTTTTATTTTGGATATATTATATGTTGTTACTCATGCATTTTTAATTTCCTGGCTCGATATTTATATTTATATGCTCATTTTTGCTCATATGTTTTATACATGTTCTCTATATGTTTTATGATGCATATACGTGTCATGCCACTTACTTTATGTTTAATTTTTTTTATGTCCCGCTTACGTTTCTAAGTTGCATACGAACTTATAAAATGCAATGCGAGCTTCTTTTTATTCGGGAACGAACGAGGCCAGTACCAGTCGTAGTGGTGGTGGTTGGGACGTTCCTTCTCGAATATTAAGACCTTTAAAATTCACTCGCTTGTATAACCAAATTTTGATATGATTCGTCACTTTAATTCGCAAAATTTAATATTAATTAAGCGGTAATATTTTTTGGTACCGATTTTCGGGCACGACGGGGGTGCTCATCCTTCCCCGCGTGTAACCGACTCCCGAACCCTTTTAAATCTCTGGTTTTATTTCGGTGTCCGGTCTACCATTTTAAATGGCCGGTGGCGACTCCTCCATTTTTTATAAATTCGATTAAAATTTTTAAAAACAAATTAAAACCCGGTTCGTCCGAGCGACATCCGAGGTACTCGAAGTTTTTAAATTTTTTAGTCGCAACAGATACCCCTAGCTAGGGTACCGATACGGCCTGCCTTATAAGCTTAAAATTGACTGTTATGCATGGCCGTGGTTCGAATGTGTTTTCCTTCGTTTGTTTTCCGCTGTCATGATCACTTAGGATATAACACGCCTCTAGTCAAGATTAAAATGAAAGAAAAAAATATAGGGTTGCTAACCGAAGGGAACCTTAACGGGTTTCACTCGGTTTTCCCCGTGTGGCCCACTCGGACCGGTCATCCGGCCAGACCGGGACGAGGGGGTTACATGGTATGATCGGTTAGACCATCCTGATCAATAATAATGCAATAGCTATTGAGATTTATATGCACATTTATTAAAAGAACCTAAAGTTCTTGTGGTGCTTGTTCTCAAAGGAATTGATTAAATTCCACTTATTGAAAGAACACGAAGTTTTTGTGTTGCTTGTTTTCAAAGGAAATGATTAAGATCCCACTTACAAAAAGAACTTGAAGTTCTTGTACTTAAGCTGAGACTGCATGTCTTGCATATCGGAATGAAATATGGGCACATATATCTGCAAATGTGGAAAGTTTTATATGATTTTAGTAGATGCATCTACATTATTTTATTAACTTACAACCAGAAGTTTGTGAGATTGATTCTAAAAGGATTCAGATTATGCAATTAGACTATTCGTCTTGCAAAAGCTAGTGGGTTTATATTTTAGGCTATATCAATTGCTACAAAGCCTATAGATTATGAAAAATATAGTTTAACATAATTTTAATTGGATGCCTCTTCTTTAATAGCTAAACTATGAGAGTAAAAAAGTTATTATTTATATGATGTTTCCATATATAAACACTTATGCGCATCAAGCCAACGAGTTATAATAAACTCCTCGTTATGATTGGTTTTTGGTTAGAAGCTATACATTTCTCATTTTATAATTTTTGAATGTGCGATATGAATTGCTCCACCACAACGCACAAAATGGGTAAATAAAAAAGGTTGAGAATATATATTGAGTACAAGTCTCCTTTTATGTTTAAACTCTTAAACATTAATTGGAGAATCATTTATGAGATGATTTTTCTCAACATTAGGGGGAGAGAATAACCAGCTGGATAAAGAAGGAAAATGAATTATCATTATCTAGATCCTCGAATATGTACTAAAAGTTCATAAGATAATTTAAGTTATTGTATGTCAACTGCTAGACATATTTACTGACCTAATGAGAGTAACCAAGTTTCATATACCAACTGAAAATTCTCTAAGTTTAAATTACATGTTAGAGAATGGATGTAAATCATGCCTGAAGCATGATAGTTGAAATTGGTTCCAATGATCAAAATTCTCGTAAATAGAAAGTAGTATGAGATGATCATATATTGGAGGCGGGTGCTCCTGAAGAGACCCAAGACATAACTAATTATAAACTCTTTAAGAGTTTCAGGTACCTGAAATAAAGATTGAAATCTTGAAGAGATCTCGATGAGTTATGTCACTACGAGAATGGAACTAGAAAATTGAATAGTTGTCGACAAAGATTTTGCAAACAATTTTACATAGAATACTTCTATAGAAGTAAAAAAGAAAATGAGGATCTTGTATAGAAATATATCTAGAAGTATAGATATTAAATTGGCTAATATAGAAAGACGCTTTGAACTTCCAAAAGTGAAGTATTTGGACTAGCAGTCCAAACACCTAAAGGTGTAATGCAAGTGAGACACAAATAAGTAGTCGTAAATACGACTTGACTTATAATTTATGAAAAGTTTTAATTACTTCATGTTGGATGCAATTAATTTGGCAGTTATAAAATATATTACATGTGTCTAATTATTTATGGATCCGTATTTATCCTTAAAGGATTTAAAATGTTAGAAGCATTTGGAATTTTTAAGGAAATTTATTTAGACATGTCTCATTGAATATTTTGGCGCATTTGGTATAATCGCCTTAGTGAGTACTAATTGAAGAAATATTACAAGAATAATTAGATTTCCTTATGTATTTTATAAAAAGAGTTTTGGATCAAGATTCATTATGATAATTTGAATTTCATTAAAACTTCTAAAGAGCTTCAAATTGGAAACTCATGAAGAACTTTCAAAGCATTTGATGAAAGTATTTGAGAAAATGAATCTTTAGATGTGGTTTTGTCACGACCTAAAGATCGAGCACTTAAATTTGCGTTTTTTGTCTATGAATGGACATAAGTTGAAAGAATCTTAAAGAAGATTCAATATGGATAAAGCATATCTATTGTAAGATTATTGGATGTGAATAAAGATAATTATATCTTTTCTTGGTCTTGAGGCACAATATATTAGTTGATCAAGAAATATTCATGGATATACAAAGACCAACCTTTAGATCTTCAAACATTCGTTGATGCCTCCTCAAATGTCGTAGAAATAATTGTTATGCACGAGGCAAGCCAAAAATGTGTTTGGCTAAGACCATTGACCCAACATATCCAAAAGATAGGTGTATTTACTTTCACAAGATATGATACAAAGCTATCTTGTGTGAAGATAATGCAAGATGTATATCTCAATTTGAAAGGTGGATACATCATGGAACATACTACTCCAAAGTTTCATCCCTCACGATCTTTAGAAAAATAATATTCAAGATTGAATTATGAAGATTCAAAGATCTTCTGTGATGTTTTCATGAGATGGAGTAAATACGCGTTACACTCCTTTTCCCTTAATCGAGGTTTTGTTTCAATGAGTTTTCCTAGTAAGGTTTTTAATGAGGCAACATGTTATGCGTATCAAAGATGTGTGTACTCTTTTTCCTTCACTAAAGAATTTTTTCCCACTGGGATTTTATCTTAGTAAGGTTTTAACGAGGCACATTAACTTCATAGACATCCAAGGGGAAGTGCTATGAATATTTATCTACGTGGATGTCTATCATGATTAGAACTTTATATAAGGAGTCTGATTTATTTATTTATTATTAGGAATATTATCTCTATTAATTAGAGTTTAATGTATTATGTACTTCTTATGCCTATAAATAGATGAAGGCATTGTACACAATTTTAGTTTTTGATAATAATCTGAATCTGAATCTCCATCTTTCTCTCATCTCTTTGTTCTTTTATACTTGTTCGTTGTTCTTCATTATTTTATTCACAACAATGTTATGAATATTTATCTATGTGGATGTCTATCATGATTAGAACTTTATCTAAGGAGTTTGATTTATTTATTATTAGGAATATTATCTCTATTAATTAGAATTTAATGTATTATGTACTTCTTATGCCTATAGATAGATGAAGGTATTGTACACAATTTTAGTTTTTGATAATAATATGAATCTCCTTCTTTCTCTCATCTCTTTGTTCTTCTATACTTGTTCGTTGTTCTTCATTATTTTATTCACAACACGTTATCAGCACGAGACTCTAACCAACTGAGGTGTTTGTCGTTCAAATCCTAAAAGAGTTGCCGAAAAGAAGTTGATTCTAGCATGAATTAGAGATAAGTTCTTCTCCTCAATTATATTTTAATTATCGGTTATTTTTCTCTCTTAATCTTTAATTTGATTTTATTTTTTGAAAAATCAATGGTTGCTCGAAAGATTTTGGTGCTCTTTGTTCAAATCCCAAAGAAGTTACCGGAAAAGTTTTGATCCTACGTTGAATCGAAGATGGTGGCATGTTTTAAAGGTTTGAACGAGCAAAGAATTTTGAAGCACGATCTCGCTCGATTCATGATTCTTATTGGTGATTCCCCGAAAGAATTTCAATTTAATATTGGTGACTACAATTTTATGATCTACGACGAAAAGAATACAAACCAATGTTTGATTGCAAAAATTTTGGCTTGAATGCACCCCTTAAATCTTGATTAGCCGTCCACTCAATCAAAGGTCACGTTTTTCATTTTTTTATTTTCAAAAGAAAAATTCTTTATTTCTTAGCTTATATTTGAACATTGATATTTATTCACGATTATTATAATTATGAGATTTGGTATTTTTAATCGTGATTTGAGTTTTACACGTGTTTAAATGTGACATGCGTCATTTTCGCGTCAAAAAAATTCCTTCTTCTCAAATAATAAATAAAGGAATTTAAATGTAGTAAAAGAGAAGTAAGGGTCGATCTCACAGGGACTAAGAAAACTTTCTGATTATATTCGTTTCATCTCTGAGCTGAGAAGTGAATTGATTAATATCAAAGTAAAAGGGGGCGTTGTAAAATAAGCAAGAAGACAAAGAAATTATAGCGAAGTTTAGAAAGAAATGAATTCAATGCGTGTAAATCAGCCTTAGGATTTGGCGTTGACTCACTTTCCTCGGATCATTGGAAAAATAATTTTACTTCGGGATTCACGTCAGTTAATTGCCTACAAGGGTCAATCCTTGAGACTACGCTTTTGTAAGCGAATACTCAAGTTCTATCTTTGATATCGATTTACGAAGTTGATCTAGTCAACAACAATGTTGTAGATCAAAATCGTTTAAGTTCAGTAAAAACCAACTCGAATTATGTTGTTTCAATAACAACTGTTCTGATCTCAATTTTCTTCTTACTAATCAATTTACTAAGCGTGTTCCCAGGAATTCGAATGTGCTTCAATAGCCAATCATTCCTCCCACATATTTAACCAAAAAACAACGTTCTGACCAAATTCAATCTTTAGTTTCGAAATCGTTTTGGTTGAGAAATCAAACCTTAGAAAACTGAAAGAGATTCCCGAAATTTTGAAAGCGCTTTTCAATCAACCCGTTGGAATTGAGTCATTGCTGTAGCCCTCGGCTTAAAGAAAACCAGCTAAGCATAATTATGGAAGAAACCATGCTTAGAATATTTTAAAATAAATAAAAAGAAAACTTTAAAAAGAAAGCAAGAGAATAATGGAGAGAAAAGAAATTTAATAAACTTCAAAGTAAAAAGAGAATGAGAATAATTGATGGTTTGAGTCTTACCCCAAATGGGGTATTTATAGCATCCTAAAACCCTAAAAATATTCTAAAATGTTTAAAATACATAAGATAAATGCTAAGTGATAATAATAAAATCTCAAAATGTTTAAAATTCAAAAATAAAAGATAAATCCCAAAGCTTGATCCTAATCTCGGTTGATAAGTGCTCGGATGCGGCTGATAGCTTATCACGCGCTGCTGATGTCATCTTCTAGAAGCTTGCTGACGTGGCATCGAGTAAGCACATTCATGCCCTAATTCATGCCCACTAATCCAGCCATGAATCCAGAAAACTTGCAAAATTTAGCCTTTTCTAAACTGTTTTCCAGCCATGAAGTCCTACACAGAAAAGCACAAAATAGACCATGATTCAGCACCACAAAGCAACCATTTAAGCATAATTAACATGAAAATATTGACCAAACTAGCTACTTATCAAAATGGCTTGGAAAGAGACGTGATATAAAGGGATTATGAGAAGCTATCTCGATCATTTGATATGTCTTCATTGTCCTCGAGAGAAAAATCAATATCGGTAAAACTAGCACTGAGAAAAATATATTTGAAGCTATCTCGATCATCTCTTATACTTGTTCGTTGTTCTTCATTATTTATAATTTAAAAACTAGCAATGAGAAAAATATATTTTAAGTTATTTTACAATTAAAAAAATTTCATATATGGTTTTATACCATTTCACATGTTAAAATGTTTAATTATTTGTATTTGTTTTTAAAAATTTGTTTTATTAAATAGAGAGTTTTTACATTCTAAACACAAATAATAAGACTCAAACTCACACAAAATGGAACAATATGAGTATTATTAACCAGTCAACCAATTATTGGGTTTCTATTT